>JAJHSJ010000006.1:19766404-20238284 GCA_021015155.1 Magnolia officinalis
AATAAAATAATAAATAAATAAATAAAAAGCAATAGCAGTATTTCTCCCAAATTCCAGAAACATGATATGAAATCTCTAAATAAATAAAAAAAATCCCCTGAATTTGGATAAAATGCAATCAATATATATTAGAGAGAGAGGAGAGAGAGAGAGAGAGAGAGAGAGAGAGAGAGAGAGAGCAATTCAAACCAAGAACAAAAGAAAGAAGAAATTAGAGAACGAAAACAAAATCAATAAGATGAATCTTGGAAAAAGGCAGAAGATCTACTCAAAAGGTGAACAAAACCAGTATTAAAAAATACCTTAGAAAATATATACAGGCATGGATAAGAAAAGATAGCAGGAAAAAAAAAAAAAAAAACAGATACCATTGCCTGAATGACTTTTAGCAAGTTGAAAGAAGAACAGAATGCAACATCAATGAAAGTAAAAAGACAGGAGAATTGGAGTTCCGAGACCAAAATCAAAACACAAACCTGGCAGGAAACTGAAAGAATATCACGAGAAAAATTACCAATTGAATATATGAGTGCAATTTCTAATGAAAGTATTGCAGAATTGTGCCGAAAACCATAAAAATAGCACAAAGAACTGGCAAGAAACCCTAAATCCATATCTCTCTAAAACTGAAAATCAAGGAAATCAGAATAAAATAAAAAGAAGATAATCAAGAAGAGCTCGATTTTGAGGCGGGAATCAAAGCAAGAACCTCTCTGAAACTGTACAAAATTCACAAGAAAAAAAAAAAAAACGCTTCCCTACAATTGCTTACAAGATCCCAAAATCCTCTGAAAAACTATATGAAAATTGAAAAAATAATTAAAAAAGAAATTAGAAAGGAAAATCAGAAGCAAGAACAAGTACCTGGCAAGAAATTAGGGTTTCTCCGAGAGAGAGAGAGAGAGAGAGAGAGAGAGACGAGAGAAGAGAGAGGGGGTTTTCTCCGAGAGAGAGAGAGAGAGAGAGAGATGAGAGAGAGAGAGAGAGAGAGAGAGAGAGAGAGAAGAATTTCTGACGGTAAACGGAGAAGAGTGAGAGTACCTGAAGCGGTTAGGCAGTTGGATTTCGCGGGAATTGGATTCAGATTCAAGACCGTTGCAGAGCCCATTTTCTGCTGAGCGTCTTCAACCGTTTAAGAGAAGTGAAGAAGTTAATTCGCTCTCATTCTTCTGCTGGTTTTGTCGAATGAGAAGCGGCGGGAAGGGCTCCTCCAAGGGGCATTCAAATCCTCTATTGCTAGCCTTTTCTGTGCTTTTGTTAACATTTTGTTAAAATGGTGGTGACTCCTCATCAGCACGTTTGGCAACTCCATGTCACCGGCACGTGTCGACCCAAGGGGGCCAAAACTTAGAGATGGTCGGATGATCAGAACCATCCATCTTCTGGGTGCTACCATAGATAGACGTGTAACAGTGAGAAAATTGCATTTAATAGATGATTCTAACCATAAATATTTCGAGCTGAATGTGGAGCGTTGGAATCTAACTTTTAATGGTTAACATTGAACTCCACAAATCAACGGCCAGGATCATCCCTTCATTGTGGTTTTTTATCAGATGCCACTCAAAGTACCTATCATATAGATGTCTCCGATAATTAGATGGGCAAAACAAAATCGACTCATCCAACGTATAGCATAGCTTATTCATGTGGACGGTAGATAAGGAGCGTCCATATGGTGGGCCTCACGGCCAACGTCCCACAGTTCAAAAAACGTACGGATAATATCACTTGCCCGTTTTCCCAATTTAGAACATTTTAGCATGATGCTTGGAGGCATTTTCAATAGAGCTGGCAATGGGCCTGGTTAGGGAAGGGCTGAGATTGACCCTAGCCCTGTATTAGCCCCCTAAAGCCTTGGCCCGGTCCGACCCAGCAAAAAGAGTCAAATGATGGAAAGTTTGAAATGGTTAGGAAAGAAGAGCATCCAATAGTTCTATCTAAACAAACAGGTTTCTACTAAATCAAAGGTGATTTGAAATTGTTTTATTTTTGAGAATATACTTTGAGATAGATAGAATCATAAATGTATGGAGCAGATGTCACACTAAATATCACAACTTTTTTGTTACAAGGAAATTTACATCACTTATATGTTGTGGCTGAAGCCTAATAGTTGGGGTCTCCTATCATCATGGTAGGATTCATGTCATGCATGGATAGGATGGTATATATACAATACGGTGGACCCACCATAGAAAACAGTAGATAACCATCCAAAAATTCATATCATATCATGTCATGGTTGGGCTTGATTTTTTAGGCGTGTAATTTTCGTATTTAACCAAGTGACCTGTTGGATGGTTGGATGTAACGCTACATCCTATTCGGCCCATATTTGCATGTTAATTTATGGGATGGGATTGTTGTGTAAGAGCACCCATGCAAAAAAAAAAAAATAAAAAAATAAAAAAAAATAAATAAATAAAAGATTAAATATCTAAATAAAAAATAAGATATAAAAGTCATAGGAATTTACATGGTTTAGTAATATACCTATTTCATGAAACATCAACATAAAATTTTTCTTCACTAAGAATAAGAAATGCAAAACTACAAGTCTTACCTCTCTCTCACTCGTGTAAAAAATCTCACACGAAAAAATATCCCATAAAATGAATTGATAAAATAAAGTACTCACTTTATATATATGTTCTTTTAATATAGATTATTATAACTAAAAATGTACTAGCCATTAAGGAAAAACCAGCTTAGACATATATACACAATGTGAGTAGGTCGGCCAACACTAGTCATGACTAAGGAACTCCTTAATGGCTAGGAAGAATACTCTATTATATTTCATCGAGTGACCACGAGTTCGGCCATAGGAGACGGAGTTTCTCCATTTTCGTCAAATGCCAAGACCTTTTGAAAAGTTATTAGTATGAATTGTCCATTTCCTAATTTTGATTGAATGGCTTGGAGCATCAAATCAAAGTAACTCGAGAGGGATGGATAATCAAAAGTGGGCCCCACTTCATGAATGACTCATATAATGTATTTTTGAACAAATATACTCACATTTTGGACATTTTTTTGAACACTAATAGATTTTCACATTTATACAGAGCAGCATTAGGGGTGTCTACGGGCCAGCCCAAGCTCTATCTAAGCCTGACCCAGGTCCATGACAAGACGAGGGTCCAACCCAAGCCCAAACCAAAATGTTTGTGCTAAGCCTAAATCCGAGCCCTAGTGCATCTCGGGAAGATGACTAGCTACAAAACAAATGTGAGTTGTGCTATAAAAGAGGATATTTGCATATTATGTGTATGTTATAAAATTGCCTTTAAAAACCCTAATGAGCTGCCTTGTGATAAATTTTAGAGAGGAGAAACAAATTTTGGGAAGATTGTAAAACTACTTTTTATAAAGTTTCTATTTATATATTGGTGTATAGATATAGAGGGAATAACTCCAAAAATGTAAAAAAAAAAAAAATACAAAATCAAATCCTACTAAACATGAAATAGGATATCTTTAAGTGATGCTTTCTTACTCCTCTAAGTTGAAGTATGAAGATTTGTAATGCCCAACTTGCCAACTAAGAAATGGAAATGGTCCCACCCAGGCGCTTTAGTGAGGACATTCCTAAGTTGATATTGAGAAGGCACATAGCATGTGTGGAAGATGGCAAAAGATACCTATTTCCAGACAATGTGACAATTAATTTCGATATGCTCTATGTGTTCATGAAAAATGAGATTATTGATAATATGAAGAGCAGCCTGATTATCACAATGAAATCTCATAAGTTGAGAATGCGGAACTCCCAGATCATAAAGAAGTGACTTGAGCTAAATAAATTCGCACTTGACATTAGCCATATCTCAATATTTAGCTTCCGTAGACAATAGTAAAACAATTACTTTTTTTTTTTTTTTTTCAAGAAATAGGACTTGCTAAGCATGATGAAATATGCTGTAGTAGATTGTCTTGAAGTCTGAGTAAGTGGAGAGTTGAAAAGATCTATCAGAAATAGAAAAAAGAAATTATCTTCTAAGATAGGTTAAAAGGCTATGGTACACCGTTCAAGCCTACTTTGATTGAGAAAGGGCCTGAATTTTATGCCTGAAATTGACCCTTGGTACTGATACTCCAGCCCGAGTCTAGCTCAAGGCCAGGCCAAAAACCCGACAGACCAGCCCAACACACTGACAGCCCTGGCGGAATTGAATGGTATTGAATTGTATTATTTGGGATTAATATCATTATTGCACAATGATTGCATGTCAGGAAATACCATGGTATTGTAGCCATCCAATCCCATGTTTGGAATAAAATTTTTGTTACGAGAAAACACTGAATTAAGCAAAATCATGTTTGGTGAACCATGGAATTGTAATCAACATACCAAATTCACAATGGATGTCGTTCACTTGTACACATATATAACCAGAATGTCATATTTAAATGGTGTATGGGTGGAAGTCATGGATAAAGACATGCATCAATGTGGGGCCACATGTGTAGTGGATTTAAATCCACAGTAATCCTGCATGAGGCCGAATACAATTCCATAGTACTAAATGCAATTTCATCCCACATAATCTCAACCTTTCTCATCATCTTCAAATGCCAGATGGAATTGCATGAGACCAAATGCAATTATATCCCACATAATCCCATGTAATACACAAAGGTAGAGAAGTGACTTATGGAAGCATTTGCCCATGCTGTGTTTGTTATAAGTACTCAAAACAAAGGTAACTAAGTCGCAATTTCAAAATCAGATGGTTTACAGTCCTAATCTCTAACTCATGTACCTGTTTCCTGAAATAGGACAGTTGGGTATTTTCCATCTCAACCGTCCAATTAATGTCCACCAATCCTCTAGATGATCAAATAAAGTTCTTTTTTTTTTTCCATTTATTATGCTCTAAACAGGAACTCCTAATTTGAGTTGTTAAATTAAATTAATTATATTCCACGTGTATAATTACACAGTGCATCCTCATTATTCCTCATGCTCTGCCAGAGTGTCAACGTTTTCATTTTTGTCTGCCACGTGTGTTGTTACAGGCTGTTTATCTGGACGGTCCAGCGAAAACTACCTAGATTGGATGGTCTCAAACATTTTATGGCAGGGTCATCGATGATGAGGCTCATCATACCAACAGTTTGGCTCAGTGGACCATTAGCCCCTGAAAGAAGGGTGCAGATTACCTGCACACACTGTTGTGGGTCAGAAGCTAGATGGGGCCCACCTTGATGTTTGTGAGAAATCCACCCCATCCATCCGTTTTTCCAGCTTATGTTAAGACATTATTAAAAAATGAAGCAGATACAAAACTCTAAATGAGCCACACGACAGGAAAAAGTTGGTAGGAAAATGCCTATACTTAAAACATCTTTAGATCCATCGTGGTGTTTATTTGCCATCCAAATGGATCATAAAGTCATTTCTACTGGGATTGAAAACACAAAATTATTAGCATGAAACAAATCTTCTATAGCCTCGGGAATGTTTGAACCGGTGGATGTTTTATCCCGATTGAAGTTGATGTATGGATTTTATCCACATCTTCCATCCATTTTTCCATATCATTTTAAGGTGTAACCCCAAAAATGAGACAGATCCAAGGTTCAAGTGGACCACACGGTAGGAATTAAATTCTTACCATTTAAAACTTCTCCGGGTCACTAAAGTTTTGGATAAAGCTAATATTCATTTTCTCCTTCATGGTCTACCGTATATGTGACCTTATGAATGAGTTAGATGAAAAATAAACGTAAGGGTGGTAGACCCTAGTAAGGTTTCAACAGTGACACTTGGATCTACTTCATTTTAGGCTTATATCTTAATAATAATTTTTAAAAAATGGATCGACGGTGTGGATAAAACCCATATCTAGGGGTGTACACGAATGGAGCTAGCTCGGTTAGCTCACTCAACTCGACTCGAAAAAGCTGGATTCAACTCGGTTCGAAGTTGAGTTCGAGCAAGTTGAGTTGATTTTTTAAGCTCGAAAATGAGTTCGAGTTGAGTTTGAGTTGGCCCCAGCTCGACTCGACTTGACTCGGATCGAACCCAACTCGAATCGAACTTGGATCGAACCAATTTGGTTACTTTGATATGAATGTTGCTCACCAAGTGTTTGATGAAATGACTCAATGAAGTGTGGCCGGTAGCAAGGAAGGTAGTATATGAAACAATTACCTTTTTAAAAATTTTTTTTATTTATTATGTTGTTTAGAAGGTGTTTGATAAAATATCGGTAAAACCATTGCTTTTGTTTTATGTATGGTTAAATTTTGAAGGTACAGTTCATATGTTAATGAAAATGTTATATAAGCAAATTCGGCTCAAAAGGTCAGATGCCGCTAATTGAACCGAGCCGATCTGGCCAGCCAGGTTCGAGGATTGAGCCGAGCCAAGTTCAAGCTAGGGGTCAGCTAGTGGCCAAGCTGAGTCGAGGCAACTCGACTCGGTGTACACCCCTACCCATATCCAATGCGCATCCCGCGTTAACAATGCAATTGCTTGGTGAGTGGATCAGCGAGTAATCTGTGGGAACCACCATGATGTATGTATTATCCATGTCGTCCATCCATTTTAACAGGTTATTTTAGGGCATAAGCTTTAAATCGAAGCATATTCAAAGCTCAAGTGGACCACACATTAGGAAACAGTGGGGATAATGACTTCTACAATAAACCCTCCTAGCGTGTATAGTGATGCTTATTTGTCATCCAACCTGTTCAGAAGGTCACAAGACATGGATGAAGGGAAATACTTATATCAGCTTGACTCAAAGACACATGGAAGAAGTTTTCAACAGTAGATGTTTAATTCAGTGTTTCTTGTGGTGTGGTCCACTTGGGCTTGGGATATTCTTCAATTTTAGGCTCATACCCTAAAATTATCTGCTAAAATGGATGGACGGCATGGAAAAGACACATACATCACATCAGCCCCACACAGTTTACTTCAGTCCGCAATCGATAGCAGATGCAAGCCCGAACGAGTTTTGTGGGTGAGACCCGGGCCCACCTTGATGAATAAATTGTATATCCACGCCGTTCATCTGTTTTTCCAGATTATTTTAGACCATGGTCTCCAAATTGGAGCAGATACACATTTTAAGTAGACCACACCATAGGAAAAAGTGGTTATTAGCCCTTAAAAAACCTTTTGATGAAGCTGATATTTGTTATTCTCATTTCATCGAGTTGCGTGTAACCTTATTGGACACTTAAGAAATGAAAAGAAAAAAAAATCCAACGGTCTTATTTCTACAAATAAGTGTATGGTTATGATTATTCAAACATGCTGATCTTACGATTGTGACTTGGCCGCAATGGGTGCACTGAATTGTATTTGAGTTAATAAATGCCACGTGTACCATTTTTGAGTAATTACGTATCAAGTTACGCATGATGATTTTTTAAATAAGTATTTTTTTTTCCCAGCGTGTGATGAAAGCAGCATCTGACGTACGATTATATGATTTTAAAATTTAAAGAAAGAGTCCCATCCACAAAAGCCACAGAAGTTATCCATATCCAGTATCATCCAATTTCATTTTATTCTAATTTCAATTTCAAAGCTATATTTAAATATCAAAGTTAGAAAGTATCATCTAAAATTGAATTTAAATAGAAAAATTTTGAAATTAACTTTAAATTGCGTAGAGGTATAAGAAGGGATAAAAGTAGGAAAGCTTGCGTGAGAGCTTGACAAGTGGGCCCCATGGCCATGTCCATGACAGTGCCCGACACGTCACTGCTGGCCAGATCGAAAGCTCGGCTTGAATTGGTTCAAATAGAAGTTCAAACCAAACCAAGCACAGGATGATATTGAATTGGCTAAACTTAATTCAATTCGGTTTGATTCAGCCCATAGATTATATGCTTGTAATCAGGATGATATTGAATTGGATATGGTCCTGCCAATTCAACTCATGGTTTGGGAAGAGTGGAAAAGCTTGGAAGTAGGTTAGATGGAATCATATTAGGTCCCGTGCCAATTTTACTCAATGTTAGCAAGTTGTGTAGCTTCACTGCGCTAGGCCGTCCTAAAAAACTTAATACATTTGTTGCTCTTCAGGGAGTGGATTACGTGTTACCATTTCACAGCCCATTTCATGCTCATGTTGAAGTAAATAGACAGTCTGGATTGACCCATTAGACTGTCCAAACGCAATTAGGAGCACTATCATGTGAGAGCTATATATTGATCATCTCTCAGCTTTAATTAGAAGAAAAATAACTATAATATAAATATAGAACAAATACAGGTGTATATCTTAAAATTTCCTATAAACAAGGGGCACAAGAAACATGAATTTGCGTCCTATCTTAAAAATAAAATTATTTTAAAAAAATAAAAGGATGGATTCACGAGGTAAAGGACTGTGTGACCATAGTTTTAATTTAGGTAAGTAGACAGGTGAGATTTCTCTTGAAAACTTGTTGACTCAAAAATCTAGTAGATTGACTCGAGGGAGTAACTCACCAACTTTCCTATTCTTACTGAAATAAAAGAAGTGCACCGCCGCATGGTCTATTAGAGGAAGCACATCAATGCTATATTCAATTTAATATCACTACGCCAAATTCGCGAATTTGCAATGGAGTAGATCTATCGCAAAACCAAATTAACGACGGATTTGGCCCGTCACTTGGCCCGTCACATAGTCTGCCATAAAATCCATCGCAATTCACGATTTTGGCGTAGTCTATATAGTATTAAGAGTATTTTATTTATTCCATGTGGTCCGTTAGGTACACCACCTATTGGTTGGGAGCGGATTAGGTGCGGCATGGCCTCAGCTAAGACAATGGGGCCACCTTGATTTGTGTTCTATATCCACACCGTCCATCTATTTTATTTTTTTTAAAGATTATTTTATAGCATGACTCCAAAGATAATCATCGGGTTCTCAGGTGGATTATATCATAGAAAATAATAGTGATTGTCCATTAATGGCCCACAAAAGTTTTGGATCAAGCTGATATTTGTTTTTCCCTTTATTTGGGTTTGTCTGACCTTTTCAGTGGATTGGACGGCAAATAAAGATTACAGTGGGTCTTAGGAACTTTTAATGGTAGGCGTTTAATCATGACTGTTTTTTATGGTGTGGTCCACCTAAGATTTGGATCTTTTTCAATTGGGACCATGTTATAAAATGAGCTAGAAAAAGGATGGACGGTATGGATATACTATTGGGATTTTGGCCTACGGAATCATACAGATCTAGATCTAGGATAGCAATACAATGACACCAAGCACATAAGAGAACACGCAGATTTAACGTGAAAAACCCTTGTGGGAAAAAACCACGGCACAAAGCGACAGAATTCCACTATGAAAGCATCAATTACAAAGAGAGGACTTACCCGATTCGAACAACCTCGAATCCCACCCTTGCTACACCCTTTGATAACCCTAGTACCCTTTAGAATACCTTTATGAAACCTTAGAATTATTTCTCATATTTACTAGAAAAATCCTAAGGACCCCTATTTATAGTTAGACAACTTCCTTTCTCACCCTACAAAAGACTGACTCAAATTCTACAGTCCGCATCAGATTTGGAAACGAATCTGCGTAACTACGACCGGTCGAGACATCCCTACGACTAGTCGAGCAGCCCGAACACCAAAAATTCCAAGTCGCTGGACTTTGAGTCGAGCGGCTCCCATGACCGGTCGAGCAACACCCAAAATCAGATTTAAGACTTTTTTCAACAATCTCCACCAAGTCTTCAATCTTTAACCATGTAGCTCCTTGACCTCTTCTCTTATCTCTTCATCGCACCATAGCTTCAATCAATGCTTCTCGTGCACATTTCGTCCTTCTTTTACGCTATCGTCAAGCCCAGAGAAGTTGCACGGAACTTGAACTTATCTGTAGGAACGACCTTGGTGAGCATGTCTGCTGAATCCGAATCCGCATACCCAACCAACTTTGCTCCTCTCTTCTCCAAAAGTAAAGACATAGTCTTCTTACCATCTCACTGCTACACAATATTACTTGCCGGGGTACTTACTCATAACATTGATAGCCTGTGAAATAACCGGTCTAATCTATATCATGACATACACTGTCAACCGCATTCGAATAAGGTTCATGAGATATCTTGCTTTTCCTTATCTATTTTGGGACATGTCCTGAGGAAAACTTGAGGAGAGACGCGTAGGGAACGCTCTCCGGCTTTACCTGGCCCATCATATCCTTGATCAATATCTACACACAAGTTATTCCTCCTATGATTACTAAAGCCTACTCCTCCTTCGGTCTCAATGCTGAGAACCATCTTTACAGCCCCCCGATCCTTCATCCTAAATGTTCCACTTATCGAGTCTTCAGTACGTTGATTTCAGATATGTCATAATTGGCGTACATGTCATCAATTCCTGACTCACCATGAAGGAATCAAACCACTGCCTAGGCGACAGGTCAAACCATGACCTCCTGCAAAGTCTTTTCTCAGCCCCTTTTAACTTCGAACCGCTCTAATTGCTTCATGTAGATTTGCTCTTCACTTTCCCTTGCAGAAGTACAGACTCCACATCCATCATTCCAGTTCAAGATCACATTGGCCAACCAGCGCCAATCACGGATTTAATAGACACCTGCTATACCGTCGGTACGAATATCTCTGAGAAGTCGATCCCTTCTCTCTGAGCATAACCCTTCACTACCAACCTTGCCCTGTATTTATGTTGTATCCTCCTGAAGATCCACCTGCATCCAACCGCTTTCCGACCCACTGGAAGCTTCACTCGCTCCCATATGTCGCTCTGGTACAACGAATCCATCACATCGCCCATAGTCACATTCCACTTCTCAGCACCAGGCTCACTTAGAGCCATCAGAATAGAAGATGAATCCTCTGCGATATTGGAGTCGTTCATGTACCACGCCGATATCATGCGATCATGCTGTATGATTCTTTTCACAGGTGGCTGCTCCACCTGCTCTGTATCCCTGTCCACACGTCTCAGCATTTCTGCCCTGCCCCGCTCATATAGTCATTTGTTGCTCTTCAGGCAGTAGATTACGTATTACCCGGTGACACATAAGCAGGTGTTACCTAGCCTATTGGGTCCACTTTAATGAACGTTTTGTATATCCATGCTGTCCATCAGTCTTTTTTTTATTATTTATGAACTTTATCCTAAAAATGTAGTGGATGACTATTAAAAACTTCTTTGTGCCAAATATTTCAGGTCTTTGTATTTTCCATTTATCCCTGTCTTTTTGGCATTATCAATAGGTTAAAATAAGCATTATGATGGGCCCTAGGTAAGCCATGAGTAGTTTTTAACGGTGGGCATTCAATCACCACTGTTTTCCAATGGTGTTGTGTGATCCATCTGAGATTTAGATCTGCTTAAGTTTTGGAATCACGTTTTAGAATGATCTATAAAAACGGATGGATGGCTTGGATATAGAACACACTCATCAAGGTGGGCCATACGGTGAGGATAACATTGACTGACGTATTATCCGGGAACACCTAATCCGCTTCTGGCTTCTCGTCGGGTACGCAATTCAAAAAACCTGCGGATATTTTAATCGGGAGCGGGTTAGGTGAGACCTCGGATCCCCGATGTGGGTGGGACCCTGAACATGAAGCTGACAGAGATTTACGTGCTTTAAATCCACACCGTCCTACTATGTTGAAAGATCTTGTTATGTATATCCCAAAAATAAAACTGACTCAAATATTATGTGGACCACATCACAGCAAACAGTTCTGATTGAATCCTCACCGTTACAAAAATGGGTTGACCGGGTATATAGTTTACTTTTTAAAAAATGAGGTAGATAAGGCTTTGAATGGACCACGCCACAGGATGTATGGGTCTTATCCACACCGGCCATCCACTTAGGATATAATCATAAAAATGAGGTAAATCCAAGGCTCAAGTGGACCACACCACAGGAAGCAGAGGTGATAATGATTCTCACCATTGAAACTTTTCTAGGGTCCGTAGTGATGTTTATTTGTCATCCAACCAATTCATGAAGTTACGTAGACCTAGATGAAGATAAAGCACAAATATCAGCTCCATCCAAAACTTCTATGGCCCCTAAGAAGTTTTTAACGGTGAGAATTTAGTCACCATTGTGTAGTTTGCTTGATCCTCGTAACTGGCTCATTTTTGTTTTTATATCCTAAAATGATACTAAACAATGGATGGACGGTGTGGATAGGACACATATATCACAGTGGCCACTCGAAACTGCTTACTATTCCAGTTGGAGATGCGCCCATCATTTTGTGAGCTTATTTTAAGACATGGGATAAAAAATTAGCAGAATCTAATATTCAAGTGGGGCCGAAAATGTGAGGATTGAACGTCTGCTGTTGAAATATTGGTGGGGCCGCAGAAGTTTTGAATTAGGGTAATATTTGTGTTCTCATTTCATCCCAATGGGAATGAGACTATAAACTGTATGTATGGCATCCAAAAGTAGGAATTTTTATGTGTTTCATCCATTCTATTCATCAATTTTTATAGATCATTTTAGTCCTTTATCCCAAAAATGAGATGGATATAGATCTCAGGTGGAACACACCATAGGAAAACAATAATGATTAGATATTCACCATTAAAATCCTCTTAAGGCCCACTGTATTGTTTATTTGACATCCAATCTATTGATTAGGTCATACAGACCGAGATGAAGGGAACAAACAAAGATCATCTTGATCTAAAACTTTTATGGCTCCTAAAAAGTTTTTAATGGTTGAAGTTCATTCAACATTGTTTCCTATAATGTGGTCCATTTGAGATTGGAATATATTGTATTTTTAGTTTCATACTATAAAAATAGATGGACAGCATGGATGAAACGCATACATTATGATTGGGCCCACAGAGCACCGACCATCAGCCATTGGCTAGTGGCAGGGGAGTGGCCAATCCGTTATACTTAAAATGAGCTCACAAAATGGGTGAACATAGTAGATTTCTCAAAAACATCACGATGGCCTCACCAATGTTTCTAGCCCACCAACTTCAGCTAAAGGCTTTGGCAGGAAATCCTCCGCTAAAAAAATCTGTTTGTTTGAGAAGAGGAGTGGGATTGGCTACTCCCCTGCCACTAGCCCGGTAGCTTATTGTTGGTGCTCTGTCGGCCCCAACATGATGTATGCATTTCATCCACACCGTTCATCCAATTTTATAGATCATTTTAGAGTTTGATCCCAAATATGAGAGGGATATAAATCTCAGGTAGATCACACCACAACAAAACAATAGTGATTGGATATACACCATTAAAATACTCCTAAGGCCCATTGTATTGTTTATTTGACATCCAAGCTGTTTATTAGGTCATACATACCCGGATGAAGGGAAAAAAAAACAAAGATCGACATGATCCAAAACTTTTATAGGCCCCAAAAAGTTTTTAATGATCAACATTCATTCAACACTGTTTGAGATTGGGATATACCTCATTTTCTATCTCATACTTTAATATGATATAGAAAAATAGATGGACGGCATGTATGAAACACATTGTAACACCCCGAAAATCGGCACCCGAGTACATAGATTCCGATCCCGAGTTCTCAGATGTTAATCAAATGAAAATGCACGTGTGTCCTCATTCAGATTCAAATTCATTTCACACAAAGATAATCAGAGTAGCGCAATTCAAATTAGCGGATCCAAAGCGAGATAGATATAACAATAGATCTAGAAATATAAGGGTAAGAGTTAAAAATACAATTCCAATAGTGATGATCGCCCAAAATGGGATTATACAAACCACAATCCACAATATACATACTCATGACGATTAAAGTGTAAAGCCTTCGGTTTACACCCAACCTCCAAAACATAATGACAGTGGCACAACCCGATGTAAGCCTACCTGTTTGAGGTCTCACCAGTACCTGCATCAATGATATGCCTAGTTGGTGTTTTAAAACATCGTCCCAGGTGGGAGTGAGTAGCTAACTAAGTGGTTCCATTAGTTCTAAGTTATACATGTTATCAACCCAATTAGCGTAGGTAAAGATAAAACAATAAATCAAACATTTCATAAATACTCTTGTTAAATACGCATATGAAGATATGACATGATGCATAATCTCACCATTCGACACTCCCTCAACACGCGACTTTGACCACCTGTTCGCGAATGACAATACTTCCTCAACATGCGACTTCAACGTCTGTTTCGTAACATTTTAAACTAATGTGATGCAATGAATTATCATATTAGCCAACTAATTATTAAGTTCAATTCATCTAGCATATTGGCGAAGCTAGGATACTGACGTTATATCACGAGTCCATCTCCGAATCACGTGGCTTGTTGCCGCACGTAACGACTCCTTACCAGTGTCCCTTGATCTAAATTTAAGTGTCACCCGTTTATCTCACAAATCAACAATTCCAAAGGTACAGTATGATACTTAAATGTATGATGATCAACCCGGTATGGGTTGTCACCCAAACCATTTATGATCACTCAATTCTGAGGTGCAGGCTTGTCACATATAACCAAAAACATATAAAGGAAAGAACTCGTCACCCAATTTCATTCACGCCCGAATCGTTCGAATGTTACTCTAGCATAGAACCATCGGCCGGGTAATTTGACGGGGGCCGTTCAAACAATGATTTATCACCTCCATCAGCGCTCACTGGTCACTATGGGGAGGCTCGTCACCCAGCATAGGCAGATAACTCGGACACGGTGTCCCATACCACCATGTCTGGCTCATGAGTCTTAGTTGCTCATTGGTCACTATGGGGAGGCTCGTCACCCCAGCGTAGACTGACAGCTTGAACACAGTATCCCATACCACCATGCTCGGCTCATGAGTCTTAGTGGGATCGTATCACACTAACAGTTATGAATGAACACATCCATTGGGAACGTGATATCTTAGATTCCATTTAGTCGTGTCATACAATGTGAACATACATGATCAGTCGGCTAGTGGACTAATTTGGTTGGCCTAGGAGAACCACGACACAACTGGCTCGTGTAGTCCAGCTACTGTTGGTCGTCCGTGTTCAACCCGGGTCGATCAAACAAGCGTAAGGTGGCCGCCCTAACTCGGGCCACCCCTTGGTTTGAGCGATTTACCGACTGACCCAACATTATAAGTAGAGCTGTACACGAGCAGTAAAAAGCTCGGTAACTCGTTCGACTTGGCTTGAAAAAGTTTGACTTGACTCGGAACTCACTCGACTCGAGCTGAGTTCGAGTTGATTTTTGGAGCTCAAAACGAGTTCCAGCTGAGTTCGAGCTTTCCCTTGCTCAATTCGAATACTTCTCGAACTCGATAACTTGGTACAGGGTATATATACCCTTTTAAAATTAAAACCCTAGTCCCATTCCCAACCCAGGCGCTCGTTCTGATGCCCCTCTTCTTCTCCATCTCAAGACTAAACTTTTCAAGATTTCAACAAAAATACTAATAATTAAAACTACAACTTTCTGATGCTCCTCTTCTTCTCCATCTCAAGACTAACCTTTTTAAGATTTCAACAGCTTGTTTCAATATAGGTGAAGCTCTGTTTTTCCCATCTTTCTCTATAGCGCTTGTCTTTCTTTCAAACCATTCCTTTAGATCTATTTGGGCCACCAACATGCTCAGCACAATCGAAGTGGAGTCTTCCGTCATCGAATTGAACCGTCTCTCCCTATCTTTCTTCTCTTCCAACAGTCCATCCTGCTCACTCCTCATCTCCCGAAGCTCTACCAGATTCTCGTCATTGCTCCTTTCTAGCTTCTCAATCTCCAAAAACAGCCCATTTGCTTCCTCTTTCCTCAATTCAACTCGGCTCGAAATCTGCTCAAACTCGGCCGAGCCGAGCACGAGCAGCTGCTCCGAGCTCGAAGCCCGAGCCAAGCCGAGTACGAGCTGGGGCTCAAGCAGACCGAGTTGAGCACGAGCTGGGCAAAGCTCGGCTCGGCTCGGCTCGACTCGTGTACACCTCTAATTGTAAGCAACTTAAGCATCACTACTAACTTAGCAATTTGTCATGCCATCAACATAGATTTAATGACACAACTACATATGCATTTCATTGAACATATAAGTATACATAGGATACTACGTTCATTAAGGCATTAAATCAAATATGTAAGCATGCATTAAGTAATACAATCACTTAAGTATTAAATCAAACACATAAGCATCGAAAAAGCAATACATTCCACCATTCAAGCATTTCATCAAACACGTGAGCATCCATATCCAACAAATAGCATATATTATAAACAAATCAAAACATTTACATATTAGCATGTACAAATTCATCTATAAGCATCTAATCATTAACCAAGACTCTCAAGGGTCGATAAATGATAACCTAGAGATAATGGTTCGCACCTTTGCAATGATTTGACTGACTCAAAACGCTCATAGGATTAAGGTTATAGAAAAAATGCACCAAAGCCTAAACAATCACACAAACCATCATAAGGACAAGAAAATCTAACCCAAAAGACTATATTAGAGAGTAGATTCTATTTCTTACCACCAATCGCCCCTGAGAGAACTTCATAAAGGATATGAGAGTGACAATGTGGCTATAGAGAAGGATGAGAGAGTGAATGTGCAGAAACTCTCACTCTTCCAAGCTTCCTATCTTTTTCTCTCTCTTTCTTGTTCCTCTTTCTCTTCTTCCTCGCTCAAGCTAGGGTATGAAATTCGTATGGGAGAAGAAGGTGCCTAAATAATCCCCTTATATAGTGCCAAAAGTGGTGCAAATGACCCTATTGGCCCTTTATCCATTATATTAACCCTAAGGGAGGTTGTTTCCCACTTATAGGGTCTTTCTGGGGGCCCACTGGCTCATTCACGTCAGGAGAAAGGTGTCCCACTATATGATCTATAGTTTATCAGAATCGGGCGGCAATCGGACTCTTCGATCAACTGTGGAGGCCCCACTTATGATGGACAGTCGTCGGTGATCAATCGGAGCCGCAACTATACGGATATGAGCAGGGAAATATCCTTAATTCACACCCCGAGTTTTATTGTGATCTAACGGTCGAAAATCCATAACTTCGCAAAAGAGCTGAAAGTTTATTTCACTTAAGTTTTAAGCTTCAGCCTAAGGTATTTGTGCATTTTAAGCACTCAGCCTGTGGCCCAAGTTGCGTAGTTTTGGGTATTATCTTGATTCTTCACCCACGATGGACATCAAGCCTAGCGAGACGGACATTATCATATAGTTTCAAAACTAGTGGCCCACTAACGAGCGGTCTAAAGCTTGTTCGAAAAATCGGGACATTTCTGCAATGAATTACCTATCAAGATTTCTTGTGCGTAATTATTATGATTTAAATTAACTATGTTCATAGTGTGATCTATTTATAATTAGCGAAAACGTCGATTCGGTCTTAATAACCCTAAATGGTTAGTTTTTAGGCTAAAGGAGTAACTGAATTGATTTGATTTCTTAATTAAGATCTGACTCTTACTTGTCTCGGCTTTGGGTAGATCTTTATTTAGTTACGGTTGTCTCGATTAGTCAGTAATAGGTCGGCTAGATTTGGACCCTACATGAACAAATTTCGAGGCTAAGCTCGATGTTTAAGTGATCGGACGGATTCATTGGCTTCCTACGGTTAATTAATTGGATTTGTGTGGTCTTTTACTAGTACTATCCGTGTATAGGCTCACTTCGAGCGTCAAGGGCCAATAAGCAACAACATAGGCTAGTCATATTAAAGATTTTCAATGGTTTTTTGAAAATTCAAAATAGCGAAAATCCATGATGTTACACACATACATCATGGTAAGCCCACAGAGCATCGATCACCGGGCATTGGCCGCTGGTAGGAGAGTAAGGCTATCTGATGGCTAGTGGTCAGTGCTATACGGATCCCAACATGATGTATGCGTCTCATCCATGTTGTCCATCCATTTCTCTATATACTTTTATGGTATGAACTCAAAACTGAGGTAGATCAAAATCTCAAGTGGGTCACACATTGTTGGTTGGACTCTCACCATTAAAAACTTTCTGGAGCTACAAAAGTTTTGAATGAAGTTAATATTTATTTTTTGCATTCATCCCGATATTTATGACCTAATTTTCAAGTTGGATGTCAAATAAACATTACAGCATGCCTGGGCCCTAGGAGGTTTTTAATAGTTGACGTTCAATCAGTACTGCTTTTCCATGGTGTGGTCTACCTAAATTTTGATCTACCTCATTTATGGCATAAATTATTAAAATGATGTCTAAAAGTAGATGACGATGCGGATGAAACACATACATCATGGCGGGGCCCACATAGCACCGACCACTGGGGATTTGGATTGCGTACTGAGTTACTCATTACCCTAAGAGTACTGAGTAAACTCTGTGAGGCCCACCTTCATTCATGCATTTTATCTAACCCGTTCATCCACTTTACCAGATAATTCTAAGGCTTTAACCAAAACATGAAGCCTATAAAAAGATCAAGTGGACCACACCAAGGTAAACGTGTGAATTAAACTTTTACCGTTGAAAAGTTCTGGGGGGCCACAGAAGTTTTAGATCAAGCTTATATTTGTTTTTGTCCCTTCATCCATATCTGTTTGATCTTATGAACAGGTTGGATTAAAAATAAACATACTGCATGCCTTAGAAAGGTTTCACCGGGGAAATCAATATTTTCACTGTTTCATGTGGTACGGTCAAGTTGAGGTGTAGATATATTTCAATTTTGGTCTCAAGGCCTACAACGATATTTAAAAACAGATGGACTGCGCCACATGCATTCACGGTGGGTCCAACAGAGTTCACGCAGTACGGTAAGAGCCTACTGAGTAACTCAGTACCCTAAGCGTACTGAGTAAACTCTGTGGGGCCCACCTTCATTCATGCATTTTATCCAACCCGTTCATCCATTTTACCAGAAAATTTTAGGGCTTTAACCAAAACATGAAGCCTATAAAAAGATCAAGTGGACCACACCAACGTAAACAGTGTGAATTAAACTTTTACCGTTGAAAAGTTCTTGGGGGCCATAGAAGTTTTAGATCAAGCTTATATTTGTTTTTGTCCCTTCATCCATATCTGTTTGATCTTATGAACAGGTTGGATTAAAAATAAACATCACTGCATGCCTTAGAAAGGTTTCGCCGGTGGAAATCAATATTTCCACTGTTTCATGTGGTATGGTCCAGTTGAGGTGTGGATATACTTCAATTTTGGTCTCAACGCCTACAATGATCTTTAAAAATGGATGGACGGCACGGATGAACCACATGCATTCACGGTGGGTCCAATAGAGTTCATGCAGTACGGTAAGAGCCCATTGAGTAACTCAGTACGCAATCCAATTTCGACCACTGGCCACCTGGCTATCCATTTATTTTATTAGATAATTTTATGACGTGTTCAAAATTGAAGGATATCCAAAGCTCAAATGCACCACACTACATGAAACCGTGTGAATTGAATTTATAACGTTGCAGTGTCACATAATTTTTGTATTAAGCTTATATTTATATTTTTCCCTTTATCCATGTCTTTGTGATATTATTAACCGCTTGGATGACAAATAGAAATCACTGTAGGGCCTAGGAAGGTTTCAACGGTGGAAATCACTGGTCCCACTGTTTCCTGTGGTATGATCCACTTGAGAGTTGGATATACTTCAACTTTGGGCTCAACCCCTTAAATGAGCTGGAAAAACGTATGGACAGTGTGGATAAACCACTTATTTCACGGTGGGCCCAACTGAGTTTACTCAGTAAGATATGAGCGTACTGAGTTACTCAGTACGCAATCCGATTCCACAAAGAAGAGAGGATCCAGATAATCGTCCTGCAGCGTGAACGCTAACTGCATACTGACCTTGCAATTACCAATGTGGCTAAAGGTCGGTGTTATGTGGGCCCCACCATGATCTATGTGTTTTATCTACGGGCGCCGATTGGCTACCGACCGGTTGAGTAGCGAGATTGCTGCTGAAGTGACGTAACCAAGTTCTGTGGGCCCTACCATGATCTATGTTTTGTATTCAGGCCGTCCATCCATATGGAGAGATTATTTTAGGATAATATTAAAAGAATGAGTCACATCCAAAGCTCAAGTGGACCCTACCACAGAAAACAATGGGGAGAGTGACACCACCGTTAAAAACTTCTAAAGGCCACAAAAGTTTTTGATCAAGATCATATATGTGTTTTCCCTTCTTTACTATCTTTGTTAACTTTTGAATAGGTTGAATTTCGAAAAATACATCATGGTGGGCCTTAGTAAGGTTTCAACGGTGGGCATCAATCTTCCCACCGTTTTCTTCCACTAAAGCTCTGGATCTGCATCATTCTGTCGTGCACCTGTTACTGCCGGTATCTAATCCCGTCGTTTATCTACACTGTAAACTCATTTTTCAGATTTAAAAAAATTAAGGCAATCCAAATCTCACCTTTCCCACCACCAGGAAAATAGTGGTGATTAAATGCCCACCGCTAAATACTTCCAGGAGCCACGAATGTTTTGGATCAAGCTGATATTTATGTTTTTTCTTCATTCAGATTTGGGTGACTTAATCAAAAGGTTGGATGAAAACTAAATATTACATAGGGATCTAAAAAGTTTTTAATGATGAGGGTTCAATCACCACTGTTTCCTCTAATATGGTCCACCTGAGATTTGGACATGTCTTTTCTTATATTTTTGCTCATTGCCAAAAATGAAATGCAAAAATGTATGGACGGCGTGGATAAAACAATATCATCATGGTGGCGCCACAGAGCACCAACTTGCAGCGACGTCGGGAAGCGGATTGGCTGATGTACCTCACATCAGCTATATGTAGGTACGTGTCGTGCTAAGACGAGCATGGACTCTCCTCGAG
The DNA here is from genome assembly GCA_021015155.1 of Magnolia officinalis. NCBI lineage: Eukaryota > Viridiplantae > Streptophyta > Magnoliopsida > Magnoliales > Magnoliaceae > Magnolia > Magnolia officinalis. Next base: position 19,787,202 of record JAJHSJ010000006.1, read on the forward strand.
CTACAAGTTATACGAACGGTTCAAAGGAAATCAAAGTTATATGGACCCTACATTAATGTATTTATTATATCTACACCGTTAATCTATTTTTAGAGATCATTTTAAAGTATTATCCAAAAAATCATTTCTAAAGATCATGTGAACCACACCACAAATAGCAGCGTAGGGCCCACCATAATGTTTATTTTTTATCCAATCTGTTCATAAGGTCACAGAGACATGAACGAAGAGTAAAAAGAAACTTCACATTGATCCAAAACTTCTGTGATCCCGAAAAGGGTCACAATGGTAAAAATTCAATCCCCCACTGCTTTTTGCAGTATGGTCCTCTTGATAGTTATATTTGTCTTATTTTTAATCTCAAGCCTTAAGATGAGCTCTCCAAATGGATGAACGGTTTGGATATAACACATAACTCATGATCAGACCCACAGAACTGGCCGACGTCAATACAGCAGCTATATAACTGGTGGTGACGTACACCAGCTAATCGCCTTCCGTGCGGCACGACCGACGCTTGCAAGATTCTGCAAACCGCTTCGCCAGCAGATTGATTGAGGGTATTTCCGTAATTCCGTTACCTTCAACGAGGTTATTTTGGTCCACGCAAGCACGTCTTTGTCGCGAGTTATTTGCAAACAGCTCATAAGAACCTTCTCCTTGCGTCGACGTGAAATTTATTTGTTTGACGTCCTGGACTCGTATGTTAGTTTTACACACATCTCAATAGTACTGGTGAATCTTCAAACGTACATATGATGGAGTTATAAGGCAATCCTCACCGTCCAAATCGTCGACCTACCCGTGGATGAAGCATAAACAAAAATAAAATACATAAAATAACAAGTATTTGTTTTTTTAGCTTAGAATTTGGGCCACTCTCTGGTTTAATCTTAACCATTCATTTGTTACCAATTAATTGACAATATAGATTTCCTAAGTCATGTGATTTTTAGAGATATGCTAAATTCAGGATGGGACACACAATGTGAACGGTCTGTATAGATGTACATCAGTACCACGTACGAGGATGATGAGTCACCATCGTTTTTCAATTGATACAAACTAACGTGAGATTCAAGGCGTATTTGACGCGCTGATAGAGCGGGTGGCATCGAAGCGAAACAATACCTAAAAATCAAATAGATGGGCCATCTCTTCAGTGTCGGGATTTGACGACGTGGATTGGGCGGTGTTGCGCACACCACCACCCTAGCGTGATGTGAGGCCTACCATGATGTATATGTTTTATCTAATCCGTTCATCCATTTTTGTATATCATTTTAAGATATGATTCAAAAAATGAGAGAGATCCAACCTTCAAGTGGACCATAAAATGGAGATTAAATATCTACCATTAAAAACGTTTTAGGGGCTACTGCAAGTTTTGAATCAAGCTGAAAATTATATTTTTTTCTTATCCTGATTTGTGTGACCTTATAAATATGTTGGATGAAAATAAACATTATGGTAAGTCTTAGGAAGGTTTAACTGTGGGCGTCATTATCACCGGCACCGCTTCTTCATGTGGTGTGGATCATTTCAGACTTGAATCTGTTTGATTTTTTGAATCATATCTTTAAAAATATTGGAAAAAAAGGATGAACGGTACAAATTAAAATCCATAATAGGTCCTCCTGGAAGCATGTGTGAGTCATGAATGGACGGGGATTGACTAAAGAACCTGTGATGATGTATGTGTTTTGTATGCCCCGTAATGTTGTATGTGTTTCATCTGAGTTATCCATTTTATATTAAGAGCCTTAAAAATGATGTAAATCCAAATCTGAAGTCGTCATTGAAAACTTATTGGACCACAGGAAGTTTTGGATCAAGCTGATATTTTATTTCATCCCTTCATTTAAGTCTGCGAATGACAAATAAAGTTACATTTATGAGAATTTTAATGGTGGACATAATTTAATCTCTACTGTCATCTTATGGTGCGGCCTACTGAGATAGATTTATATCTGCCTCATTTTTTGGGTCAAGCTTTAAAATGGTATAAAAAAATAAATAAACATGCAGCATGGATAAAACAAATACATCATGATAGGGCTCATATAGGACCTACCACTAGCTACCTAGCTGGAGGCAGTTTCGAATCCCTGGGGGCTTCAAATCCAGGGTGAAAGCTTGGATTACATCTAAAATCCTTGTGAGTGTTGCATGTGTAACATATATGTCACTAGACTATTAATTTATTGAACATATGGCCCACTAATAATATTTTAAATAATTAGATTATCAATTTCATTACTATAATTATTTTAATGTGATGATAAATGTCGTTCAAACATTGTCCATGTAAATCAATGATAAAAAAGTGTTGCTTAGTCACTCAGGAGGCAGTGGATAGTCTTATCGTACTGAGTAAACTCTGTTAGGTCCACATCTCATTTAAGGGGTTTTTATCAAAATTGAAACATATCCAAAACTTAAGTCGACCATACTGTCCATACGACAGGAAACAATTGAAGCCTTCCTAGGCCTGCTGTGATGTTTATTTGTTATCCAACCGGTTTATAAGATCATATAAAAACAATAGATGCCCAAGACAAATCTATTTCGTCATAGTTTCACAAGACTACAATAATACTGGAATCCAAAAACAAAGCTAATTCAAAATTCAAGTCGGCACACCGCGTGAAGCAGTTAGAACGGAAACATCCACCTCTTGGATGTTTAGATGCCATCCAAACCGTTCATAAGTTTATTACTACACGGATAAACTATACGTACAGATATCATCCTAATACGAAACTTCTGTTGCCCCCACAAAGTTGCCGATGGTAAGCATTTATTCCCCGTATTTCCTGTGCTGTGGCCTGCTTAATTTTGGATTTGCACAGAATTTTTAATGGTCAACGACAGTTTTTGTTTCATGCCTTAGATGATCTGAAAAAAATGGGTGGACAGCGTATATGGGTATACTTTTTTATTTTTTTTTTAAATGAGGTAGATCAAGGCTTTGAGTGGACCACCACACAGGATGTATGGGTCTTATCCACACCGTCCATCCACTTAGGATATAATCATAAAAATGAGGTAGATTCAAGGCTCAAGTGGACCACGCCACAGGAAGCAGAGGTGATAATGATTCTCATCATTGAAACTTTTCTAGGGTCCATAGTGATGTTTATTTGTCATACAATCAATTCATAAAGTTACATAGAACTAGATGAAGATAAATCACAAATATCAGCTCCATCCAAAACTTCTATGACCCCTAAGAAGTTTTCAACGGTGAGAGTTTAGTCCCCGTTGCGTAGTCGGCTTGATCTTTTTTTTTTTTCTTTTTTTGTTAGCTTGTTAGTACACCTACTGTCAGATCAGACTTCACTGTTAGCCATCCCCACTAGGGAGTCGATGCCAAGACCTTGTATCCGACTCATTTTTGTTTTTATATCCTAAAATGATACTAAACTATAGATGGACGGTCTGGATAGGATGCATATACCACGGTGGCTACCCAAAGCTGCTTACTGTTCCAGTTGGAGATGTGCCCAACCGATTTGTGAGCTTATTTCAGGACATGGGATAAAAAATGAGCAGAATCCAATATTCAAGTGGGCCGAAAATGTGAGGATTGAACATCGGCTGTTGAAATATTCGTGGGCCGCAGAAGTTTTGAATTAGGGTAATATTTGTGTTCTCATTTCATTCCAATGGGAATGAGGTTATGAACTGTATGCATGAGCTGATATTTGTGTTTTATCATCATCCAGATTCGAGTGGCATAATCAAAAGGTTGGATGGAAACTAAACATTAGGGTGGGCCCTAAAAAGTTTTTTGGCCCACCTGAGAATTGGATCTGTCTTTTTTTTGATTTCTCATAAACATTCAAGTAGACTCACCCAGAATCCTTACGCAGGAACTTGGTACGAAAGGGTCTCGCAGGAAACCTGCGTCCACGCTCCTCGAGCTCCGAGTTTTACTAACGGTTCAAAAGAGATCAAAGTTACGTGGCTCATCATTAAGCAATTCATAGGGCCCACCATAATGTTTATTTTTCATCTAATCTGTTCATAAGGTCACAAAAACCTGAATGAAGAGGAAAAACAAATTTCATATTAATACATAACTTCTGTGATCCCAAAAAAGGTTTCAATGGTAAACGTTCAATCCCTTACAGCTTTTTGCAGTGTGGTCCACTTGATAGTTAGATCTGTCTTATTTTTCGTCTCAAGCTTTAAGATGAGCTCTCCAAATGTATGGACGGTTTGGATATAGCACATACCTCATTATCATACCCACATAACTTGCTGACGTCAATCCAGCTATATATACAGCTGCTGTGACAGCCCATCCGCTTCCGTGCGGCGCGACCGACACTATCAAGATTCTGCAAACAGCCTGGCCAGCAGATTAATTGAGGGTATTTCCGTAATTCCGTTACTTCAATAAAGTGATTCTGATCCACACACGTACGTCTTTGTCGCGATATTACAGCTCATAAGAGCCTTCTCCTTGCGTCAACATGAAATTTATTTGTTTCACGTGCTGGATTCGTACATTAGTTTCACACACATGTCGATTGTGTTGGTGAATATTCGAACGTACATATGATGGGGGTGATAAGGCAATTCTTACCGTCCAAATGTTGTAAAAATATTGATTTTAATAAAAATATATTTTAATAATAAAATAATATATAATATATAAAAGTTGTTTTGAAAAACATCTTTTTGTGGGTCCCACATGGGAAAGGGAAGAGAAGGAAAATTGGTTTAAATGAAAATAGTGGAGTATTATAATATTTACCTACGTAGTCTGTGGACTATGGACCTTCCACCCGCGCTCGGGCACGGGCTCGGGCTCGGTGCGAGGGCGTGGTCATGTGAGGCAATGTGGCTGTAGAGGCGCTAGTGGCGCACTTTGCACTTCGCACGTATTAATGGTCCATGCACAACAGTCAGAAAACGGCCATAAAACGGCTAGTTTTCCAACAGCCAGAAATGGCTTAATGGAATTTAAGTCTCTGGACCATAACCCCCTAGCCACCATAGCCTATAAAAGGAAGGCCTGGATGAATTTCCAAAACATCTCAACTCACTTCAGCAAACCCATACGAACTGAGACAGCCATCCCCTCTCAACTAAAATACTCTAGTGCTTCCAGCAACATAGCAAGGCTTGAACCTTAGCTTGAAGAACAGACCAGCGGTGTAGTTTAGGACAGTTCAACTGAACCAATAGCTGAAGATTTGAACTGACCAGAGCAGTGGTCAAAACTATTTTTTCTCTTTCTTTTCTTTTTTTTTGGGATTTTCTCTATATTGTAATATTGCTAGAAATTGTGAAATTGAGTTCCAACAGGTGGATCTTCGTGTTTGCTGAACGCAAACCCACACCAGGCTCGTCGTATCCTAGAAGCTATTTGTCTGTAACCTATCAGCTTACTCAATTCAATTGAGTAGGGGCAAATAACGCTTTAAGGACAGCGTTTTTTTCAGACGTGCTTCAGCCTGTCCTTAATTTTTTATTATCGTGATTTTTTCGGTTTCCATATTATACAGAAATTACATAAATCTGTATAAAATTCTCAACAATCTTAAAGCGTTAATTGATGAAAGTCAACAGTGTTTCATCCATCAAGTTGATGAATCAGGACTTGATACGTCTTGATCGGTTCGATAGAACCAATTTTACGAGATGGCAAGACAAGCTGAAATTTCTCCTAATGGCGCTAAAGATCTACTATATATTAGATCCAAATTTGCAAGCGCTACCTGAAGCAACCGACGACGACACACCTGAACAGGTGGCCGCCCGCACCAAACGAGCCGAAGACGAACTCTTGTGTCAAGGACACATTCTGAACGCACTCTACGACCATCTCTACGATCTGTACCAACAGACGTCATCAGCAAAGGAGATTTAGGCCGCTCTGGAGTTCAAATACAAGGCTGAAGAAGAAGATACCAACAAGTTTCTCATCGCCAGGTATTTTGACTTCAACATGGTAGATAACAAACCGCTGTTACCCCAAATCCAAGAATTGCAGCTAATAGTAAATAAAATCAAAGCGATAAAGATAGATTTTCCTGAATCATTCCAAGTCAGGACTATAATCGCCAAATTGCTACCGATGTGGAAAGACTATAGAAAGAAGTTGCTGCATAAAACTGATGACTACACACTGGAACAAATCCAGAAACACCTCAGAATTGAGGAAGAATCCCGTAACAGCGACAGAAAGAATGATAACGGGAATACCTTGTCCAAAATACATGCAGTAGAGAACTCTAATAACAAACATCCCGAGAAGGACAATTCCCTGAAACCTAATAAAGAGAAATTCAAGAAAAACACCCAAAATAAGAACGAAAAGTTCAAAGGCCCATGCCATGTCTGTGGGAAAACCGGGCACTATGCTCGAGTATGCCGATATCGCAAGTCTGAACAAGAGGCAAGTGCAGTAGAAGAAGACGATATAGTGGCCATGATCACTGAGGTGAATACCATCCAAGGCAAAGTTCCAGAATGGTGGTATGATACTGCCGCTACAGTACATGTGTGCTACGACAAATAAGCCTTAAAAACCTATGAGAAATTGATCGATGGTCAAGAAGTCCAAATGGGTAATGAAGTCCGATCGAAGGTCGTCGGCAAAGGAACTGTCGAACTGATATTCACATCTGGGAAGAAAGTGATTCTGACTAATGTACTGCACGTCCCAGACATGAGGCGAAACTTAATTTCTGGGGATCTTCTGGGGAAACCAGAGATAAGGGTGGTGTACGGGTCAGGTAAACTGATTCTGTCTAAGAATGAGAATTTTGTCAGAAAGTGATATGCTTGTAACGGGATGGTCAAGTTTTCTCTGAATGAAAGTCGCACTTCTGTGTATATGGTTGAATCCGCTGGACTGTGGCATGATAGACTAGCCCATATAGGGTATAATACCTTGAAGTTCATGGCTAAGAATGGTTTAATCTCATATACAGATAATGAAACCAAAAAATGTGAAGTGTGCATACGATCCAAAATGACGAAGAAACCTTTTCCAAGTGTTGAAAGATCGTCCCAAGTGTTGGATCTTGTGCACAGTGATATCTGTGAGTTAAACGACATTCTTACTCGTGGAGGTAAACGGTACTTCATAACCTTTATAGATGATTGCTCTAAATATATGTATGTGTACCTATTAAAGAGCAAAGATGAAGCATTAAACATGTTTAAAGTATATAAAGCAGAAGTAGAGAATCAACTAAATAAGAAGATAAAAATTCTTCGTAGCGATAGAGGAGGAGAATACTTCTCAAATGAATTCGATAACTTCTGTGAACTACATGGACTGATACATCAATGTACTGCTCCATACACACCTCAACAAAATGGAATAACTGAAAGGAAGAATAGGACATTAGTAGAAATGATCAACTCAATGCTGATAAGAGCAAAGTTACCACTAAGTCTATGGGGTGAGGCACTGCTTGCAGCATGCCATATTCTAAATAGAATACCGTCTAAAAAGTATAAAATATCTCCATATGAAACATAGAGAGGTAGAAAACCTAACCTAGGATATCTAAAAGTGCGGGGGTGTCTTGCATACTGCAGAACCCCTGACCCAAAAAGAACTAAGGTAGAACCAAGAGCTATTAAGTGCGCCTTCGTAGGGTATGCACAAAATAGTAAAGCTTATAGACTTCTAGACATGGAGTCTAATACAATAATAGAATCAAGAGACGTTGAGTTCTTTGAGAACTCACTATCCTTGGAGTCTAAGGATAATGAAATCCAAACTCCTAATAGAGAACCAGATAACATAGCTCCACACATAGTGGAAACTCCTATTGAATCTCGTAGGAGTCAAAGAACAAGAATAGAGAAGAGTCTAGGAGATGACTACATAGACTCACAACGCATCATTTTCCATCTTGTAGAAGCAGATAGAGAAAATGTTATAAGACAAATACCTATAGTGATGAATATAGAAGATGATCCTAAATCATATAAAGATGCTATATCATCTAGAGACTCAGCTTTCTGGAAAGAAGCTATAAACGATGAAATAAAATCCATACTATCAAATCAAACATGGGAACTAGTAAACTTACCTCCAGGTTCTAGACCCATAGGTTGCAAGTGGGTATTTAGGAAGAAATATCACACTGATGGGACTATCCAAACCTTTAAAGCTCGACTAGTAGCTAAGAATTTTAGACAAAAAGAAGGGATAGATTATTTTGACACATACTCACCTGTAGCTAGGATAACATCCACTAGGATATTATTTGCGCTAGCTTCCATACATCATCTTCACATCCATCAAATGGATGTAAAGATCGCTTTCCTGAATGGTGACCTCAATGAGGAGGTATACATGGAACAATCTAAAGGGTTCATTCTACTAGGAAATGAAAACAAAGTATGTAAATTAGTCAAATCATTGTATGGATTAAAACAAGCACCAAAACAATGGCATGAGAAGTTTGATTCCAAAATACTATCTCATGGTATCATGCATAATGTAGCTGACAAATGCATATATTCTAAAGTAGATGGTAGTTGTATCGTTATTATTTGTCTGTATGTTGATGACATGTTAATAATAAGTAATAAAATGGAAGGTGTAACTGAAACAAAGAGGTTTCTATCTTTAGTATTCAAAATGAAGGATCTTGGACAAGTTGATACCATCCTGGGTATCAAAGTTAAAAAAACATTGTGGGGGTTATGCTTTGTGTCAATCTCATTATATTGAGAAGATACTAAACAAGTTTAACCATCTAAATATAAAAGAAGCAAAGACCCCATTTGATCCAAGTATCAAGCTAAAAGAAAATACTGGAAGAACCGTTGCACAATTAGAATATGCGAGTGCCATAGGGAGTCTTATGTATGCTATGCAATGCACTAGACCTGATATCGCATATGCTGTGAGTAAACTTAGTAGGTTTACTAGTAACCCCAGTACTGAACACTGGAATGCAATTAGTAGAGTCCTTGGTTATTTAAAAGCAACCAAAAACTTAGGACTATTTTATTCAGAGTTTTCGGCCATATTGGAAGGATATACCGATGCGAGCTGGATATCGAGTGCAGGGGACAACAAGTCTACTACAAGGTGGGTATTCACCCTAGGAGGTGCAGCTGTATCTTGGGGATTCAAGAAACAGACTTGCATAACGCACTCGACTATGGAGTCTGAATTCATAGCCCTGGCTGCAACAGGCAAAGAGGTTGAGTGGCTAAGGGATCTTCTATTAGAAATTCCTTTCTGTGTAAAGCTGATATCGGCTGTATCGTTACATTGTGATAGTGAAGCCACATTAGCTAGAGCCTATAACGACACCTATAATGGTAAGTCTAGACATATTAGTCTTCAACATGATTATGTCAGACAATTGATTCGAGATGGAATCATTGTTATTTCCTATGTGAAATCAAGCAACAATCTGGCAGATTCTTTCACTAAACCTCTACCAAGAGAGGTAGTAAATGCTACATCTAGAGAAATGGGGTTGAAACTCTTCAACCAAAGTTCCACCAGTGATGGTAACCCAACCCGAAGTTAGAAAATCTCTAAATTTAGGTTTAATGGGTAAAAACAAGTCACTGATATGCGGAAAGTTTTTCAACACTAAATTATAAAACCTCATCCATAATAGATAAGTGTTGAGCGTTACGTAAGAGGGTTGAGTCTGAGAACTCTTAATGAAGTCCAGTCTATAGGACAAGTGTCTTATAGTAACGGAGACACTGGAAGGATTTCATCTATATGAACGTAGAGATGGTGCCGTCTCTCATGAGAGTTAGGAGTTTTCTCTCGGGATTGTTCACGAATTAGGATAAGTACATGGCCATTAAATGTGTTGAGCAAGATCGTGGGAACTCTAACAACACATAGCGAATATGTGTGTGGTTTCTCCAACTTTGTTATCTAGGAATAACTGGTTCAAAGCTGCGGCTACCAGTCATTTCGACAGAGTTTTGAGATACTTACACTAAGGAAAGATTAAAATTGAAAAATATCTTTCTTTATGCATATAAGCTGATCATTCTGGCAGTATTATTTAACCGATAAAATATTTTTATAAAATCAAGTGGGGGATTGTTGCAAAAATATTTATTTTAATACAAATATATTTTAATAATAAAATAATATATAATATATAAAAGTTGTTTTGAAAAACACCTTTTTGTGGGTTTTTGGGAATAGTCCCACATAGGAAAGGGAAGAGAAGAAAAATTGGTTTAAATGAAAACAATGGAGTATTATAGTATTTACCTACGTAGTTCGTGGACTATGGACCTTGCGTGTTCCAGTGCTTCGCACTGGAACACCCGCGTGCGCGCTCGCGCTCGGGCACAGGCACAGGCTCGGTCTCGGTCTCGGTCTCGGTTTCGGGCTCAGTGCGAGAGCGTGGGCATGTGAAGCAGTGTGGTTGTAGAGGCGCTAGTGGCACACTTTGCGACTATGTGGCTTAGGCGGGTGGCTGGTTGACAGAGAGACTAGAGAACTGAGAGAGAGAGAGAGATATTTCAGTGTATATAGACTGACTGAAAAGGGCTATTGCAGCAGAAACTGTAACAACTGAGCCATTAGTGCAGGGCCCAGCTGTAACTGCTGCATGGCTAGCCCAACAGTCAGAAAACGGCTACCTGTTGTCTCACAACAGTCAGCATGCAGCAGATTAATGGTCCATGCACAACAGTCAGAAATGGCTGAATGGAATTTAAGTCTCTAGACCATAACCCACTAGCCACTATAGCCTATAAAAGGAGGGCCTGGATGGGTTTCCAAAACATCTCAACTCACTCCAGCAAACCCATACGAACTGAGACAGCCATCACCTCTCAACTAAAATGCTCTAGTGCTTCTAGCAACATAGCAAGGCTTGAACCTTAGCTTGAAGAACAGACCAGCGGTGTGGTTAGGACGGTTCAACTGAACCAATAGCTGAAGATTTGAACTAACCAGAGCAGTGGTCGAAACCATTTTTTCTCTTTCTTTGGGATTTTCTCTATATTGTAATACTGCTAGAAATTGTGAAATTGAGTTCCAACAGGTGGGCCTTCATGTTTGCTGAACGCAGACCCACACCAGGCTCGTCGTATCCTAGAAGCTATTTGCCTGTAACCTATCAACTTACTCAATTCAATTGAGTAGGGGCAAATAACGCTTTAAGGACAACGTTTTTTTCAGACGTCCTTCGGCTTGTCCTTAATTTTTTATTATCGTGATTTTTTCGGTTTCCATATTATACAAAAATTACATAAATTTGTATAAAATTCTCAACACCAAATCCTCGATCTACCTATGGATGAAGCATAAACAAAAATAAAATACATAAAATAACGAGTATTTGTTTTTTTAGCTTAGAATTTGGGCCACTCTCTGGTTTAATCTTAACCATTCATTTGTTACCAAATGTTTTATCTAATCCGTTCATCCATTTTTCTATATCATTTTAGGGTATGATTAAAAAAAATGAGACAAATCCAAGCTTCCAGTGGACCATAAAATGGAGATTAAATATATACTATTAAAAACGTTTTAAGGCACTAGTACTGCAAGTTTTGAATCAAGCCGAAAATTATATTTTTTTCTTATTCCTGATTTGTGTGACCGAAAATAAACATTATAGTAAGTCTTAGGAAGGTTTAACTGTGGGCGTCGTCATCACCGCTTCTTCATATAGTGTGGACCACTTCATACTTGAATCTGTTTGATTTTTTGTATCATATCTTTAAAAATATCTGAAAATATGATGAACGGTACAAATAAAAATCCATAATCGTGCCACAGAGCCACTGTATATACCGACTAATTATATCTACAGGAGTCACGACGGAAACTGCTTCTGGAACCTACAATGATGTGAGTCAGGAGTGGACAGGGATTAACTAAAGAACCTACAATGATGTATGTGTTTTGTATGCCCTGTAACGTTGTACGTGTTTCATCCGTGTTATGCATTATATGGTACAGGCCTTAAAAATGATGTAAATCCAAATCTTAAGTCATCGTTGAAAATTTATTGGACCACAGAAGTTTTGGATCAAGCTGATATTTTGTTTCATCCCTTCATATATGTTTGTGAATCTCAAATAAAGTTACATTCATGAGAATTTTAATGGTAGACATCTAATCTCTATTATCTTCTTATGGTGCCTATTGAGATTTATACCTGCTTCATTTTTTAGGTAAAGCCTTAAAATGGATTGAAAAAATAAATGAACATGCAGCATGGATAAAACAAATACATCACGGCTCATATAAGACCTACCATTAGCCACCTAGCCCCAAGGCTTCAAATCCAGGGTGAAAGCTTGGATTACATCTAAAATCCTTATAAGAGTTGCATGTGTAACATATATGAATTTATTGTACATATGGCCCACTAATAATATCTTAAAATAATTCGATTATCGATTTCATTACTATAATTATTTTAATGCATTGAGCAATGTCATCCAAACATTGTCCATCTAAATCAACTATAGAAAATCGTTGCTTAGTCACTAAAGAGTGGATACTCTATTTGTATTGAGTCAACTCAGTTAGGCCCACTGTGAATTTATATGGTTTATCGATGTTGTCCATCCGTTTTCATATCTCATTTAAGTGGTTTTTATCAAAATTGAAGCATATCCAACGCTTATAACCAGGAAACAGTTGAAACCTTCCTAGGCCTACAGTAATTGTTTATTAGTCATCCAAGCCATTAAGAAATTTTCAATGGTAGACATTCAATTGAAATTAATTCTCATAGTGTGCTCCATTTGAGCTTTGGATATATTTTATTTTTGGGCTCACTTCAAAATTACCTGCTAAAATGGATGATAAAATATAAATAAATCATGGTGGATTACTTGTTTCCCTGGTAGGACATTAGTGGCTGTTACCCTAACTGTATGGGCCCACCTTGATTAATGTTCTTGCTGCCCATCCGATTTTCCATCTCATTTAAGGACTTTATCCAGGACTCTTTGGCCTTATTAATAGGTTGGATGACAAATAAACTCATTTAAGGACTTTATCCAGGTCTCTTTGGCCTTATTAATAGGTAATTAAAGAGTTCTAATTACGGTAGAGTCCGTTGTCTTGTCTGACCGACGTGGATACGGGTGGGCATTTTGGTCACTCTCGACAATTAAAGAGTTGTCGGAATTTCCGCCGGTTACGTCATAGGACGGGGGAGATTAGGTGTTATCCGGGTGACATCCCATGGTGTTACTCTTATTATGTGGGGCCCACCTTGATGAATTTGTTGTATATCCACGCCGTTCATCCGTTTTCTCAGTTCATTTTATTATGTTATCCGAAAATTTATAGAGTTCTAAATCTCCAGTGGACCACACCACTGGAAATAATATCCGTAAAAACCATTAAAAACTTCCTGTGGCCAATAGTAATATTTATTTGTCATCCAAGCCGTTGATCGGACGTAGAATCTACTGCACATGTTTCACGCAGGCACGTGCAAACATAGATAAGCGCATGTGTGGGTAGCAACAAGTGCACGTCAGCATTCCTTCCTGCATATGTAGACTCCTTAGGTGGGCCCCATTCATTTGCTAGCAAACACCCACGTATTGTACGTTTCTCTGTGTAATTTTTGGACCATTCATCAATGTATTACTGGCCTCAGCTTGACTCAGCTCGAACACGAGCTGACCTCTGCTGCTTGAACGCGGCTCGGCTTAGCTCAATCTTCGAGCCTAATTGCCAGCTCAGCTTGGCTCAGTTCAGTCAGTTGATTTGGCAAGCCGAGTTCAAGTCAAGATCGAGCTAAGTTCATCAATGCAATATTTTCTCACACACGTAGACTGCACCTTTATAATCTTATTACATTTAAGACAACAAGAATGATATTAAGGGTATTTTATCAACCACCTTCTAAATAACCTAAAAATCAAGAAGAAAAAAAAAAGTATTGGTTTCATATACATATCTTCTTTGCCATTGGCTATACTTCTTTGAGTTATTTTATCAAAGACTTGGTGAGCAACATCGTAACCGAGTCACCAAACTGGTTTGCTCCGAGTTTGATTGGAGCTGGGTTCAATCCAAGTCGAGTCGAGTTGGGATCCGTTCAAACTCGGCTCAAATGCATATTTGAGCTCAAAAAATTAACTTGACTTGGCTCAAACTCAACTTCAATCAGAGTTAAATCGAGCTTTTTCGAGTTGAGTTGAGAGAGTTAACGGAGCTAGCTTGGTACGGTGTGCACTTGTAATAATCAGGGCCACCATGTACCATGGCACTAAAAGCATGAGACCGGATTGGCTACTTTCCCTGCCATGAGCCCGTGGCTGGTTGTTGGTACTATATAGGCCTCACCATGATGTATGTGTTCCATCCATTCAGTTCATCTATTTTTACAGATCATTTTAGGGTTTGAGCCCAAAAATGAGAGGGATATAAATCTAAGGTGGACCACGTCACAGGAAAATAATAGTGATTGGATATCCACCGTTAAAATCCTCCTAAGGCCCACTGTACTATCTATTTGACATCTAATTTGTTGATTAGGTCATATAGTCCCAGATGAAGGGAAAAAACAAAGATCAACTTGATCCAAAGCTTTTATGGGCCTAAAAATATTTTAATAATCGAAGTTCATTCAAAACTGTTTCCTATAATGTGGTCCACCTGAAATTGGGATATACCTAATTTTTTGTCTCATATCATAAAATGATTTAGAAAAATAAAGGGGCGCAATAGAGGAAACATATACATCATGATGGGGCCCACAGAGCACCCACCACCAACCATTGGCTGATGGCAGGGGGAGTAGCCAATCCGTTTCCATACTAACCGTGCCACTCCCACTGTTGCTACTGGTTGGTGCTATGTGAGCCCACATGTAAGTGTTTTATCCAAGCAGGCCATTCATTTTCCAGCTCATTTTAAGGTATAAGCTTATAAAATAAGACCGGTCCAAATCCCAGGTGGACCACACCACAAGAAAGTAGTGGTGATTGAAGGCCCACTATTAAATACTTATTAGGGGCCACTGATCAAGCTGATATTTATACTTTCTCTACTGCCAAAATTGTGTGACCTAATCAAAAGGCTAACTTTTTAATGGAGGGCGTTCGATCACCACCCTATTGTTTGCTCCCATGAGACATGGATTTCCCTTATTTTTTGGACTCAAACTTAAAATCAGCTGGAAACATAGATGAACGGCGCCAAGAAAATACATACATCGTGGTGGGGCCAGAGATCACCGACCAACAACAACGTCGGTACCTTGCTACTAGGGCTGAAAGTTGGGTGGGTTCAACCCGACTGACCCGTGATCAACCCGACATTGGGTTGGGCTTGGGCAGGATATATCGAGTCTGATTTCAAGCTTGGGCTATACAAACACCAACCTGATAAAACTTGGGTTGGGCTCGGGTTGAGGTCTCGGGTTACCCGACCCAACTCGAACCCGATCAATATATAAGTCACTTACAAATTATAATTGAGTGTGGATCGTTTTTGTTGAAGGCACACTAGTGATGTCAGGTCTCATCGGGTCTCATTTGTCCATGTCATTTCCAAGGACTCAAGTTAACAAGATATGCCGGATTTCTCTCACCCAAATAGATTGCGTGCTATGTTACATGACTTTTAAATGAGTAGTTGTCCTATATTTTAGCTTTTTTTTAAAAAGAAAAAATTGAAATTTTTTACGATGAATAATCACATATATAATTAATAAAATTATAGATACAAAAAAATAGGTCTTATATTAAAATATAATAAACTAATGTAATAACGAAAATATTAGCACGTATACACCCGACCAACCCGATCGAGCCCGCTTGGGTTGGGCTTGGTTGAGAATTCCCAACCCGAGATTGAGTTGGGTTGAATTAAGGTTAAGGTACAGTAACTTTGGGTTGGGTTAGGGTTGAGCACCAACCAGACTCAACCCGCCCAACTTTCAGCCCCAGTTGGTACGTAAACTGCTTCATAAGCCGATCCTCGCAAGATCCTGCAAACGGAAACGGATTGGCTACTCCCCCTGACACCCGCCAATCGTTGATGGTCAGTGCTCTATGGGCCAACCATGATGTATGTATTTCATCCATGCCGTCCATCTATTTTTCTAGATCATTTATTTCATGGGAGAGAAAATGAGTTATATCCCAGTCTCAATTGGACCACATTACAGGAAACCGTGTTGATTGAATTTCGACCATTAAAAATATTTTGGGGCCATAAAAGTTTTGGATCAAGCGGATCTTTGTTTTTTCCCTTCATCTGAGTCTGTATGACCTAATCAACATATTTGATGTCAAATAAACATTACAGTGGGCCTTAGGAGGATTTTAATGATGGATATCCAATCACTATTGTTTTCCTATGGTGTGGTCCACCTGAGATTTGTATTCCTATCATTTTTTAATCAAAACTTAAAATGATCCCTAAAAATAAATGTACGAAATGGATGAAGCACATACGTCATGGTTGGGCCTACAGAGCACCAACCACCAGCCACGGGGCTGGTGGCAGGGGGAGTAGCCAATCCGTTCCCCTTCAAACGGCTCCAGCGGGAAGCAGACTCATCGAGGGTATTTCCATAATTCCGTGCCATTCGACAAGGTTATTTTGGGAAAGGGATTGGCTACTTGGCTAGTGATCCGTGCTATGTAGGCCCCATGATGTATTTGTTTCATCCATCCCCTTTACCCATTATTTCAGATAATTTATGATATAAGCCCAAAAAATGAGATTAATCCAAATATCAAGTGGGCCGCACAGTATTGATTTAACGCCTACCATTAAAAACTTCCTGGGCTACAAAGGTTTTGGATCGAGTTGATATATATTTTTTCGCTTCATCCAAGTCTGTATCACCTAATCAACAGGTTAGATGTCAAATAACCATTACAGGGGGGCCCTAAGATCTTTTTAATGGTGGACATTCAATCACTACTATTTTCCCACCGTGTGGTCCACGTAATATTTAAATCTACGTCAATTTTCTAATAGTATCTTAAAATTATGTTTCAAAATGGATGGACGGCGTGGATAAAATACATACATCATGATGGGTCCACATAGCCCCGACCACTAGCCACCTGTTGTCCGCGTCACTAGCCAAACCGCGTACGTTATTTTGGAACACGCAAACACGTCTCTGTCGCGTCATTGGTCATGCCAATCTACTAATCTTTGCGTCAACGTGGAATTTGCTTGTTTGACGGGGAAACGGGTTGGCTACTCCCCTGCCACCAGCCAATGGCTGATGGTCGGTGATATGTGGCCCCACCGTGATGTATGTGTTTCATCCATGCCGTCCATCTATTTTTACATCTAATTTTATAGTATTAGACTAAACTTTAAATATATATAAATCTCAAGTGGACCACATTACAGAAAACAGTTTTGAATGAGCGTCAACTATTAAAAACCTTTTAAAGGCCATAAAAGTTTTGGATCAAGCTAATTTTTATTTTTTACTTCATCTGCCATGTATGATCTAATAAACATATTGGATGTCAAATAAACAATATAGCCTTAGGAGGATTTTAATGGTGGATATCCAATCGCTATTATTTTCTTGTGGTGTGTGGTCCACCTAAGATTTATTTCCTTATAATTTTTGGGATCAAGTCATAAAAGATCTATAAAAATCGATGAACGGAATGGATGAAATACATGGTGGGTCCACAAAGCACCGACTAGCCAAACCGTTTCCGTTGGACGGGGGAGCGTATTAGCTATTACCCGGCTAGCAGCTTAATAGGTGTTACCCTTACCTTGTGGGGGCCACATTGATTAATATTTTTCATATCCCCGCCGTTCATCCATTTTTATTTTATTTTATTTAAAGAAATTATTCCACCAATTAAGCAGATCAAAATCTTTGATGGACCATAATACTAGAAAAAGTGGTGAAAAAGTTCTTGATCAAGTAAATATTTGTATTTTCCCTTCATCGATTTCTTTTTAACCTCATCAACGGGTTGGATGGAAAATAAAATTTATGAATCTTCTTAGATCGGGTCTTGGTAAGTTTTTAATGATGAAAATTCAATCATCACTATTTATATTCGTGTGGTCCACATGAAAATTTTATGTTCTTAAAATTTTATAAATATTACTAAAATTGTATTTAAAAACGAATGGACGGAATGGATATAAAAAAAATATAATCAATGTGGGCCCTACGGTGAGCGTAACACCCACTAAGCTGTTACGCGGGTAACACCTAATCCGCCCATTTGAAGTCGTTCACTCCGATGTTAGTTTTGCATACATCTCAATAGTGTTGGTGACTCTTCAAACGTACACATGATATAGTTATAATCCAATCCACACCGTCCAAATCGCTGAACCAGCTTTGGATGAACAACAAAAGATAGAATACATAAAATAATAACTATTTGATTTTTTTTTTTGACTTTGAATTTAGGCCACTAGTGTTTTACTCTTAACCATTTATTTATTATCAATTCATTAGATAAATAGAATTTAAAGATCATTTGATTTTAGAGATACCCTATATCCAGGATGGGACACAATTTGAATGGTATAGATAAATGTACATCAGTACCACATGTGAGGATGACAAGTCACCACCATTTTCCAATTGGCACAAAACCAATGTGAGATTCTAGCGTATTTGACACGCTGATGGAGCTGATAACACCGTAGCGAACACGTCCGTAAATCCAAACCATCCGATTACTGGAGATGGGCCCAACCCAAAAATCGGATTGATTGAAAATGATCTATGATCAAGAAGGACCATCTCTTCAGCGCTGTTGCTGGGCCGAGAATTGATCTGTTGTGGGGCCCACCATGATGTATGTGTTTTATATCCACGCCGTCCATCCGTTTTTTAGTATCATTTTAATGACACCCACGGTTGAAACCTTCCCAGGGCCCACCGTAATGGTAGGCATTCAATCACTACCTTTTCCTGTGGTGTGGTCCACCTGAGCTTCTGATCTACTTTATTTATGTATTAAGCCATGATATGAGCTGAAAAAACAGATGGACGGTGTGAATATGGAACACATACATCAAGGTGGGCCCCGCAACGGCCTACACATCACACACCCCGTTGCGGGTGGTGTGTAGGAAACACTACCTGATCCTCGCGTCCGAGATTTGAACGGGTGGGATTGAAGTACAAACACTCCACGTGTACATAGGCCTGTTTGCATGCGTACGGATAATCGTAATCTGCCGCTGTAACATCACTGTTCTACTCTCAAATCTCAATTAATCTAGCCATTGGAATTGCACAACCCACCGTGTATGGACAATTCCCATAAAACCCCCCGAAAATCTGAACCTTTCGATTTGTGTTGTGCGGATAGATAATTCATCAGAAAAATAAAGAACGGTCCATCCTAATAAAAATCCCATCAATGGTGGAATGCAGGAACGGACTAACGGTTTGGATTACCAAAAAATGGCTCCACTTGTAAGAATTTCAACAGCGTATATTGTGCGAAACTCCGGTCCCGCAGCATGGAACTCCTACCGGAAGTCACTTGGGGCATTACTTTTGGCTGAAGCGGACGAAGGACTTTACGTTAGTGACAGCTACACTCCATCAGGAGGACGCGGATTGCGTCTTACCCTCCCCTATCTCCGTATGGGAACGGGCAGAAGTTTTGAGTGGCTACCGTGATGTATCGGTCTTATCCACACCGTCCATCCATTTTTTTCGTATCATTTTATTGTGTAAACACAAAAATGAGTCAGATCCAAGGATCAAGTGGACCACACCACAGGAAGCAGTGGTGATAATGATTCTCACCATTGAAACATTTCTAGGGCCCACCGTGATGTTTATTTGAAATCCAAATTATTCGGAAAGTTACATAGACATGGATGAAGAGAAAAAACAAATATCAGCACCATCCAAAACTTATGTGGGACCGAAGAAGTTTTCAATGGTAAGAGTTTAATCCCCACTGTGTAGTCTAACTGAGCATTGGATCTGTCTCATTTTTTGTCTTAAACTTTGAAATGATACTAAAAAATGAATAGACGGTGTGGATAAGACCCATACATCACGGTGGCGCGTTCTCAGCTGGAGATGCCCGGGGTAGGACGCAATCCGCGTCAGCACAACTGTTTTTAGACTGCGTACACTTTGTGCTTAGATCGGACGTGAATTGCGTTTATTAACACGTCTCAGGATTTGATTAGGCAGCATGCCACTGTTAGAAGGACGCGGATTGCATCCCAATAGGCTCTCTGGGGCCCACTGTGATGTAAGTTTTTTATCCAAGCCGTTAGGATTTTCTCTCATATCATTTTAAGGTATGAGATAAAAAATGAAGTAGGTTCACAGCTCTAGTGGACCACACCAAAGGAAGCTGCAATGATATGACACTCACCGTTGAAACATTTCTAAGGGCTACTGTGATTTTTTTTACTATACAACCTATTCATAAGGTCATGTAGACGTGGATGAAGCGAAAACATAAATATCAACTTGATCCGAAACTTCTCCAGCTCCTAAGAAGTTTTTAATGGTGAATGTTTAATCCCCAATTTATGGTCCATTTAAACCTTTTGCGTGGCTATTTTTTTGTGTCATAGTTTAAAATGATTTGAGAGAAAATCTCAACGGCGTTGATAAAATTATTACATCACAGTGGGTCCTAGAGAGCCCTGCCTGGACGGATTACCATTTGGGCGGGGGTAGGACGCAATCTGCGTCCCTGTTAGAAATGGCCAGTGCGAAGCATGTTTAAGAGGAGCATGAATTATGGTATGATGCATGTCTTCGCAAACACACTCCCTCGAGCAATTCGTCTTACGATCGCGCATGACCAACACTCCCTCATTGCGACCTCAACGGCCGAGTCGTCAATCTAACTAATGCAATGCGATCGTGAACATTATAGCTGAGTTTTTAGTTAAGTCCGTTCTTCCAACAGGTTGGAGAAACTAGTACACCCGACGATATCAATGCCCTCATACGTTTGTGAGACCATGACCCCTCAACATGCGAGGCCAGGGCCCCACGATCCTTGATCCCATCGGGTTCCTCACCCCTGATTTGCAAGCACGTAAGGAGTGCTGGGAAGCGGGATCGCTCGTGGATCACTACGGGGAGGCTCATCACCCCAGCGTAGGCTGACAGTACGGACATAGTGTCCTATTCCACCATGCCCGGCTCACGAGGCTGTGGATCAGTTTACTAACCGTTATCAATGGGCGTCAGTGGGCGAGAGGTGTTTCAGGTTCCAACAGGCGTAAGGAAACCTGATTAACAAACACAGTCGGTCAATCGGTAGACTAGGTCATCCAAATTTAGGCGAGCACGAAACGCACGACATCGGGTGCAAACAACCCATGTAGTCCTACTACTGTCGCCCATTCGCGTCTGCCCAAATCAGTCGATCTAGTCATAGGACGGCCCAACCAACGGGACCACCCTTACTAATCTGAGATTCCTGACCAACACAGGGAATGTGTTATGTTTAATGGTAGTCTACGCAACTAAGAGTTTATCTTCAAGTATAAATAGAATAAAATGTACAATACATCAAAGCATGAGATTTCAGGATATTAAAATGAATGCCACTACTCCTAACAACATAAATCAAACATGTGTACGTGTGGTGCCGGACTACAAAAAAATCAAAAGATCACACATCATACATAGTGTAGGTAAATTCAATCATGCGTATAATAAGAAAGAATATGTAAAAGTTAGATGCAAGAATGTACATGCAACACAAATCTCATGCCCAAACAATTTAAAAAGCAATCAAACATCAATTTACGATTTCATGCATAATGGGTATACTTATCATATAGATTTCTATATAGGTTTTACTCTAAATTATGCATGTACATCAATTTAGCATCCAAAATCATTAACTTTATCCTAAAATTGGTACTTGACCACTTAAGGATAATGGTCAGCACCTTAAGAGAAGATTTCCATTCTTTGAGATCTTAGGATTTGAGGATTTGGGTAAAACCACCAATTCCTATATCAAAATCAAGAAAAACAACATTAATGACTAGAAATCTACACTAGGTTACTTAATTGAAAGAAAATATATCATTCTTACCTCCGATTCTTGACGTGGGTGAATATGATGGAGGTTTTGTAGTAGCCAGCGGTTTGGTTGAGGAAATACCAACCCTACGAGCATCAAGATTCCCCTCACTCACACAAACATTCTCTCCCTTATCTTTCTCTTCATTTTCTCTCCATCTCTCTTTCTCTTTCTCTTCTCCTTTACCCAAGGTAGGGCATGACTTTCGTATGAGAGAAGAGGGTGCCCAAATGAGGCCCTTTTATAGTGTCAGATTTGGTGTAAATGACCTCAATGGTTTGGTTTTTACTATACTAGCCCTATGGAAGAATTTTGTTTAACCTCTATTGCCCATTATGGGGTGTACATGTCAATATACACCGTAGGATAATTAGCCCTAATGATGATCTATATATGGACATGATCGGCCCATCATTTGGATGTGCCGATTGACATATATGATTAGAAGTCTGTTCAACGGTCACCGATGGTCGATCGGGGCCGCGGCTATATAGATATGAGCAGAGAAATATCCTTACTCTACGTGTGAAATTGAGTCGTAAACCGACGGTCCGAAATTCTCAACTTTGCATAAGAGTGGACAACCCAATTCACCTAAGTTTCAGCTTATTCCTTTAGGGTATTTGTATTTCTCATGCATTCATCCTTTGTCTCAAGTTGAGCCGTTCTGAACACTACTCAGGTCCGACTCCCGCAATAGACGTCGAGCCTAGTAAGATGGACATTAGTCTATAGTTTTAGAACTAGTGGGCCACTAACGAGCGATATAGAGCTTGTTTAGAAAATCGGGGCATTTCTGAAATGAATTAGGTATTGAGATATCTTGTGGGCAATTATTAGGGTTTGGATTAATTATGTTCATAGTGTGGCCTATTTATAACTAGTGAAAGTGGAGATTTGGTTATGATTACTCTAAACCGTCGGTTTTAGACTAAAAGAGTAACGGGGTTGATTTGGTCTATTAGTAAAGATTTGGGCCTTATCTAACTCGGCTTCGAGTAGATCCTTTAATTTAGTTACTATTGTCTTGATTAATCAGTGGTAGGTCGGTTAGATTTAGGCTCTGTGTGAGGAAATCATGTGGCTAAATTCGGTGTTTAAGTGATTGAGCGGATTCGTTGACTTCTTACGGTTGATTAATCAAACTTGTGCGGTTCTTTACTGGTACCATCCGTGTATAAACTAACATTGAGTGCTAATGACCGGTAAATAATAATATACATTAATTACAAAAAAAAATTCAAGATTTTTTTTTGAAAATCCAGGACGTTACATCGTGATGACCCTATTCTGGTCATTTTTTGGACTTATACCCTACAATGATATGTTAAAATGGATTCATTTAATATATATAAAATACATATACGCCCCCTATACTGGCTATTTCTGGGACTTATGCCCTAAAATAATATGTTAAAATAGATTCCTTAATAAAATACATCTTGGTAGGCCCCACAGAGTCCCTTATAATCTCTAATAGGTCCTAGTGGGGAGTAGGACCCAATTCGTGGCCGTTTAAAAGGAATGCAGTGCCTACTTCGTGAAATAACGTGACAAGATTTGATTGGGGAGCCCATATGTTGTAAAAGATGACTTTAGGTTTTTCAAAGGTTCTTTGAAAGCCCCTGTAATCAAGAATTTGGATCCTTTTGCCACAAATAGGAAAATTCTATTTGTAGCAATGTGATTGGGTTATATCATTATAGACTGCATGTAATGTGCTGATAATGTCAGTAATGTTGTGGACCAATCACAATACATGTAAACAGAAAATACTTGCTTGTGGCAAACAAAAGATTTAGATTCTCCCTTTAAATATCACCAAGGTGGGCAACCACTCCATCAGTGGAAACATATATTTTCATTTAGCCATGGATGTGGAGCCCACTTGATATATAAGTCATAAACAACGCTGTTCATCTATTTTAATACCTCATTTTAGGACATGGATCTAAAAATGAAGTAGATATATATCTCAGATGGACCACACCTCGGAAATAGTGATGATTGAATCCATGCGTGCTATAGAAGTTTTGTATCAAGCTGATATTGTGGCCAAGAAGTTTTTGGTGGTAAGTGTTCAATTACTACTATTTCCTACAATGTGGTCGACTTGAGATTTAGATTAGTTTCATTTTGCAATAAAAACCTATAGACATTATGGATATTAAACAAATACATAGAGGTGTGCCTCACCCTCACATCATCACCGGTGTTTCCTCAGCCTCGCTAAATCCAGTATGGACTGGGTACCACCACATCGGGACTTGGCTAGAGAAGGACGGTCCATCTATTTTGACAGATCATTCCAAGGCATTTTAAAGGTAGATTGAAGGCTAAGTAGACCCACCAAGAATGGGATCAAAATCTTACCATTAAAACTTCCTAGGGCCCATCATGATGTTTATTTGCCATCTAACTTGTTCTTAAGGTTGCATGGACATGAAAGAAGGGAAAACATAAATATCAGCTTCATCCAAAACTTCCAGTGGGCTCCAAGAAGTTTTCAATGATGTACTTTCAATTCCTTATGCTCGAGGTCTTGGTATCGATCACTAGTGGGGGTGGCTAACACTAACAGTGAAGTGCCGACTGGCGGTGGGGAGTGTACTAACAAGCTAACAAAAACAAAAAATAAAAATAAAAAAATTCCCTATGCTTCTTGTGGTGTGGTCCACTTGAGCATTCGATCTACCTCTTTTTTTAACTTATGCCCTAAAATGTCAAAATGGATGGACCGCATGGATAAAAAATGTATATCACAGTAGGCCTCACGGGGCCCTTAACAGGACCGTCTGTCTCTTGTTATGTCCTGGTGGGGTACCCAAGTTAAAAAGGTATTTCAAAACTCAGGTGGGTTACACCATAGAAAACAGTTGAGATGATTTCCCGCGGTTAAATCGTTCAAATTGTTTGTGGGGTCCACTAATTTGATATTCCACACTAGGATGATGGATTACATTTCTAGTCTCATGTGGGCCACAACACGTGAATATTTTTGAGTTTTTAGGAATGGCCGTTATCTATGGTGTGGCCCACCTTAGTCTTGCACTGTACCGATTCTTCTGATCATCGTGAAAACGTGCCGGCTCACATGATGGACGGGGTGGATCTGATCCACAGTCCCTCTAGTGGTGTTCAGTCAGTGGTAGGCACGCCTTCCGTACGACTCTGCGCAAACGGATGCAGTTTAGGTAGTGATGCTCCCACTAGCTAGGTGGCAAGTGCTCGGTGCTTTGTGGCCTACCATGATTTATGTGTTTTGTCCAGTCTGTCCATCAATTTTTCCAGATCATTTTACTTTTCGATATAAAAAATTATAAAGATATAAGTGTCAGATGGACCACACCACAGTAAAATAGTAGTTATTGAATATCCACCGTTAAAAACCTGCTAGGTCCACCAACACAAGGTCAAGTATCCAAATTGCCACTGAAGTGACGTTGCCATGCTTTATGGACCCACCATGATGCATGTGTTGTATCCATACCGTCCATCCGTTTGGAGAGATTGTTTTATGACATGAGAGAAATAATGAGATAGATCTAAAGTTCAAGTGGATTCCACCATAGAAAAAAGTGGGGACAGTGACATCCACCGTTCAATACTTCTTAGGGGCCACGGAAGTTTCTGATAAAGTTTATATTTTTGTTTTCACTTCATCATATCTACGTTAACTTATGAATATGTTGAATCTAAAAAATACATCATGGTGGGCCCTAAAATGTTTCAACGGTGGTGTTACTGCTCCCACGGTTTTCTGTGGTGGGTCCGCTTGAAATTTAGATCTATTTCAATATCTCTGTAATGCCACATAACGATCTCTAAAAATGGTTTGACGGCATCATGATGAGTCACTTCAGTAGCGATTTCGCTACTGACCTTGTCAGCCCCTTTGGCAGGAAGTCTGAAAACATATATGGCCCACCGTGCTGTTTACGAGAAATCTACCCCGTCCATCCATTTTGTAAGCTAATTTTAGGTAATGAGACCAAAAAATAGAAGGATCCAAGACTCAGTGGGGCGCACTGATGGAAAAGGTGGGTATGAAAATTCCTCTAGTTGAAACCTCCCTGGGCTCGACAGTGATGTTTACATGCCATCCATACCGTTCGTAACATCATTCCTACTGTGATGAGGAAAACCCAAATATTATCCTAATTCAAAACTTCTGTGGCCCCAGAATATTTCAACCGTGAAAATTCAATCCTCACGTTTTCGGCCCATTTTAGTTTGGATCCGGCTCATTTTTGACCCCATATCTTAAAATGATCTCAAAAATCTGATTGACGGTGTGGATTTCTTGCAAAGATCACGGTGGCCCCCCTGGGTTTCCAGCGCAGGAACTTTCAGGAAATCCGCGTCCGAAGATTCGAAAATTACCATTTTCTGTATCTTCCATTTCGAGAAGAGTTTTTGAAATCGCTGTAATTTCTCTCGCTAGAAAAACAAGAAATTCTCAGGTTTCTTTCGTCATCCCCTCGCACTCTCTCGTCTTCTTCTTCTTATTCCTACTCTCTCTCGTTTCTGATCTTAGAAAATTCCAGAAAATCCTAGATCTTACTTTCCGGTTTTTCGACGCAGAAATTTATTTATTTTTACTGATCTGGTAAAAGAGTTCTAATCTTTTACCGATTCGAGTGAAACACTGTAAAAAGATTAAAAAGAATAAAGAAGATTTAAGGAATTTTTCTTGCTTTTTTGAATCGAGGCGAAATCCGACATTCGGCGCAAGCACAGCTATCGAAGCCGTTAAAGAAAGAGAAAATGAATATAAAAAGGAGTTCGATCGTAGAAGACGGCTTAGAAAATGGCTTTTTGGCTTCCTTTTCTTCGTTGAACGAGTTTTCGATCTTCTTTCCTTCTGCGATCTCGATCTCTTTGAAGATCTCGCGAGAAACAGGTGATTTTCGTTGAAGAAATCGCGTTTTATTGGCGTTTGGAATTTGATGGGTTTTTTCGATTTGAATGAGGATCGGATCTGCTTCTTTTGTCTGATTTCTCGATTTCTTTTGCGATTTTGAGGTTTTCGTTTTGTGGTTAAAGGAAAAATACGATCGCGGTTTTTGGTTTGTTGGTTGTGGCAGATTAGGATCGGTGAGGAGATTTCCATCAGATTCAAGAACAGAAATAGGATAGATTGAAAGGTAAATGAAATCGATTTCAATTTTTAAAGATTCGTGTTTTCCGTTTCTTCCTTATTTTCTTGGATCAGCTTCATGGAAAGAGAAGATCTGAGAGAATTTTAAATGGGAGCCGTATTTGCTGTCTGAATATTTGAATTTGCTTCAGATTAGAATGTTCAGGGTGTGTTTGGATGTCGGTACAAATCGAGATTTGGGCAGATCCAGCGTTTTCTTGAATTGGATTTAGGTTCAAAAAAGTCCTCAAGCTGGTGCATGTTTTTTCAAATTTGAAAAAAGGTACTCATTCGTCCCTAATCTCGACCTGGGATGGTGCCTCTGGTGATTTGAATGGAAAGCATCTGCTTTGATTGTCATTTCAAGACTGCCCAAATCGAGGTTTGGTGGATTCAGTAGTTTCTGTAGTTGGAATATGAGAAAATTGCCTTTTGGACAGCACACATTTCTGAATTTCTAACAAGAAAAGGTGCACTTCAACCTCGAACACAAGCTGCATAGTAGGAATTCTTACTTGGAACCACTCGCCATGTGATTTCAGCCAAAAGCATCCACTTCCTTATCATGCAAGTCTGACCCAATCGCAACTTTGGCGCTGGGGGTTTGGGAGGGACGGGGATTGGTGAGGAACCAAGGAATGGAATGGAAAAGGACTGAATATCTTTCATAGAAAATGACATTTTTTGGTTTCACCTTGGCTTTAAACTCATTTGAAAACTTCATTTGCTGAGCGTCCCATCCGATAAAGCAGTTTGCTTGCAATTCAAGGCAAGTTGCTTAACCGAAAAGACGAATTGGAATTGAATTACAATTAGAGAATGTTAATTCCTTGTAAATTCAGATCAGATGGGAGTGTCAGTTACAAGCTGAAATAAAGGTTTTCTTTTTTATATTCTTTTTGTTCTGGAATAAGAAGTGCTTCAGCGGAAATGAGAATTGGGTTGATTTTATTTTTCCCTCCTCCACAGTTGTAATTGGATTGATGAGCAATGCAGAGATCCCGTAGAGCTTTTCTGCACAGAAGAAGAGCTTTGGAGAACGCCATCTCTGGAAGGAACCAACTTTATAAGGTGTCCTTGTCTCTGGTTCTCGCTTTGTGGGGAATTGTATTTCTTCTGAACTCATGGATTGGCCAGAGCGATGGTTATAGAGGTAATCTAATCTTCATCCTTTTCAAATTTCCTTCCCCCCCCCTGTTCTGTGATGAATACCCGAAAAGGATATCTTAAAAGGCAAGGAAGAATTTTGAATATGGAAAATACGTGAAATCATCAACCAGGCAATTTTTTTTTTAATAATCATGAATAGGTTTCGTGAGCTTTGCTGTTGTGAGGAATAGTGCTATTTCTTTATTCTGTTTTACTGGTTTTCTTCTTTTTATTGGAGATTTTTTCTGGTGGATCATTGGCTGGTTTTGAATTCAACATCAATGAATTGATTAAACTTGATGTTTGTGCTTGGGTTTCATGTTCTTTGCTTCATACCAAAAATTTGCCACTCCTTTTATGAATTCTAGCATCTTCTTATTCAGTCATTCTCAGTTTCTTGTTTCCTAATTTCACACAAGGATATGGATGAATGAAATAATGAACTTTGGCTGTAGTTTTTTTCCCCTAGTAATTTTTTTATATGCCAGCTGTTTGCCTCATCAGGTCAACCTGTTTCTTTTTCTTGATTGGTGAGCCTGCCAATCTCTCCTTGGAACCTGGATGGATTGGTGAGCAAGTCGCCAATCTCTCCTTGCAACCTGGATGGATTGGTGAGCCAGTCGCCAATCTCTCCTTGCAACCTGGATGGATTGGTGAGCCAGTCGCCAATCTCACCTTGCAACCTGGATGGATTGGTGAGCCAGTCGCCAATCTCACCTTGCAACCTGGATGAATTGGTTGTGTTTTTAGATTCATGGTTTCAAACCCTCAATTTATTTATTTTCTCATGGATCGCAGCACTCTTTCCTTATCCTCGGTGGATCAATTCTTGATCTTCCAGTAGAACTTTGTTGAATTATCTGCACTTGAGAAGTTTATATGTCATGGATTATGCAGATTAAATTTCTCTAACAGCTTCTGATTGTGTTTTTCCCAATTCAATGCATTTTTTTTTCCTTCTCTCATATGCCGGATTTACTGTTTGCACTGACTTT
Organism: Magnolia officinalis; assembly: GCA_021015155.1. NCBI lineage: Eukaryota > Viridiplantae > Streptophyta > Magnoliopsida > Magnoliales > Magnoliaceae > Magnolia > Magnolia officinalis. Next base: position 19,816,485 of record JAJHSJ010000006.1, read on the forward strand.
AGATGGGTCGACTGTTGTCGCTGGTGAAGTAACTCGGCATGAAGTTGAGGTTGAACCCAAAAAAGGATCTGATTCTGGAGATGAATCCGTATCTGAAGTAACAATTTCCAATTACCATGATCAAGATATGGGTGGTTCGAGTGCTGAGGCTGCAGGAAGTAGCCATGAATTTCTGGCAGCTGAAGAAAATGAAACATATTCATTGCCAGCTGCCAAAGATCGAGCAGAGGTAGAGAACTCTGGTTTGGGGCCAAAAGAAAATGAAATGCATCCATTGCCACTTACCGAAGAACGAGCAGAGGTAGAGACCGCTGCTTTGGGTGTAAAAGCTGAAAAGGAAACACAAAAAACCGACCGAGCAGAGGTAGAGACCGCTGCTTTGGGGGTAAAAGCTGAAAAGGAAACACAAAAAACCGACCGAGCAGAGGTAGAGACCGCTGCTTTGGGGGTAAAAGCTGAAAAGGAAACACAAAAAACCGACCGTTTGTCTCGTATTGCACCTCCTGGTCTCGATGAGTTCAAGAGCAAAGCAATCAATCCGAAGGGAAAACCTGCAAATGGTCAGATTGGCAACATCATACACAGAGTGGAGCCTGGTGGGAAAGAGTACAATTACGCTTCTGCCACAAAGGGCGCAAAAATCTTGGCTTTTAACAAGGAATCAAAGGGTGCTGCCAACATCTTAGACAAAGACAAGGACAAATACCTTAGGAACCCATGTTCGGCGGAAGAAAAATTCGTGGTTATGGAACTTTCAGAAGAAACCTTAGTGGATACCATTGAAATAGCAAACTTCGAGCACTACTCATCCAACTTGAAGGATTTCGAGCTACTAAGTAGTCTGGTTTATCCAACAGATAGCTGGGTCAAACTCGGTAATTTCACTTACAGTAATGTAAAGCATGCACAGAGGTTTTCTCTTCAGGAGCCTAAATGGGCGAGATATCTAAAGCTGAATCTGCTGAGTCATTATGGTTCAGAATTCTACTGCACACTAAGTGCTGTGGAAGTTTATGGAGTGGATGTAGTAGAGCGGATGCTGGAGGATTTGATGGCAACACAAGATAATCGATTTGGATCCGAGGAAACTCCTGCTGAGCAAACACCAACACCTGTACAGGTAGAGCCCACTGATGGGGACGATCTTTATCGGAGACTCCTTAATGCAATTGAAGATGATAATGAGCCAGAAAATCTTAACAACAAACATGAAGTTTCGAAGAGTAGCGTGCCTGATCCAGTTGTAGAAACACGGCCTCAGCCTGTTGGGAGGATGCCTGGAGACACAGTTCTCAAGATTCTTATGCAGAAAGTCCAATCTCTAGATTTGAATTTCTCTGTTTTGGAGCGATACCTGGAGGAACTGAACTCCAGATATGGCAGTATCTTCAAAGAATTTGATGATGAGATTGCGGAGAAGGATTTACTTTTGGAGAAACTCAAATTAGAGATCAAGAACCTTGCTGACAGCAAGGAGATCTTGGTATGTAAATTTCTTGATTTTTGCTTTTGCCACTTGCCAGTGATTTGCCTTGACCCTTTAACCAATTTAGTGTTGCTTTGCTTTGTGGCAGGCCAAAGATGTTGGAGATCTTGTTTCATGGAAATCTCTTGTTTCCTGGAAATTGGATAAATTAATCAAAGATAATGAAAATCTCAGGTTGGATTCACTCCTTTCGCCCTCCTTGCTTATTCTTCTGTCATTGTTCACAGTGAGATTATTTCTGGCATTGAGTAGGCTAAATGGGGATAGGTTTCTAATTTTAGATTTGGCAACACACACCATTCCCCCCCCCCCCCCCCCCCCCCCCCCCCCCCCCCCTCCCCCCCCCCCCCCCCCCCAAAAGAAAAAAAAGAAAGAAGAGGAAGAAGCAGAAGAAGAAGAAGAAAGCTAGATTCGGTTTTCAAAGTGGACACTTCAAATTTATGGAAATCTCGTAGAATATGATTTTGGGGAAATGAAAAATAAAAAACTGGTTTTGGTTTTACTTGAAAAGAAAATCAGATGGTTTCTAAAGATAGAAAACTGTGTACCCCTTGTACATGCAATTTGCAAAGCTTGAGATCTATTTTGTGCCTTTGTTAAGATCCCAATCTTGTCTGGTCATGATTAATTTTCTTTTTCTTTTTCATTTTCAGTTCTTTCCATTTATTGTCGTAAATTCCATGTTGTGCCAAATACCTTTTCAAATGAGGCTACATTTTCTGTTCCTGTGCAACATGAACTGAAGGAGAGTTGTCCACCCTTTGAGACTTGAGACTGTACTTCATTATTGTTGATTCCCTTCTCTCAACAGGCAGTACCTAGGGCCGTCACGACAGGCCTGTACCGACCAGTTCAAATTCGGACTGAAGCTAAACCCGTGCCTGGCTGGGCATTGACAGCCTTGCAGTACCCCCTGCAAGGTTTCACAATTATTCTCCCTTATCAAGGGAAGAGGAAATATATGATCCTGACATATGTGAAATATCCTCAGGTTTTCAGTTCTTCAAATGGTGGCCCCATGGTTGACTAATGCAGACCATTTGCCTGTTTGGCCACACTGTGAATGTGGATGGACCACACCCCTAAAATTTCTCAGATTTGGAAGAAATTAGCCCCTACTCTTGGTCCCCTTTTCAGTTCCACATGGATCATTGCTGTACTTATCCTCTTGCCGCTGTAGGTTCCAATAGACCAATGGTTTGGATCACTGAGATTGTCAGCAGATTAATCTGATGCAGCCTAGCTTGTTCCAGTTCTTCGGCTGTATTTCATCTTGCACACGTGCACACCAGCTATTGTTGCAAGAGTGACTGAACCTGTAGAAGTGGCCATTGGTGATTTCTGCTTGTAGGCAGATGATTTTCTTGTGCTGCCAAGAAACCCAGCAGACACTGAGTGATCCCTGAATTTAGATGAGAAACCCTTTGTTCAACTTCAGCTTGTGTAGGCGATGTTTGCGTTACTCTACCCTTGAAACCCTTGCAGCCCTAAGGTGGCCCAATGCAAAAGTGCCATGTGTGCCCGTCATATGCAGGAGCTGCAGTGAAAAGAAAAGATTCTTCTGTGTGCAATGATGGTTTTGCCCTTTTCACTGCAGAGCCAATTTATGACAGGCACACATCACGCTTTTTCATTGGGCGATGTTAGGACTGCTGGAAGATTCCTGCAGTACCCTGTTGCAGGCAATCTCCGTTCCTCTACATAATCCACAAACGATGCTGGACCCTTTATTTGGCTTGGTATCTTCCTGACTTTCCAAATCCATCATATATCATAAAGGGTCAACTAAAAACCGACTGAGTGAGGATCCTGTGGCTATAAATATCGCCTTAGTTATTAAGCATTCGACTTTCTGTTCACGTTCTGCATGCGCATGAGACCTGGACCTTCAATCAAATGGGCTCTACTGTGGATGGAGTGCACCCCAACAATCATATCAGTTAGTTGACTTTAGCCACCCATCTGAGGATTCTTGAGAATTAATGGTATGTTAGGGGGAAAAAAATCCAACTGGTGGTAGATAGACGTCTAATGCATTCAAGGTTATTGGACTGGGCTGATTTTTTGTGCCTACATGGACAGTACGCACAATATATGCCATTTCTGGATCTCATGTATGTGTGCCATGTGTACAGGGATTGGCTGCTTGCTAACTTAGATACTACTGTCCCATTGCCTTCTAACAATCTATGAAGTTTCTTTTCAGCTGAATGATATTTGTTTTTTTTTTTTTTCCCGCTCTGGTGATACTTGCAGATGGGAGGTGGAGAAAGTTCGGGACGATCAGGTGAACATGGAGAAGAAGGGCCTGGCAGTGATATTTTTGAGTTTTGTTTTTGGGTGTTTGGCAGTAACGAGGCTATTGTTAGATATGTTAGTGAGGGTTTGGAGAAGACAGAAATGTGAGGAATATGGGAGGACGAGCTCTGCATGGCTTATGCTACTCTTGAGCAGTAGCATTGCACTTCTTATCCTCTCGCTATAAATGCATATTCATGTACTGAGCATTTTACAGCTGCTGCATTCCTATCTTCTTCCTGCACTTTGGTCAGTTATCTAAACTTCCTATTAAAAATGGGGGATGGGTTGTGTATGTGGAATACAACCGTCCATCTGGTCCCTGGGTAATCCATATAAAAAACTCCAATGGGACACCACCGGCCCGCCTAAATTTTGGAATGGTATAAGTTTACGTCTGTCCATTCACCCTGGTTTGATGACTGGATTGGATGAGATATGGATAATAAGGTGGACCATGCATTCTATTTGGAAGTTTCTATTGGTGGGCGTCTCCCTCCCTCCATTTTCCCCATGGCTTGTGGCCCATCTAAGTTGTGGATCAGTCTGTATTTTGGGATCTTAGCCTAACATTGGAAGATCACATCTAATGGACGGATTGGATGACATTCCCACATCGTGTGGCCCAGACAAAACCATATGTTCCGGCTACCTTTTCATTGTCTATATAATGATAAAAACGGGCGGTTTGCTCATTCAAATGATCATTTGAGTAATTCAAAATTACAAGATAAAAAAGCATAGAAATGAATGAATCCAGCAACAAATCTTCTTTTACAAGAAAAGTATTTGTGTGACTTTGACTGGAGGATGTGGAATCTGGTACAAGTGGGGCCCATGGTTTGGTGATCCCCTCTATTCATATGATGTTCCCATTGTAGTGGGTGGACGATGGACAATGCCCGTAAATTTCCCTGACAGGGTAAACTGTTCTCTATTGAACAATAAAAGGGCCAAAAAGGTTCTTCCCTTCTGGAAGACTTTTGAGGGAACATATGCTTCTGTGACAGCACAGATTCTTGGAGCATCATGAAGTACACACCAGATCATCACCATCTAGGCACCTGTGTGCGATGATCTGGTTGTTTCAATGGCCCATCATGTCAATGGGTAATGACTGTATGTGATGATCTGGTTGACGTGATGGGTCGTGATAGAATGCGGTGAATCTGATTGATTCGATGGACCATCATGTAGATGGATCATGACCCCTAAAAAAAGTGTGTGCAGTGACTTGGTTGATTCAATGGGCCTTCACGTTGGTGGGTAATGACCCAAAAGACAAGCATCCGAGCATGCAGGTAGGCATTCCATCTAAGTTGAGCAAGGATCCACATTCAATAGTCCAAACAATAACCAAATGGATAGGATCATCCAATTGCTTCAATTTAATGGGACGTGGTCCATCCACATCATGGCAATAGGATCAATGGTGCCGATCTCAAACACATTTGCCATGTCTTAAATACTTAAATCTGACCATCAATCAAAAATTTCATTGTCATCATGGTCATCTTCTCTCTATCTTCTCCTCCAAAAATCCACTATTATTTCAGAGGCCCAATACAATTATACAACATTCCATGATAAAAAAGAAGAAGCAAGACTAACAACAAACCCCACAAGAAGGGAAAAAGAAAGGGACCACCACAAGACCCTGTCCCACTTCTCCCATTTACAAAACCCCACCCAAATCCAGCATAATACAAGATTAGAATCCAATCATGCGACTGCCACCCCGGCAAGGCGGGGCCGCCTCTCGGATCCATTACTCTCTGGTATTATATCAAGTGGAACTTTTCTCTTCGTGCCCATTTTGGATGCCGGTGCTAGTGACCCGACATAGCTCCTCAGCCTCTGTATGTCGCTTACGCGAAGCGGCTTCAGTATAAAATCCTCAGCTCCAGTGGCACGGCACCTGCATTGGTAGTATACAGATGCAACCATGATTGAACTTGGGCTATGGTTATACACTTGTGGCATGTGGGGCCCAGTGTTCATTGATCTAGACCATGATCAATAGCAATGGTGGGACGAGGGGGTGGCCTAAAAATCTCCCAAATTGCAAAAAGTCCTAACCGGTCGATTGGTCTCCTACAAATAGGAGATGGCAACAATTCACACTTCACATTTGGGTTCCAGCTAGTGTCTCAATTGGAGGCAGGCTTTGCTTCAAATTGAGGTATCAAGGAAAAAATGTTAAAAGATCGAAGGACTAGGATTTTCCAATTTTGTAGATTTTCAGGGCATCTACTGTCCACAGTGAGGCCATCAGATCAACGGCTTGGATCACAAACAAGGAGTTTTGTGTGTATCGAATCAGGCACTTGCTGTGACGTTCTACAATCCTTCGTGCCAGTAGTTGGGCGATGCCGAAGGAATGACAGCATTCAACTACCATGAGGGAGATGCAATGGTAACAACACATCAATAAGGCAAATGCCATGACATCAGTCAATCATGTTCGGCCAATGGCCTGCCGATTTTTCTTCTAAAATGGTGACAAGAACTTCATGAGTAATTTCTATTCTTTCTAAATGCAGATTGAGTTGAGTAGAATACCTAGTGATTCTCTGTGGGTTGTTTTCCGATGACATTATGACGACGGGAACAAATTTTAGGCAGTCGTGTTCCTGAGATCACAGATAAAGAAACAAATCACGGGTCTGAATGCAATTTCACATGACATGCTTAGGGCCTGTTTTTACACGGGCTGTAGCCCTATTCATGTTGTTTCGAGCAGGAGACACCGAAGGAAATGGATCAGAAAAGGAGAAGCCAAACGGCCGACCTTTCCTACTTCAAATCCCTTCTGTATTTAAGATCCAAAAAGATATGGGATTTCATCCATTCCAAACAGGCTTGAAATAGATTAGAAAGAAAGAAGAAAAGAAAAGGCAGAGGATTTGAAGAAGGTTCATACCTTCACAACTTTGAGAAGGTCATAGCCATTCATCCCAGGCATACAATAGTCGGTAAGGATTATATCGATTTTGATCTCCTGCATGAATCCACCCATCGTCAATTAACTTCCAGTTTTACAACCAAAACAGTAATTCAAGATAATGAGAGTGTGCTTGAAACACGACAAAAACATGTTGTTTAAGGATGGTTAGTAGCAAGCTTAGCTGCACTAAGTGTGAGGAGATTTGGGCACGGGTGTACGGGTATTTATTTATTTATAAATCTAACCCTATTGGTTAAGGAAGCTTCTCTGATGGTATGGCTCGAAGAATCTCTGGTACTTTCAACTTCATGATTGTATTCCAGGCTACGCACAACATCCTTATGCATCCATTTCACATGTTAGGTGTAGCTGGTGTATTCGGCAGCTCCCTATTCAGTGCGATGCATGGTTTCTTGGAAACCTCTAGTTTGATTAGGGAAACCATTGAAAATGAGTCTGCTAATGAGGGTTACAGATTCGACCAAGAGGAAAAAACTTATAATATTGTAGCTGCTCATGGTTATTTTGGCCAATTGATCTTCCAATAAAATTAAGAAAACACTAGTTTTCTCGAAGACTCTTGCTTATCTCTCTCATCAAAGGGTGCTATTCTATAGTGTTTGTCCATCAGGTCCGCTAACCCGAGTGAGCATTCAAACATGTCCCACATTCATTCGCGAAGCTACTCTAATGGGTTGAAGACCGTATCAATCATGCACCAACGGGACCACAAACGAAGACGAATTACAACAAGAGACTCAGAGCCTGGCAAGTGACCCAATTCCAAGCAATATCGAACACCTCCAATCACAACCTGGAAGTCTTGCAAAAGACTTTGTTTCTTTCATTCTGGATCGCCCATGAGCCTACAATAGGCAAAAAGCCTCCGAAGTGAGCCCCTTCTCTTTCCTTTGCAAGTGCCTTTCCAAGCAGGGGAAAAGCTAGAGAAGTCTCCCAACATCACCAATTCCACACCAAAAAGGAGCAAAGCTCGCCACCAAATACAAGCTGCAAATTCACAATGCTTGGAAAGATGTTCAACCAGTTTCCTCATATCGTAAGCACAAAATGCATGCATTGGGCATATTATCCAATTCCTACTCCTCAAATGGGTTAATGGCAAGCACTCTCTCTCCCCCTATCCAACCAAAAGCCACCACCCTCAGAGCAGCAGGAATCCACTGTAGGAAAGCTGAAGAAAACTCCACTTCCTCATTGGAAAAGCCCAGAAACTGAAGCATAAAGGATTCGACAGCAAAGCCTGCATTACTGCTTAATGTCCAAATCCAAGAGTTTCTCATTCCCATCTCTAGGAGGATATCTTCCTACTAAAGAACCTATCATATCTGCAAAGTCCTCAATGTCCACTCCAAAAAGAGCACTTCTGAATTGAGGATTTCACGTCCCTTTACTGCCCAACCTGCGAAAGTCCAGATCAACCATGCTACCTTTGTCTTCTGATACCATTTAGAGAAAAGGGAATCTCTGAAAGAAAGCTTGCTAATCCATGCACAAGTCCTCCCAAAACCACATTTGGTATCCATTTCCCAAAGAGCCTCTAACCACCCTTTTCAAAATCATCTTTAGTTCCATTAACTACCTTTCAAATGTAAGAAGCCCAAAAGAAGAATTTTGAGTGTTCCAATGGCTTCTTCGATTCCATATTATAGTTGCATGAAGCGGCTACAAATTTGGGTGCAGGAGCAGGGAAGCATCTGTTTCAGAATGTAAACAAGTATAAATAGGTAGGAAAGCAGGATCGGGAGCAAGTGTCTGAAGCGCGATTCGAAGCAGGAGTGCCACCTAGTTAGAAGGATCTTGCAAACAAAGTTCCATATTTGCCCATAATCACCCAGTCTCCATAAACCTCCATCATCCATGCCGAACCTCTAGAACCATTCGTCTCACAGAGCTGTCTTGAAATGTTAGCAAATAAAAGTGCAGGAAGCAAGAGAGAGAGGAAGTCGAAGCTGCTAGCTCAAAGCAGCAGAGCTTGGATCGAAGGTTTGCATCGTTGGAAAACCATCTTAACTAAATCACTATATGTTATCTGATACTTTGATAATGCAATTAATATGAAATAGGTTAGAATGCATCAACAAGATAGTGTGGTCTAGGTAATAATGGAATAAACAACAATGCCACGAGTGATACTGAGAAGACCCATCAAACAAACATCTGAGCATTAGAGTCCATTGCCTTCAAAATGCATCGGTAGATTCGAATCTGATTTAGAATGTTTCAGCCTAACTCTTATCTGACAAAAAATCATAAGATTATTCAAAACTAGCTTGGCTTAGAGCTTCATGATGTTTGTGGTGGCAATGATTGAGCATGAATTCTTGCAAGTTGCTCTATGAGAGGTAGGATGGAGGGGTTCCATTGTGCCTGCTGGTGGCCTTAAAGCATCATGATAAGGTGATCAACCATCTGATTTGGGGACTGAAATCTCAACAGCAGGAACATTTTTAACTCTTACCATCTACTTTGCATGCCTTGACAGGATGGCTTTGATCATCCCTATCTGGAAATTTTGGGGCCATGAGCAATCCATGGTGGACCCTCCTAATCATTGGTTGTTAGTGATCATAGCATTTCAAATGTCTAATACTATTCAAAGGTACTTCTTACTTCATTCATTAAATATCAAATCAAGACTTCAAGTCAAGCCTACCCGACTGGATATTGAGATGAATCGAGTTTTTAGGTTTTACCATGGAGCAATGGGGTATCAGCACTGATGTAGGACAACTAACCACTTGCTCTAAAAGTTCAAACTGATAGAGCATGGTGAATCAATCCCTTTTATCTCATAGCCCGGGCCCCACATCTCATAGGTTAGGTCATTGGCCAATCCCCCCTCGTGGGCCGCACATCACATGGGTTCCACCTCACACGAGCCACCTGCCTCACACGGGCCGCCCACCCCGAGTGTACCCCTGCATCCCGCAGGCCACCCCACTCGAGCCCGGTGTGAAAATGCCTTTGCATTAAGCACTCTCCAAACAAAAGTGAATTTTGAATCTAAATTAGAGTCGCCTAAGTTGGGCACAATGGCATTTTTTATGCCCTATTCCAACCAAAACCTCATCTTATTTAACCATATCTTACTTTCTAAATTTTAACTTTTCTATGATACAATAAAAAAGTTAAAAAAATAAAAAATAAAAAATCTTGCATCGAAGATTCTGGTTCGATCGGACCCAGTTATAAATTTCCAGTCCACATCAAGTTTCAGAACATTGCATGGGGCAAAGAAAATGAAATTTGGAGGAAACAAACAGTGCAAAAAGAAGCTTACATTAACATTTGGAGATTCGGGCTTCTCTTCATTCAAGCCAAGAACCTCCATAGCCCTCTTTCCACTATCAACAGTAGTAACTGCAATCAAATCATTCAAGTTAGCATTCTCCAATAGCGTCACATTTCAGAAAAAAAACAAAAAACAAAAAACAAATTCTAAGCAATCAACCATGAGGGAATTCTTTGTAATTTCTACATACTATGAGGATATTCTTGTAATCTATGTAGATCCCGGAAGGATGTGGATGGAAGTGGTAAGAAAAGACTTGATGATCTATGGTCAAACTGAAGGTATGGCCCTTGATAGAGCGGAATGGAAGAACAGGATTCATGTGGCTGAGCCAATATTGGTATTTTGAGTAGTGTCGCTTTACATCAGAATTTCCACATTTTTAACAATCCCAAGATCAAGATGAAAAGAATCTTGAAGTATAGGAATTGTTTCTCTATTGAAGGAGTGGAACGAATACAAATGCATGGCCTACTCAATCTGTGATTGGTTTTTTTTATTTTATTAAACCCATGCACGCACACCACCACACACTCACGCTGTAGTGGAATTTCACCACCTATGGGTACTCGAACCCTTGACCAGGTGTTGAAACTCCTGTGAGTCTACCACCAGAGCAAGAGTAAGGACCCGAAGCGGCACCCTTTATCCACTTGTGTTGACCGCTTATATGACCAATTAAAGGGTGACTAGGCCCCCCTTCTCTCTACTCGACCTAGGATGTAAATAAACCATGAAACTTGGTAATATTCATTCAAAACAAGAGGTTTGCTAGGATATATCCCGACGTATTGCAATAAGCTATGTTGGGATTCAGCCACCGGATTTGTTTTCTTTTTCATGATCTAAACCATATGTGTGATAGATTTCCGACAAAAACATCTCTGATTTAATACTTTAACTCTTGATTGTACATTGGTTATGGTGACTGTCCGTATTCAAAGCAAAATATCTAGATTATTAAAGGGTTCAAATAACCCAATTGGGAAGTTTTATTTGTTGTTTATCCACCATACAAAGTGATGCGCATCATAAAAAATGGTGTGGATCATTGGAAGATGACCTAGACTCAAAGACTAGATTCTTAACATATCCTATCACAATACGTTGAGATGTAGCCTAACAAACCTCTCAAAACAAAAGGGAAAGGTAGCAAGGGCTTGTGATTGAGGGTAAACTAGGGGAAGCAAACAGTTTACCTTGACAAGATGTTTGTATTTACTTGGAAAGTGGAGGATGTTGTAGCAAACTGTTTGCCTTTGCATTTCTCTCTTTGAAAAGGGACGAATTTATTATTATTATTATTATTATTTTCAAAAAGTTAAATTGAGGTAATAGACTTTGCCTTTGATTTTTGGATAAAACGGTATCTCTCTCTCACTCTCTCTCTCTCTCTCTATAGAGATCACATAAATTTTATTAAATTAAAACCTCTTGAGAAGTGAAAAATAAAAATAAAAAAATACTAGAAGTCCTTAGAAAAAAAAAGACTAAAACAATCTAAGCAACTGAGGTGGAAATATCCCAACTAGAAATAAACCATTTAATCCTATTAATGGTTTTGGACCACCTCCACCCTTTTGTTTCGAAAGCAACAAACATACCTCGATCCCCAAATAGCCCAAAGCACCGCCATTAAAGTCATCCTCCACTTAGATTTACCGATTCGGCCCACTCCACCCCCATGCTTAGCCCCACAACACATCATTGAAGGATTTCAGCATGACCCATCCAGTTTGGAACTCGAATAGAAAATGATGCCAAATTTTCATGGCGAATGGATAGTGAAGGAATAAGTGGTCGATAGATTCTACATCATTCATACACATAAAACAGATGTTGGGAAGAACAAGCGATCTCCTTTGAAGGTTGTCAATAGTAAGAATCTTCTTCCAACCCACAAGCTAAACAAAAACTTTGCCCTTGATTTGACATTTTAAATGAAAACTTTGGAGGGTGGCCTTAGTGGGATTGCAATCCAAACACTTTCAAACGCAAAGCAAAAGCATTTTCCCCGTATTTCTTTAGCAAAATAAACAAGTGCAACATACTTGCTTCCATAGGGTTGGTGTCACATTTTTTGCTTTCCCTTGCATTCCCCTAGCTTACCTTCAATGCAAACAAGCTCCTAATTGCTAGTGGTATTTCTTTCCTCTTTTATTTATTTATTTATTTATTTTTATTTTAAGTTTATGTGTCCACTTTGAAGGTTGAAGCGTGTCGATTCTACTATGGCTATTTAGACGTGCAATATTAGGTTTGGATGCACATGGGAATCAATTGTGATCGTTCGATTCAATTAAAGAGGGAAAACAATAATCATGATGGTTCAAAAATAAAACAAAGCTAGATATCTTTTAAGTCATGAGATTGCCTACACAAGGCCAACCCTTTGCTATCTCTTCTTTCTATTTTTAGATTTTTTTTCACTATATTTGAGGGAAATTATTGTGTTGGAGAGCTAATGATTTTCTAACCTATTTAATTAAATGACTATATACAAAAGGGTATGGTATCCCAAGGGAGACTTGTGCCATCAAATAGGTGTGAGATCCAATCATCCAATCCATCCATGAGGTTGGTCTGGCCTTTTACATGGTTTCCCAAAAATAAATCCAGTCCACTCACATGTTAGCCCTGATTCTGTAAACAGCTGAATGGGTTAAAAAAATTCAGCCAAGTTTTTCAAAGCTATACATTTTTTTTACTAATTGTGGCCCACCTGACCAGTGGATCAATCTGATTCTTGGTCTATGGCATCAATATAATGGTGCTGCTCTGATGGATGGATTGGATCTCGGACCTAACGTGCCATGCTTGCACATGTGTGGCATGTACATGTGCTTTATTGCATGTGTGTGGACTTTGCAAAGCTCAATGATTTCAATTAGTCTAATACTGTATATATACTGTCCTTGAAGCATGTAATTCCTTACAAGGTAGATAACAATTTACAAGAAGAGAGATTATACGATAGGTGGCCCACACCGTTGAACGGTATACACGGGTTTTCAATTTTCTGATAAGTGGGGCCATGGTTTGCTAATCCAGACCATTGATCTGTTTCATCTCATGGTAGATAGAGAATGCCCCAAAAATCCCCACGGTGGATTCCAGCAACCAATTTTAGGACCTTTCTCAGCCGAATGTCTGCCTATCAAGTAGATCTTTGATGAATGATCCATCCACAGTGGGCCACAATAGTCCAACGGTCTGGATTACCAAACCATGAGCCCCACTTGTCAGGATTGAAAACCAGCGTATCCTTATGCAAAGATGCAAACCGCCTGTAAGAGAGACATCCTCCAGTCGCGAGGGTAAATTGAATAGGTGAATCACACGTACCAAGTTCACACGTGTTAGAGATCCGGACCGTCTACTAGGTGAGGCTCTATGTAAACATGCTCTGTCCTAAATAACAGGGTGGTCCACTCATCAGGTGGGTCATCTATGTAGTCCGTTCATGGGTTTTTCCCTAACCGTCCATTAACCTTCTACTAAGGTGGTCCAAATGATGATTGGCTCATCTTGATTTAGTGGGCCATGGAATGTCCACACCTCTACTGTAGTCCCTACACGTGTAAAATCTCAGTAGCATTGTTCAAAACAATTAAAAAAAAAAAAAAAAAAAAACCAAAAATCACCACACATCAATCTAAATAAAAGCCTAAAAATAAACTTATTAAAAATAAAAATAAAGAGAGGGGTAATTTAGTCATAAAAATATTATTTCCATTGAGTTCTTCAAAGTTGAAACAATCTCCACACATGTACAAAAATCATCACTCAAAACTGAAAATATCATTTCCCAAAATACCCTTCCCGGATTTTCAGTATTACACAAACGAAAGACTCACCTTTAAACATGCCATTTTTGAGAAGCAGCTTCTCAACGATTTTACGGTCAATCGGGCAGTCATCGACAACTAACACATGAAAGCAAGAAATAGGAGAAGACTCTTCCATAACTACCGGACCTTCTGCCCGTAACGGAAGCGGGCAGCGAAACTCGCCCCGCTCTCAATCTCCGCCTCTTCCAAACACGCCCTCTCTCTTGTAATAATAAGGAAGGAAAACGAAAGGAGGGAGGGAGAAAAGCGTTCGACGTTTAACGGATGAGAAGGTAAAGGGAGAAGGGAAGCGTTCGACCGTTAAGGAAATGTGTCACCTCTTGACCGGAAAAAGGCCGAATCCTTTAGATTGCATTGTCGGGAATCTTTCGTGGGATTGACCTGGGGATGGGGCCCACCACCAAGGCTGCACAGGTTGACGGGCCACCTTGCTCCAACGTGCCGCAAGTGACACGTGTACGGTTATAGCGACGAATCTCGTTCTCGCGGAGATTTTGAAGTTTTGATTTTGTCGTGATATTATATGAAAATCTCGCCGGAATAAAGTATTTAAAAATGCTTATTATAAATTAATAATGATTTCAAGATTTAGAAAATCTAGGTAATGATTTATTTTAACTCGCGTTTAAATCGCGATAAATATAAAACTAACGAGATTTTTAAATATCGCGATAATACCACGAGATACATGTCTCGCGATGTTTGTCAGATTGCTGGGGAGCTTTCTCTGGAACGGGAATTTCCTGCAACAGTTGCTGCAAGGAGCCCGTGCAACAGAATGCTCCGTGGGCCCACCGTGACGTGTGCATGACATCTATCCGTCCATTATTCGAGCAGGTAATGCTAGGATGTGGGGCCAGTCCAAAACTCAAGTGCGCCACACCAGAAGGGAAGCCGAGCATTGAAACCATGTGGGGCCCACGCAAGTTTACGTTCTTGCCGATATTTGGTTTTTCCCTTCATCTGGTGGGGCCCACCTTATGAACGGGTTAGATGGTATGTAAACATCACGGTCGGCCCTGGGAAGGTTTCAATGGTGGGCGTTCATATCGGAAACGGATTGGCTATTCCAATCGCGGGTGGTCGGTGCTCTGTGGGCCCAACATGATGTATCTGTCTCATCCAGGCCGTCCATCTATTTTTTTCAAATAATTTTATGGTATGAGCCTAAAAGTGAAGTAGATCAAAATCTCAAGTGCACCACGCGGTGTTGATTGAACTCTCACCATTAAAAACTTATTAGGGCTACAAAAGTTTTGGATCAAGCTGATATTTGTATTTTTTTACCTTCATCCATGTCTGTGTGTCCTAATTTATAGGTTGGGTGTCAAATAAACATTACAGTAGAGCCCCAGGAGGTTTTTAATGATAGACATTGATTAACTAATGTTTTCTCATGGTGTGGTCCACCTAAGATTTTGATCTTCCTCATTTGTAGGATGAGGGATTAAAATAATGTGTAAAAATGGATGGACGGTGTAGATAACACATATAGATCACGATGGAGCCCACAGAGCACCGAACACTAGCCAGGTAGCCACCTGGCTAGTGGGAGCGTCGCTAGCCAAACCGCGTCCGTTATCATCGCGGTGGTGCAGCCCACTTGAGTTTTGGACGGGCCTGATTTTGGCTTACGTAATAACGTGAGCTGGCGCACTTGATGGACGGAGCGGATGCCGCGCGTTCACTACTGTGGGTCCCACAGTTCCGTTCGTTGCGTTCAGAATCAGGAAATAATCACTTCCCGTGACCTTGACCTCGCGTACGGACGACGTCAATGCAATGTTACGATTCGCCGTCTATAATGTGTGTTGGTCCCACCGTGATAAAGCATGGTGATCAAACACCACCTAGCTACAT
Source organism: Magnolia officinalis (assembly GCA_021015155.1). NCBI lineage: Eukaryota > Viridiplantae > Streptophyta > Magnoliopsida > Magnoliales > Magnoliaceae > Magnolia > Magnolia officinalis. The sequence continues at coordinate 19,832,240 of JAJHSJ010000006.1, forward strand.
GTTGTCAGGACTCTGTGGGCTCCACCGTGATATCTGTGTTTAATCCACTCCGTTCATCCATTTACACATCTCCTTTTAGCTACTAGCCTGGAATCGAAGCATATCCAAAGATAAAACAGACCACATCACAGGAAATAGTGGAGATAATGAAGTCAGTCATTGGAACCTTTCTAGGGCCTACAGTGATCTTTATTTGTCATCCAACCTGTTCATAAGATCACACAGACCTATACAAATATAAGCTTAATCCAAAGCTTTTGTGGCCCTTCATAAGTTTTCAACGGTATCTGTTCAATCTACACTGTTTCATGTGGTGTGGTCCGGTTGAATTTTGGAATCATGATATAAAATGAGCTGTAAAAACGTATGGACGGCGTGGAAAAAGCATATAGATCAAGGTGAGCCCGATGGAGTCCTTACACCACGAAGCTGCGTGGCAGTGGGACGCGGATCAGCTACTAACGGGTTGAGGAGCGAGATTCAGCGTCGCCTAGTTTTGTTGGCCCCACCTTGATGTGTGTGTTGTATCCATACCGTTCATCCATTTGGAGAGATCCTTTTAAGGCATGATACAAAGAATAAGGAAAATCTAAAACTCAAGTGGACCCCACCGTAGGAAACAGTGGAGATTGAACTACTGCCAGTAAAGATTTCATAGGAGCCATAGACGTATTTGATCAAACTGATAGTTATGTTTTCTCTTCTTCCATGTCTACGTTAACTTATGAACAGGTTGGATCTTAATTAAACATCACGGTGGACCATAGTAAGGTTTTAACGGTAGGAGTGATCGTCACAGCCGTTTACTTTTCTGTGGTTGGGGTCCACTTGAGATTTGGATCTGGCTCATTCTTTGACTCATGTCATAAAATGATCTATCTAAATTGATGGACGGTGTAGATATGGGGCCCACAAAACTTGGTGACGTCACTTCAGCAGCGAATCTCGCTACTCAACCTGTGAGTAGCGAATCCGCGTCCGTGGTGTTGTTGTCAAGTGTCAACACGCAATCCGCGTCTTGAATTTCGACCCGTAAACGAGGGTACCCCTGTCCGGACGGTAATCCGTCCGAGCAGGGATCTGTGGGGCCCACCGTGATGTAAGTGTTTTATACGAGCTGCTCATTGCTTTTCTCATGTCATTTTAAAGTATGATCCTAAAAATGAAGTATGTCTAAAGCTCCTGTGGACCACACTAAAGGAAGCTGAAGTGATAATGACACCCACCGTTGAAGCCTTTCTAAGGGCCACCGTGATGGTTTTTTACTGTCTAAACTATTAATAAGGTCATGTAGACGTGGATGAAGCGAAAATACAAATATCAGCTTAATCTGAAATTTCTCCATCTCCCAAGAAGTTTTTAACGGTGGAAGTTCAATGCCCACCTTGTGGTCCCCTTAATCCCTGGACCTGCCTTATTTTTGGCACATTCCTTAAAATAATCTGAGTAAAACGATGAACGGCGTGGATAAGAAACTTACATCACGGTGGGCCCCACAGAGCCCTCCCCGGACGGACTACCGTCCGGGCGGGGGTAGGACGCAATCCGCTTCCATAAACGAGACCCGTGAAGTTCACACGCGTGAGTACGTTAGCCCACCACAGGGGCAGCGTGCAAAGTCGAAGCCAATCATCTGGTGGGCCACACTGCTACAGAAGGAATCGACAAGTCCAGATTATTAGCATGGCCCACCAAATCAGCAAGAGAAATTCGGCTCTTGCAAATTTATACTAGGCGCGGCCCACCTGGTGAGCGGCTTGGATCCCTGGCCCTTGCGCTACGTACCACCTTCCCTTGTTAAAGGTAGAGAAAATACTTAACTTGCATCAAATCCACGCCCGTCCATCAGGTACCACACTCCCTGTTTTCCCACTCGAAGGATTCAATGGTTAAAATAATGCAAATTACCTGATATACGGGGTGGCTCTAATGTAATTTTTAACCACGCGTCCCTCTTATAATGTGGTCCACTTGATATTAAAATATACCTCTTTTTTGTACAATATCATAAAATGATTTAGAAAAATAGATAGACAGCATGGATGAAACACATATATCATGGTGGGCTTACAGAGCACCGACCATCAACCTGTAGCTGGTGGTCGATGCTCTATGGCCCACCATGATGTATGTGTTTCATCCCTTCCGCTCATCCTTTTCAAAGATTAACATCCCTCTCAGTTTAAATCTTTAAACTGAGAAGAATATAAATCTTAAAAAATGAATGAACAGAAGGATGAAACACATACCTGAAGAATATAAATCTTAAAAAATGAATGAACGAAAGAATGAAACACATACATCATGGTATGCCCACATAGCACCGACCACCGGCCACGGGCTGGTGTAAGGGGGACGCAGATTGCCTACTACCCCCACCCGTCCCTAGCTCCGAAGGGATAGATCTGTGGGTGGACCCACCATGATCCAAATCGTTAATTCATTTTCTTAAATTATTTTAAGGTATCAAAATAAAAATGAGGTAAATCCAATGATCAACTGGACCACACCACATATGACTCTTGTATTTAATGCTTTGTGCATTGTAATGCAACCAAGCTTGTTATTTGGTATGGTCCACTTGAGGCGTTGGATATGCCTCATTTTTGTGTTCATGCCTTAAAATAATATGAGAAAAGGGATTGACAGTTTGGATTTACAGATATATCATGGTGGGCCTGCCCGCAGACCTACCGTTCGGAGCTAGGGTCGGGCGGGGGAGTAGCCAATCAGTTTCCCCTGTCACGTGGTACGTACGTTATAGCGGTTCTTTGCTTATCTGGCGTCTGACGCTGCCAACAAAAGAAAAAATAAAAGAGGATTGCGAGAATACATTCCCATGTACTGAAACAGTATACTTCCGGACTTTCAGCGGTTGTATCAGTGTCCTTTTCAATGGCCACAAAAAGTTTATACAACGGGCCTTACGGTTGATGGAGGATTAAAAGGAAAAAGAAAAATTTCCAAAATAAAATATTTCAACCCCTTGATTATTCAACATCACCGTCTATCTTCCTCAAAGGTGAGTCCCATCATATACATTATCCACGGTCTAGATCGTTGGAAAATGACTCCAGATTCAATGGCTAAAGTCCCAGAGTATCCCGTCAATCAACCAGGATGTAGTGTAGCAAACACTCGTTAGGACCCGAAATAGAAAAAGAAAAAGAAAGAAAAAAAAAAAAAAAAAGATCTAGTGGTCGGCTAGTACAAAAAACGGACGGTCGAAAGAAATTCCGGCAGGACCGTTGATCTGGTGTGATATTCTTCTATTCACGCTTCTACGTGGCATAGCGTTACTGGAAACGGATTGGCTACTCCCCTGCCACCAGCTCCGTGGCTGGTGGTCGGTGCTCTGTGGGACCCACCATGATGTATGTGTTTCATCCATTCCGTTTATCCATTTTTAAAAATCATGTTATATCTTGATCCCAAAAATGAGGGAGATATAAATCTTAGGTGGACCACACCACATGAAAACAGTTGTGATTGGATATCCACCATTAAAATCCTCCTAGGGCCCACTATACTGTTTATCTGACATCCAATCTGTTCATTAGGTCATACATGCCCAGATGAAGAGAAAAAACAAAGATAAGCTTGATCCAAGGCTTTTATAGCCCCCAAAATGTTTTTAATGGTCGACCCTCATTCAACACTGTTTCCTGTAATGTGGTCCACTTGAGATTTGGATATACCTCGATTTTGGATTCATGCGGTAAAATGATCTGTTAAAATAGATGGACGGCACGGATGAAACACATACATTGTAGTGGGCCCACATAGCACCGACCACTAGCCATTGGCTGGTGTCAGGGGAGTAGCCAATCCGTTTCCAGCGTTACTACCCTACTTGCGTGAGTAGCATTTGCATCTCTTAGTTCATGCGTTTCCTGTGCTGCGCGGATCAAGAAACGGTAATGGTTTGTTTTGCCTATATCGCGGCTCATTGTCCAGCGTGCGTCGCCAATCACTAGTCAGATCAGATCAGATCATTTGAACCGTCCATTTTCTCGTTACAACTCTTATTAAGCTATTCACCCAAGGTTACTCTTCGCTTACAATCTTATCGTTGGCTCTCAGTTTCAAATTTGGTCACGTATGATGTGTGCGGGCGGGTCAGAGTTGCATATCTATTTTAAGTTTGGTCACGTGTGATGTGTGGGCATGCCAGAATTGGCTGTACAACTCAATTCCGAACAACTTTGACCCAAGCGCTGAATGGACCGAATATGATCTACATATGAGAAGGCCATATGCCTACTCAATCACAAAACATAATTTTCAAATTAATAAGAACTGCTTTGATTGAAATAGAGATTGTTCAGTATATGAGCATAGACTTAAATTACTATCATGGATTACAACTATTCCAAATATAAGATTAGGCTACTGGTTATGCTAAGAAACATAAAAGGCGAATTATGTTAAAAAATATAAAGAAAAATTGATATGATAGATTTATTTGATTGGGTTGGTTTGGGACAGTTTGCTCCACTGAGGTCATTTGCTATTTATAAACTTCACCATTTAGATGCATCTTTCCACGTTCAACGGTTATAACAACCACTTTAGTACCACTCTAGTATTCCAGACTCTTCTTTGACACTTGTCCTAGTAATTGCCTCCCGCTCAACCATGTTCTGTCTTTCACTGCTTGGCCACATTCTATCTTCGGATGACACGTGTTACCCAACAGCTAATCAACTAGCATTAGCTGTTATATCCACGAAACTCGCTTCAAATATTCTCGAAGATCTTATGTGTTGTATATTACTCATGCAATGACATGTGTCATTTCCTAATCGACTTTTCTAGGAACAGTAAAAAATACGGTATAACATTGTCGCTCCTTCCCCCGTCACTTCACCTTTGGAAAAAGAAGAATGTGAAAGTGACATTAGTCCATTGTTTAATGCAATAAATGTGATCGTCCTTTCTTCTCGAGTGTCAGCTCCCTTTTTGACTATGCTCAACTGAGACAAAAAGTCGAATAATGGTCTTACTTTTTCCATGAGTGTCATTATGACATACAACCATTCTCTTTGACTCTCTATACAAAGATCGGCTTCATTTAGAACTTCCGTTGCTTACGAAAAGTTTTTAACGGTCATTTACTACTTTTTCAATAGTGTGGTCAATAAGAGATTTATATCGGCTTATGTTTTTGGATAACATTCTAAAATGAGCCGAAGAAATGGATAAGCAACATGGATATACAACACATTCATCAAGGTTGGCCCCACATATTGCCTAATGGATGATGTTTTGTGGCCTCCACCATCATATATATATATATATATATATATATATATATATATATATATCTATATATATATATATATATATATATATATATATATATATATATATATATATATATTTGTTGGAGTTTTTAGCCCGCGGAATCACACAGATCTAGATCTATGATAACAATCCAATGGCACCAAGCATACAAGAGAACACACAAATTTAACGTGGAAAATCCTTTCGGGAAAAAACCACTGCACAAAGCGACAGAATTCCACTATGAAAGCATCAATTACAAAGAGAGAGAGGACTTACCCGATTCGAACAATCTCGAATCTCACCCTTGCTACACCCTTTGATAACCCTAGAACCCTTTAGAATACCTTTAGGAAGCCTTAACATACCCTAGAATAACCCTAGGGACCCCTATTTATAGTTTAGGAAACTTCCAAAGAGAGATAGGACCCTTTGATAACCCTAGAACCCTTTAGAATACCTTTAGGAAGCCTTAACATACCCTAAAATAACCCTAGGAAGCCTTAACATACCCTAGAATAACCCTAGCGACACCAAAATCTGTAGTCCGCATCGAATTCGGAAACAAATCTACGTAACCTACGACTAGTCATAGCTCTCCTACGACTGGTCGTAGCTCATCTACGACTAGTCGTAGACCTCGAAGAAAAACAGCACAATGTCGCTGTACTTTGAATCGTGTCAGGACTCGAACATACGACTGGTCGAGCGCCTCCCATGACCAGTCGTGGCTGTCCCACGACCAGTTGAATGACCTCAAAAACTTCAGATTAAAGACTTCACTTAACAATCTCCACCAAGTCTTCAATCTTCACCGTGTAACTCCTTGACCTCTTCTCTTATCTCTGCATTACATCATAGCTTCTCGTGTATACTCCGTTCTTCTTTCCTGCCATCGCCAAGCCCAAAGAAGTTGCACAGAACTTGAACTTCTCTGCAGAAACATTCTTGTTGATCATGTCTGCCGGATCTAAATCCACATGCCCAACCACTTTTGCTCCTGTCTTCCCAAAAGAAAAGACGTAGTTTTCTTACCATCTCATCGCTACCCAATATTGCTTGCTGGGGTACTTGCTCACAACACTGGTAACTTGTGAAATAACCGGTCTAATCCAGACCATGACATACACTGCCAACCGCATTCGAATAAGGCTCATGAGATATCCTGCTTTTCCTCATTTGTTTTGGGACATGTCCTGAAGAAAACTTGAGGAGAGATACAAAGGGAATGCTCTCCAGCTTTACTCGCCCATCACATACTTGATCAATACCTACACACAAGGTATTCCTCCTGTGATTACCAAAGCCTACACCTCCTTCACTCTCAATGCCGAGAACCATCTTTACAGCCCCCCGATCATTCATCCTGAACGTCCCACTTAACCGAGTCTTCAGTACACTGATTTCAGACATGTCATAATTGGCGATCTACATGTCATCAATTCTGACTCACCATGAAGGAATCAAACCACTGCCTAAGCGACAGGTCGAACCACGACCTCCTGCAAAGTCTTTTCTCAGCCCCTTTAACTTCGAACCACTCTGGTTGATTCATGTAGATCTGCTCTTCACTTTCCCTTACAGAAGTGTAGACTCCACATCCATCCTTCCAAGCTCAAGATCACATTGGCCAACTAGTGCCAATCACAGATCTAATAGACACCTGTTATACCGTCGGTGTGAATATCTCTGAGAAGCTGATCCCTTCTCTCTGAGCATAACCATTCGCTACCAACCTCGCCTGTATCTATGTTGTATCCTCCTGAAGATCCACCTACATCCAACCGCTCTCTGGCCCACTAGAAGCTCCACCTGCTCCCATATGTCGGTCTGGTATAACGAATCCATCATATCACCCATAGTCACCTTCCACTTTTCAGCACCAGGCTCACCTAGAACCATCTAAATAGAATATGAATCCTCCTGCGATATTGGAGTCGTCCATGTATCTCGCCGATATCCTGCGATCATGCCTTGTAATTCTTCTCACAGGTGCTGCTCCACCTGCTGTATCCCTGTCCGCACGTCTTAGCCTTCCTGCCCTACTTGCTCATGTCGCCATGCCCAACATGCCACACACGTGCAGAGGTGGAATCCGCTACATTCATTGCAGCTCCACTTTTTAAAGTGCTCCTGATCAACCTGTACAGGTTGCCGAGTCGTTGTGCTTTCATGATTACCCGTGCCCCCTTGGATACTGTAAAAGCATCATCAATACCTGTGTACTTGCATCCTTTTGCCTCAAGTACACAAAGAGAAATCAGATTCTACTTCAAATCAAGAACGTGCCTGATATCAGTCAAGGTATGCTCCACCCGATCAAACATCCTGATGCGCACCGTACCAACAACCACAATATTACAAGCAATGTCATTGCCCATTAATACATGTCCACCATCGTACTCCCCGTAGCTGGTGAACCAACTCCGATGAGGAGTTATGTGAAAAGATGCCCCTGTGTCTAGCATCCACTCGTCTTTACGATCATCGTATGACCGTCCGAGTGAAGACACAGACAAAACGTCATCACATCTATTCGATCCATCTGACGTGGTAACATTGGCCTCCCTGTACGAAGCCTCAGAATCTTCTCTCTTCAATTTAGGATTTCCACAATCCTTTTTCACATGTCCTTCCTTCCCACAGTTCCAGCACTTTATCTTTCCTTTGCCCTTGCCCTTGGATTTGGATGTAGAACCTGAAGAACCTGTACCTTGTCCAGAATTACTACCCACTGTAAACAGTGCATTAGAAGACGTCCTCATGTCGCTATTTAGTTATCTCATAGCCTTCCCTTGAAGAGCCGAGATAACGGTATCGACATTCAGGGTTTTGTTCGTGCTGCACATAGTGTCCTTTAATGCCTCAAAAGACGCCGGGAGAAAATTCAGCAACATACATGCGTGCTCTTTATCTTTCATCACTTCCTCCATATCTAGCAATTTGCAAACCAATTTATTAAAGTTGCTGATGTGAGCCTCCAGATCTCCACCCTCTGTCATCTTGAAGTTATACCACTGGCGCTTCAAGTGCAGGCGATTTTCAGAGGATTTTTTCGCATAAACATCCTCTAACTTCGCTCATAACTTAGCCGCAGTTTTCTCCCTCATGACGTTGTAGAGAACCTCATCCATGAGACATAAATGGATCGATGATAAAGCCTTCTTATCAAGAGTATTCCAATCACCATCAGTCATAGTGGACTTCTACTCCTCAAGAGCACCATCTTTGCCTTGCTTGATTAAGGAACTCATCATCTTGATCTTCCATAATTCAAAATTATTTTTCCCTGAATACTTCTCAATATCATACCTGGTGTTCGCCATTATTATTAATTCCTCAGATTCAGATCTGTGCCCCAACCTGAACTTTAGCTTTGATTCCACTTGTTGGGGTTTTTAGTCTGCGGAATCACACAGATCTAGATCTAGGATAGCAATCCAATGACACCAAGCATACAAGAGAACATACAGATTTAACGTGAAAACCCTTTCGGAAAAAAAACCACGGCACAAAGTGACAGAATTCCACTATGAAAGCATCAATTACAAAGAGATAGGACTTACCCGATTCGAACAACTTCGAATCTCACCCTTGCTATACCCTTTGATAACCCTAGAACCCTTTAGAATACCTTTAGGAAGCCTTAGCATACCCTAGAATAACCCTAGGGACCCCTATTTATAGTTTAGGAAACTTCCCTTTCGCACATTTGCGAAAGGCGACACTAAAATCCGCAGTCCGCATCGGATTCGGAAACGAATCTGCGTAACCTACAACTAGTCGTAGCTCTCTTACGACTGGTCGTAGCTCACCTACGACTGGTAGTAGACCTCGGAGAAAAACAGCACAATGTCACTGTACTTTGAGTCATGCCAGGACTCGAACCTACGATTGGTCGAGCACCTTCCAGGACCAATCGTGGCTATCCCACGACCGGTCGAACGACCTAAAAAACTTTAGATTAAAGACTTCTCTTAACAATATCATCTACACTGTTCATCTAATTTTTTCAAATCATTAATTTTACGGCATGAACCCAAAAATGAGACATAAAAATCTCATGCAAACTACGCCATAGGAAATAATGGTAATTGGACACTCCATAGTTAAAAACTTCTTAAAGGCCACCAAAGTTTTACATGAAGATAATCTGTGTTTTCCTTTCATCCATTTCTTTTACCATGGGCTGTCAATCACCACTTTCTTCTTGCTGTGGGTTTACCGGAAAAAATGAATGACTGATGGATAAAACAAATATATCAAGGTGGGGCCCATAGCCCAATAGCCACCTCGCTACTGGCCAATCCACGTCAGACGCCCTCTTCCAACAAAACCATTTGGCAAAAAAGACTGATAGGATGCTACATGGGCCCACCTTGATGTTTGTGAGAAATCCACTTAGACAGAATTAGTTTTGCTACTGGAGTGAACTATCCAAGTTATGTAGCCATGATGTATTTGTTTTATCCACCCACTCCATCTATTTGGAGAGATCATTTTATCCAATGAGCCAAAGATTGAGACAGATCCAAAGCTCAAATGGACCCCACTAGAAAAAAAACAAGTGAGGATTGAACGTGTACCATTAAAAAAAATTTTGGGGACTGCCGAAGTTTTCTAACAAGCTGATATTTGTATTTTCCTTCATTGAGTCTGAGTTAACTTATGAATAGGTTACCTCTCAAATAAACATCGATGGCCTTGGGAAGGTTTCAATGGTGAGTGTCACTGTCCCACTGTTTTCTTTAGTGAGTTCACTTGAGCTTTAGATCTGTCTTATTCTTTCGATCATGCCTTAAAAGGATCTCTTTAAATGAACGGAGAGTGGGGATACAACACATACATTATAATGGGCTCCATAACTTGCTACTCAACCCGTTAGTAGCTAATCCACGTCCAAAGTCCATCCGGTTTTCAAGTTCACTTTAAGACACCGAACTAAAAATTAGGCACGCTTAAAACTCAAGTGGGCCGCTTGAGAGGGTAACAGTGGGTAGGAAAATGGACGCCGATTAGCTACTGACATGTTGAGTAGCGAGACTGGCTAGTGAAGTGATGTCGTCAAGTTATGTGGGCCCATTATAATGTATGTGTTGTATCTACACCGTCCATTCATTTTGAGATATCATTTTAGGTTGTGAGGTAAAGAATGAGGCAGATAAAAAGTTGCAGTAGACCTCACCACAGAAAACAGTGTGGAGAGTGATTTCCACTGTTGAAACTATCCTAAGGCCCTCCATGATGTTTATTTGAAATCCAACCTGTTCAAAAGTTAAAAAAGACATGAAAGAAAGGAAAGCACAAATATTAGCTTGATCTAAAACTTTTGTGGCCTTTAGAAGTTTTTAATGGTGGGCGTCATTGTCCACACTATGTTCTGTGTTGGGGTTCACTGGAGTTTTTGATTTAACTCATTCTTTGTATTTTGCCCTAAAATGATCTTTCCAAATAGATGGACGGCATGGATACAAATCATACATCATGGTGAGGCCCACAGAACTTGGTGACGTAACTTCAGTAGCCAGTCTCGCTACTGAACATGGAAAATGCCTACTGTTGAAACCTCCCTGGGTCCACCATAATATTTATGTGGAATTCATACCGTTCACAAGGTACTTACTAGTGAGGCGAACTGAAAACACATATATTATCCTGATTCAAATATTTTGTGGCCCTACGAATGTTTCAATGGTGGACTTTCAATCTCACCGTTTCTGTTGTGCGCTTCACTTCAGTTTTGGATTTGCTCAGGATGATTTCTCACAAACATCACAGTGGCCACCTAGCTTCACACGGAAAGAACTTCCCCCAAAGTATTTTTTGGCAGGAACTTCGCTTATACATTGTGGGTTTAGGGGTTATCCAAAAGTTATTTTGAGAGTACTTTTTTCTTCAAAATGATGAAAATGGCCATTTAGGAGTAAACATAGGTTGGGGTATTGTCTCCTGTGGTTTGCCCACCTGAAGTTGGTTTGGAATAATTTTTGACCTAAGGAGACATTAATGGACGCATGTGTGATGGACGGATTGGATTTTATGCATGCACTACCATGTTTATCTTAACCTACAAGTGCTTGGAGTGGACTCCGCATCAATAATATATTATTATAATTATTTACCCTTCACTATGGGAAATCTTCCACAGTGTTTGTAGTATAAGCCTTTAAATGTTGTAGGTGTGTGGCCCATCCTAGCTAAGTATAGCAAGGAAGTTATCTATAAAGATTATTGTTATGGAGGAAATAGACTGACCAACTATGGACGGGCCAGATCAACAATTCAAACAAGTGATCTGTGTGATTCAGTGGCTGAACCTCAATCTCCTAAGGTCGAGCTCGACCTCATTGACTAAGTGCAGGGAAAGGCTGATCTCAACCTCTAAACACAAGGACGAGGCCTTCGCTAGTCAATTGCAATGTGAAGCAAGCTATCTCATCTCTGGTTGGTGAGACCCATCACTGGACGAACATAGCACCGACTTTGGCTATAACCTAGATCAGATTACTTCGGGACGACTGAACCCACCCTCTGTGAGGTTTAACTTGACCTCAATTAACTCTGTCCACATTCTCGACCAAAGATCTCGAAAACTGACTTCCAGACAAATCATTCCGAAATTCTAACTAAGGATCTATAAGGATCCGCTGCGCAAGGAATCCGAGTCATACTATAATCAAATTACTGCCAAACAGAAATGAAATCCCTCTATAACACCGTCTCTCCTAGCTCACCTATAAATAAGGTACCTCCAATAGTGAAAGGTACGCACAATCTTTAGCCCTAAACCCTCATTACTCAACTAAACCCAGGTTCATAACTTAGACATCGGAGGGTCCCCTGCATGAGCCATGGCCTTCTGTGTCTTTCTTGTGCAGGTTTGCAAGTCCAGGGATGGCTAACCAGATTTTTGCATCAACAATTATTAAACAATGAAAGTGAGACACTTCAAAGATTCAATCAATTCAATCACAATAAGGGCCACCAACCACTCTATGAATTTGGAAGATTTTGAGCCGTAGATCATTATCTTCTATGCTGTGGCAAATTTGATGTCAATTACATCTAATAAAAATAACATGATAGCCCGTGTTACAGAAAACATTGAAAAGCCATCCACAACTCAAATTCCCATGGTGGCCCACATAATGGTTGGATTGGCCTAATTTTTTTAAGGTGTATTTAATAGTAGGCTGGCCGATGGGATGCATGAAAACATAAAGGTAGGTCGACCCACATGCATGAATCATGGAATGAGCTATTCTACATATGGAGTAGAGGAACTGGACTCTTTCTAGTAAAGGCAAAATCTCTTTTGGCCGTTGAAATGATGTCCTCCAAATCGGATTAAAGAGTAAAGAGTCTCTAACTTATACGAATCGGCTGGCCGATGGGATGCATGAAAACATAAAGGTAGGTCGACCCACATGCATGAATCATGGAATGAGCTATTCTACATATGGAGTAGAGGAACTGGACTCTTTCTAGTAAAGGCAAAATCTCTTTTGGCCGTTGAAATGATGTCCTCCGGATCGGATTAAAGAGTAAAGAGTCTCTAACTTATACGTATCTTTAATAGTTTTGCGGTAATTAGAAGGGAGAAAGGGTTGTTCATACTTTATAAGGCAAACAAACGTAGCTTACATTGACATTCTATGAATACACATAAATGCTTTGATGCCTTATCACTTTCATCACTTTCAAATCTCTCTTTAGAAACTTCCATACTCTGGGGAAGTGTGGTGGGTGATACTCAGGCACTTCAAAATTATTTAAAAATTGCATAAGTGGAAGTCATTTAATTCAGATAAAAACCATCCAAATTCCAAGTACTTATCTTCAAAATTTTTATTTAAAAATAAGTAGAAGTCATTTAATTCCAAAAAAAAACAATCCAAATTCCAAGTACCAGATTAGATTGATGAAAAATCATGCTTAATTGATTGTCTGATATTAGATAATCATGCTTAATTGATTACCAGACTATTAAATGAGTAGACATTTATTGGATGGTTTAAAGTGAAAAATATCTTGTCTTATTTCAACAAATAAGTGTCAATGAATCCAAGGCTAGGATTGCTCAATTACACAATTTAATCAGTTTAATTTGAATTAATACATGACACGTGTACTACACAAGTGCGAAGAGTCGATTTGCAGGGAACATGCCAAGCTGGCATGTAGAGCAAGATCTGAATAGTTTATCATGTGGGATCCACCATGAACATGGTCTGGCCCTAAAACAAGGCTCCTTCGCAAGTGGGGCCACATGTGACCATTGAGCAAATTTCATTGGCAGTATGTTCTTTAACATGTCCCACACATATATTGACTGCACCTTGAGTGGACCAGTCAAATTTTTGGGCCAGGGCATTTTTAGGGTGGTCCACTGGATGAATGGACCAGATATCTCATTGGTGCACAAGATTAGTATTGTACCTTTATTTTTTGCCATTATTGCAATCAGATGATATAACACATAAAAAGACCTACCAAGATATTTAGGACACTTCTTACAAAATAACAACTATCGCTGAGCTGAATGATACAAGTCATCTAATGACAAGGCAGAGTTGAAAAGCTCTAGGGAACAAAGTGGTTGAGAGAATAGGAGCGGTTAAAAGAATACAAAAAAGAAATAAAAAGATCTAAAAAACTAACATAGCAATAATTCAGTTGTCATAACCGTTGAAATAAAGAGAGAAACATTTAGAAAGTATAAAAGAAATCTTTAAATAGCAAAAATTTCAGAGGAACAAAATGTATCCTACCAACCAAATGAACCAATAAATTTAATTATCTTTACTTATCATAGTTTTTGCTCTTTCTTAGGAGCGGCAATAATGTTGGACTATTTCCGGTTCTAATACAAACAGTTATAATTTTAAAAAGATATCTTGCAGCTGCTTTTTTGTGATTAACTGTGAATATTTCCTTCATGTTTAATAAATCTCATAGTTAAAAATTATTTTGTATAGAAGTTAAGTTGGCCAACAATCAGCTAATCATCTGATAATAATCTTATGTGAGTTGTTAAATAAATAATCAGTCTTCTCAAATCTCAGTCATATATGATCACATTCAATATATTTACCTATCTCAACACTTGAGCCAGAGTCGTTGGATTAGACTTGAGCTGCACAATCGATTGTAACACACACACACACACGCAAACACTGCAGTAACAAAAACATTCAAACTCATAGCCAACAATTAGCACATGCACCTCTTAGGGATCCCTTTCTCACTCTCTTTTTTGTTACGCTGAATGTCATAATACCTCCTTTATGTATTGGAAGGAAGCATTAAATAGAGCATCACGAGTGTACGGAAAAACCACCGTTATTTATTAGGGAGTCATTTGATACTAAGGTTAGGCATGTCACTTGATATGCGGTACTTTAAAATTATACACGTGTCAGTACTAAAAATTAGACACACTAAATTGTGTAACGAAATTCTGGTAAGTTACATACAGTCCAGAAAACAAATCTTTTGAAGGATCCTAACATTAGACACTTGTTCATTGAAACCATACCATTTGTTATTTTTCATATTTAAACGTCCACTATCTATCAATCAAATATTTGAATGACCAAACATACGTGATTTTTAGTTGGTGCCCCATCTAAACTTTTGAATTTTTGGTATACCACGTATGCAATTTCTTAATAACTTCTAAATTAATGCCTGTGCATCATCCACCACACTCTTCCGCAGTAAAGTATTTTTCTATTTATTATTCCTTACCCATCTGCTTTATTTATTTATTATATTGACGCTCTATTTGTGGACCACTTGAGTGCTACAATTTACAAACCTTTAACCACCATAAAATCAAGGGAAACCTCCTGCCTCCTGCCCCGGCCAGAATTAGTCCAGGCAGGGGCTATGAATGTGAAGTATGGACTTTATCCATGCTGTTCATCCATTTTTTTAAATCATTTTATAGTATGAACCCAAAAATGAGGCAGATCCAAGCTTCAAGTGGACCACATAGTGGGAATTGAATGACCACCATTAAAAACTTCTTATGCACCACATAAAGTTTAGATCAAGCTGACACTTGCATTTTCCCTTCATCCAGGCCTTGTTCTGCCTCATTTTTGGGCTTATACTTAAAATGATTTAGAAATATGGATGAATGGCCTGGATAAACTCATACATCACGGTGGGCCCCACAGATCCCGTGCCTGGACCAATTCCTTGCAGAGGGGCAGGGCACAATCCGCTTCCAAAATCAACGGTTCGGATGACTTACTGTTACCCCTTCTTTGGTGGAAGGAAGAAATTAGCATGACTCAAGAAGCATTAGGAAGTGACACGGTTTGGCTGGTGACCGCAGCACCAACCAGTTATTTGGTGTCAAATCTCTATGGGCCCCACCACGATGTCTATGTTTTATCCTCACCATCCATCTACTTTGCCAACTCATTTTATGACACGAGCCCAAAAATGAGGCAGATTCATCCCACCTATGCATAAGGTCACACAGCCCTGCATGAAGGGAAAACACACACACACACACACACACACACACCACACACACATATATATATATATATATATATATATATATATATATATATATATAATATATATATCAACTTGAAACTTCCATGGCCTCAAGAAATTTTCAACAATAAGAGTTCAATCCCTACTGTTTCCTATGGTGTGTTCCACTTACTCTTCGGATCTACTTCGTTATTTGGCTCATATTCTAAAATGGGCCAGAGAAAGCGATGAACGGTGCGGATAAAACACATATATTATGGTAGAGCCCACAGAGGTTTGACACCAGCTATTTGTCTGGTGTTGGGGTCCCTGCCAAACCACGTTCGTCGGACTGCATGCCTACCTCTCACGTGCTTTGCCAAGCCCACGCACGTGTGCAAGGTAGATTATGAACATGCCATCACAAATATAAATGGTTCATGACACAAAAATCTATCTCTTTCTTTATCATTAGATTTTTGAATTTGATGGACAATTATTAATTGGATGGTTAAAATGACAATTACCCAATAATCTTATTTCGACAAACAGGTGCGCATGCACGAGGAGTTAGGATTGTTCCACAATTTACTCTTATCTAATTTGAGTTCATTCATGCCACGTGTATAATTCCCAAGTGCCTGAGTATTAAGTATCATATATAGCCTGAGTATCAAATAACACCAACGTAGCCCCTTTTGGAAAAGGGCGGCGAGTGCATGTTAGGTAGGCATTGGCCAGGCGGCCGTCAGCAGCTTTCTTTATAAAATTTAGAACTAATAAAAGGTGATCTGAACAAACCATATGGACAGTGTTACATGTGCTTTTGTGGTATGATTAGTAGACTTTTACATAACTAACTAAAAGTCATAGATAAGACGGTCCGTTGGACCATTTGGGTGCTGACAGGAGCAGACCAGGGTTAGATACAAGTTATAAAATATTGGTCAGCTGAGCTTGGGTGGTTGCACCCAACGGTCAAACTCATGTTACCATCAAATTATTGGGATGTTTTTATAATACACATTCATTTATTCAACACTAAGAAAGTGGCACATGCAATGCATGTTGAGAAAAAGGAAAAGGGAGAGACTCCAGGTGAGAGATAATTAAATTTAGAAGGAGAGAAAAAATAAAAAAAGAAAATTAATGAGGATTAATATAGCTGCATGTAGAGAAAGAAAGAGAATGTGCTCCTATATATAGAATTCAAGAAAAAAAAAAAAAAAATTAAGGGGAGTGAAGAGCATTTATAATTGTGAATGCTTAAGTAGCAAGTCTAGCTTCGACTACGGAGGAGAGTCTTTAATGATGGGCAAATCATTAACATTTTTTTTTTTTTTTGGAGCAAACTGGATGATCAAATATTTTAATTTGGTGATGAATAGCTCCTTCAATGGTGGATTTGATGAATATTTGAGAATATTAGGATATATGAGAGTTCAAAACTTATTATGGTACGCATATGTGAGTAAGTGTGTGTACATCTATGTTCATCTATGAACGCTGTTTTTAGTTGAAAAAAAAAAAACAATGCTAAATTATATACATGGACTGATTCTCATGTATCTATTCATTCATGTGAAAATTTTCGAAGTGTTACATTGGGCTACTCATGACACGATTTTTTGAATTCTGGTTAAATTCAACCGTCAAAGAAACTACGAGGATAGCTTAAGAAATCTTTTGTTTATCGCTCGTTGAGATCTCACTATTACGTGGCATTATCTGAGTCACTAGTTTCTGATGCGGTCAAATCAGGCATAAATAAGCATACATTATTTTGGCTATGCTATCTTTCCCCTCTATCGATTCTATATATATATATATATATATATATATATATATATATATATATATATATATATATATATATATATATATATATATATGACTAATTGAAGGGATGGATCTTTAAAAGCAAAAATCCCCAGTGGTAGGCATTGTGGGGTCCACCATTATGGATGTGGAACGCATCACTATGTGTATGTCATACATGTTGTCCATCTATTTTGTCAGCTCATTCTAAGAATCTCAAGTGGATCACACCATAGAAAACCTGCTGATAATGACACCCTTTATTGAAACTTTTCTAGTGCTCAACAAAATATTTATTTGCCATTCAACCACCTAACATGTTGATAAGGTCACATAGACATGAATGAAGTGAAAACACCAATATCAGCTTGATCCAAAACTTTTGCAGCCCAAAGAAATTTTTAATGGCGGGTGTTTTATCACCACCATTTCTTGTAGTCTTGTATTATAGCTCACTTGAGCTTTGGATATGCTTTATTTTTTACCTCATATCTTAAAATAAACTAGCAAAATAGATAGGAAGCATGGATAATATACACACATCATGGTAGGCCCGTACTTTGATGTGGGCATGCTTTGTAGAGTTAGGGTCCATCAGAACAACTTTAATCCAGTATCACTAAACCCTAACTCCCTCTTATAGGAATAGAGTAGTAAAGACCATACATATGCTTTGGTCAATAAATCATACATAAATTATACATTATAATTCTTGACTCTTCCCAAGGCCTTATCCTTTACAATGTTTGTAGTATAAATCTTCAAACATTGCAAGTGTGGTTTATCATAGTGTAGATATAGCAGAAAACTCATCTAAAAAATTTCTTAACCATAAAAGTGGGACACTCCAAAAAATCGTTCAATCCATCCACATTATGAGCCACCAACCACTCTGAATTTGGAGGATTTTGAGTGATGGATCATTGTTTTCTATCGTAAGTCAAAGTACCAGATGATTTTAAGGCTTGGTTTTAAAAAAAAAAAAAAGAAGAAAAAAAAGAATCACCCATTGGATCTAATAAAAAAAAAAAAAAAAAAAATACAATAAATCATGTCATAGAAAACAATGAACAACCCATAAAAATCTCATATTCCCATGATGGCTTGGACCATTTTTTAAGGTGGATTTAGTAGTGATGGACCCATATGAATAAGTAGGATGCCATGAAAACATAAAGGTAAGCCCCACATGCATGAATCAATGAAATGAACTATTGTAAATATGGAGTGTAGGATGTGGACTCTTCCTAGGAAAGGCAAAATCTTTTTTGGCCGTTGAAATGATGTCCTCCGAATCCGATTAAAGATAAAGAGTCTCCTAAGTTCTACGAATCTTTGATAATTTTTTTTTGTAATTAGAAAGAAAAAAGGGGTGTTTATACTTCATAAGGCGAATCAAAACGTAGCTTACATTGACATTCTATGAATACAACATAAATGCTTTGATGCTTCCTCACTTTCAAACCTCTTTTAGAAACTTGGATACTCCACCAAAGTGTGGTAGTTGATACTCAGGCACTTTATAATTATTTATTATAAATTGCAGAAGTGGAAGTCATTTAATTCAAGTAATTTCGTCCAGATTCCAAGCATCAGTTTAGATGGATAAAAATTACTATAATTGATTCTCTGATATTAAATAATCAGTACCCTTAATTGATTATCTAACTATTAGGTTGATGGACATTTATTGGACAGTTAAAAATGAAAAATACCAAATAGACTTATTTCAACAAACAAATGTCTACTAATCAAAGGTTAGGATTGTTCAATTACACAATTTAATCAGTTTAATTTGAATTAATATGTGACAAGTATACCGTTTCTAAGTAGCAGCTACCAGCTAGATTATCAGGCAACTCCCTCTCTTCCTTTTTTCTTCCCACACATGTAGAAGAGGTGATTTGCAGGGAACATGCCAACCTGACACATAGAGCAAGATCCGGGCCATTCATCAGGTGGGATCCACCGTGAATATGCCCTGGCCCTAAAGTCAGGCTACTTCAGGACGCAGATTTCCTGTGAAAGCCTTTGGCGGGAAGTTCCTGCGCTGGGAACGCAGGTGGGGCTCACTGTGATGTTTGTGAGAAATCCTATCCGTCCATCCGTTTTGTGAGTTCATTTTAGGACCTGAGGCCAAAAATGAACCATATCTAATGCTCGAGTGGGCCGAAACCGTTATAATTGAATGTCCACAGTTGAAATATTCGTAGGCCACGGAAGTTTTGAATCATGCTAATATTTGTGTTTTCAGTTCATCCCAGTAGGAATGACGTTATTAGCGGTATGGATGGAATTTTAACATCACTGTCGAACCCAAGGAGGCTTCAACGGTAGGAATTTCCCTTACTACCTTTTCCTCTAGTAGGGCCCACTTGAGTCCTTGATCCTTTTCACTTTTGGTCTAATCTCATAAAATGAGCTCATCAGACGGAGTGGATTCCTGATAAACATTACGGTGGACCCCACCTAAGCTTCCATCGCAGGAACTTCCTGCGGAAGGCTTTCACAGGAAATCCGCGTCCCATTCATTAGTGGAAGCGGATTGGCTGGCTGATGTACCAAACACCAGCTATATAGCTTGTGTAGGGACGTGTCGTGCGAAGACGATCGCTGACACTCTTCGAGCTCCGAGTTATACGGACGGTTCAAAGGAGATCAAAGTTTCATGGCCCACAATGATGTGTTTATTATATCCACACCGATGTGTTTATTATATCCACACCGTTCATTCACTTTTCAAGATCATTTTACAGTACTATCCAAAAAATGAATCATATCTAAAGATTAAAAGGACCACACCACAAATAGCATCCGAAATAATGATTTTCAACGATGAAAATTTTATAGGACCCACCAGAACGTTTACTTTCCATCCAATCCGTTTATAACGTCACAAAGACCTGGATGAAGAGGAAAAACAAATTGCATATTGATCCAAAACTTTTGTGAACCCCAAAAGGATTTCAATGGAGACTTTTAATCCCTCCACTGCTTCTTTCAATGTGGTCCACTTGATCATTAGATATCTTTTATTTTTCTTCTCAATCTTTATTACGAGCTCGAAAAAAGGATGGATGGTTTATACATAACACATATCTCATGATGGGACCCACAGAACTTGCCGACATCAATACACCAGCTATACAGCTGATGTAAACAAGGGTGTACACAAAAAAGCTTGATTTGACTTGGTTCGAAGCTGAGTTCGAGCCGATTTTTTTAGCTCGAAAATGAGTTCGAGCGGTGTTCGAGTAGGCCAGCTCGACTCGACTCGGATCGAATCCAACTCGAATCGAACTCAGATTGAACCAGTTTGGTGACTCAATTACCTGGCCATTGATCTTGCTCATCAGCTGTTGATAAAATGACTACATGAGGCAAGGAGGTTTGGCTGGTGGCAAGGAATGTTTGGTTGGTGGCAAGCAAGGTATGTACATTAAACAAATACCCTTTTTCTTTTCTTTTTTCCTTTTTTTCTTTTTTTTTTTTTTTTTTTTTTTTTTTTTTGGTTTTTTTGTTACTTAGAAGGTGTTTGATAAAACCCTGTAAAACCATTGTCTCTGTTTGTAAAACAGTGGGTTTTTGAAGTTACAGTTCAGGTGTTTGTGGAAATGCCTCAATGGTGAACTCGGCTCAATCTTGGCTCGAACTCGGCCCAAGCTGCTGACCGAATCGAGCCGAGCCGAGCTAGCTAGTCAGGCTCAAGGACTGAACCAAGCCAAGTTCAAGCTGAGGTCAACCAGTGTTCAAACTCGGCTCGACTCGGTTCGACTCGATGTACGCCCTTAGATGTAGGTACGTGTCGTGCGGGATGAGCACGGACGCCGCTCCTCGAGCTCCGGGTTGTACGAACGGTTCAAAGGAGATAAAAGTTACATGGGCACCACAGTGATATATTTATTATATCTACACCGTTCATCTATTTTTAGAGATCATTTTAGAGCATTATCCAAAAAATGAATCATATCCAAAGGTCATCTGGACCACACAACAAATGGCAGCGGAGATAATGATTTTCACCATTAAACAATTGGTAGGGCCCACCCTAACGTTTATTTTCCATCCAATTTGTTCGTAAGGTAACAAAGACCTGAATAAAAAGGAAAAACAAATTTCATATTAAACCAAAACTTATGTAACCCCAAAAAGGGTTTCAATGGTAGACGTTTAATCCCCTACTACTTTTTTCAGTGTGGTCCACTTGATACTTAGATCTGTCTTATTTTTCATCTCAAGCCTTAAGACGAGCTCGTCAAATGGATGAACGGTTTGGATATAACACATACCTCATCATCAGACACAGAACTTGTGGACGTCAATACAGCGGCTATATAGCTGGTGTGAGGTATCACCAGCCAATCTGCTTCCATCGGCTTCCCTCATTAGTGGGTTCGGATGTAAACATTGCATTAAACATATATTGGCTGCACGCGGAGTGGACCAATCTAATTTTTAGGTTATAGCATTTTCACGGTGGCTCACCTGATGAATGGACCAGATATCTCATAGATGTACAAGGCTGGTACTTACACCTCGTATCGTCTCTCTCTCATGCTCGTACAAATGAAAGGGCAATCAGATCAGGTATTTCTTTTTTTTTAACGTTAAACGTCATTATATCTCCGACCAGATATGTGTGGTCCACCTGAGCGTTGGATCTGCCTCATTTTGGATTGGTACCTTAACATGATTTCATAAAATGGATGGACGGCGTGGATAAACGGATAAATCACGGTGGGCCTCCACACAGACCTAGTCAGACATTGATATGTACGAGCAGGGTCGGACGCAATCGGCTTCCTAAAATATTGAACTGAAGCATCTTGAGCGTACGGATTGCGCTAGGCCCCGTCTCTAACAAGGAACGGGCAGATTTTTGGGACACACCGTGATTTACCTGTTTATCCACGCCGTACATCCCTTCTATCAGACGATTTTAAAGAAGTATACAAAAAATGAGTCAGATCAAACAGTCAAGTGAACCACACCAGGGATGACTCTTGCATTTAATGCAGCCCGAACTTACTATTTGGTGTGGTCTACTTTAGCGTTGGATCTACCTAATTTTTCGGCATATAACTTAAAATTATATGATAAAAGTGATGGACGGTGTAGATAAACAGATATATGACGGTGGGACCCACACATATCTGTTCGTTCCTTATTGAGACGGCCGGGCCGGATGCAATCCGCTTCCTACGGAAAGAGCACCTGTATTCATCGGACGCGGATTACGTCCAACCCCGTCTCTAGCCTACCTTTAAATGATACGCGAGAAGGGATGGACGGCGTGGATAAACGGATACATCATGGGCCCGCCCAGAGAACTGCCCGTTCAAAGCTAGAGAAGACACAATCCGCGTCCGTGTTTATTAGGAGAGTCATTTGATACTCAGGTTGGGCGTGACTCTTGATACGCATGTCATATATTAACTCAACTTAGACCGACTAAATTGTGTAACCGACTTATGGGAAGTTACATACAGTTCAGAAAACAAATCTTTTTGAACGATCGTAAGCACTGACTGGTTGGCTGAAATACGACCGTTAGATATTTTTCATGTTTAACCGTCCACCTAAGTATCTATCAATCTAATATTTGGAATTACCAAACAAAGTGATTTTTGGGTCATGGCGCATCTAAACTGGTATCCTATTTTATGTGGTTTATTTTGAATATTTTGTATACCATTTATGTAATTTCTTAACAACTTTTAAATGCATGTGTATCATCCATCACACTCATCCGGAGTAGATGGTATTTTTCTATTTATCATGGGTTGCCCGTCTATTTTTTTATTAACGCTCTGTGTTCCGTAAGCGGATTGCGTCCTAAGGGCTTGTGGGGCCATCGTGATGTATGGGTTTTATCAACATAGTTCATCCATTTTCATATATCATTTTAGATACGACCGTACGAGATAAAGAAATGAGGTAGATAGATAAAAGCTCAAGTGGACCTAACGGTAGAGATTGAAGTTCAACCGTTAAAAACTTATTACGGCTATAGAAGTTTTGGATGAAGCTGTCATTTGTGTTTTCCCTACATCCGGGTCTATGAAAACTTACAAACACGTTGGATGGCAAGTAAACATCAAGGTGGTCCTTAGGAAGGTTTCAACGGTGGGTTTCATTATCACTGCTTGTTCCTATGGTGTGGTCCACTTGAGCCTTTAATCTGCCTCTTTTTTGGGCTCATACCCTTAAAATGATCTGGACAGATGGATGAACGGCGTGGATAAAACCCATACATCATGGTGGGCCTCACAGAGCCCCTGTCTAGACCAATTCTATCTAGGAGGGAGGACACCATCCACTTCCAAAATCAACGGTCCGGATGACTTACTGTTACTCTTCTTTAGTAGAAGAAAAAAGCTAGCATGTCCCAAGAAGGTATTAGGAAGCCTACCTCTCACGTGACAGGCCCAAGCGCATGCGCAAGGTAGATTATGAATGTATCATGACCCAAAAGATCAATCTTTTTTTTTTTCTTTTTTTTTTTAATCTGCTTTTTGAAATTGGTGGACAATTATCTGATGGTCAAAATAACAAATACCCATTAGTCTTATTTCAACAACAACAACAAAAAAAAAGTATGCATGAATGAAAAGTTGGGATTTTTAAGCCATGTGTACAGTTTCTGAGTGCCTGAGTATTAAGCATCATATACAGCCAGAGTATCAAATAACTGATCACAAGGAAGGCCCATTTTAGGAAAGGGAGACAAGTACGGGTCAGGTAGGCAATGGGTCAGGCTACGTCAACGGCTTTCTCTATAAAATAGAGGATGAAAAGGTCATCTGAACAAACCATTGATAGTGCTATAACTGCTTTTGTTTTATGATAATTAGCACCCTTTTTACATACTTAACTAACTAAACGTCACAGATTGGATGGTCTCTTGGACCATTTGGGTGCCGATCAGAACGGACCAGGGTTGGATACAAGTTATAAAATATTAGTCAGCTGAGGTGTAGGGTGGTTGCACCGAACACAGTCAGACTCATGTTATTATCAAAATTTTCAATTGGGAGGTTTTGCATGCATAGTTATTTATTTACAACTAAAATAGTGGTACATGCAATATATGCAGAGAGAGAGAGAGAGAGAGAGAGAGAGAGAGAGAGAGAAGAGAGAGAGAGAGAGAGAGAGAGAGAGAGAGAGAGAGAGAGAGAGAGAGAGGTATTTGGACGGAGGAGAGGAAGAAAATAAAGATGATGAAGAGAAAAATAAGGAAATGGATGTGGCCACATGCCAAGAAAGAAAGAGATCTTAGATGGTCGATGAATCATCCACCTTTTTTCTTGTGGGCCCTCGAGTTTTAGATTTACCTCTTATTTGAGTCATCATCCTAACATGAGACAAGCTACAAATGTAAGAATGAATGTTAAATGGTTATTACGGATGGTTTCATATAGCCTTTGTTGAATGATTCTTTAATTGGATCACCATGCGGGTCTCCTAAAGTGGCTAAAATCTATGTACTTCATCTATGGGCATGCAGAATTTTAGAATTCCATAAATACTAAAGGTATTCTTTCCAATAATGGTGGTAGTAACCATTACCTTTGTAATACAAGCTGTAACTGTCATTACAATCTTTTTTATTGAAAAAAAATCTGAAAAAGTTGTATACGTGGTGTTCTGGCCTTAGGAGGGTGTAATTGAGGTTATCATGTTGTTACATGTGTGTGTGTTTTTTTTTTTTTTAATAATTATTACGGCCATTACAACTCCTCTAACGGTTACTACCATTACATTTATGTAACGGCCTTTATAACACACCATAATAAATACTTGTGATTTATATTGAAAATTGTCTTTTAGGGCTATCTAGATACCACTGAATAAGTTACTTTTTAACTCATGTTAAGTAATTAAGTTTTTTTTTTTCTCTTAAGTTAGTTTGTAATTATCATTTTAAAAATAACTTATGTGCTGAAAGCTACTTATCTTAATAAGTAATTTTTTAGCTTTTTAACTTTTGACTTTTATACTTCTCTCTCCTGCTACATTTCAAAGGAAGTTGATCAGTCTCTGTAACACCCAGGTTTTCAGGGGCCGTGTAGGAACTCGGCCTCTAAATTCCCGGATGTCACTTATATCCTAATTATGGTGATTTGTATATAATCAGTTTAAATGAGCAATAAGGGAATCGGCTGAAACATAAACCATAACCACAACTAACCTACTGAAATAAATGCGACTAAAAAATACAAGTCTATACGAATATCAAATGGGTCGCACAAAGCGTCACCCGACAAAATTTATATAAGAAATGCCCAAAAGAAATGGCGCGCTAGATCCCTACTCAACAACCCATAAACGACCCGCACAGTCTACGGTGATCCACCCATAAGCTGGAAGTAGGAAAGTTTATCTTCGCTATCCATGCTCACCTTGCTTGGCTCGTCGAGCTCCGCCTCGCCTACATCTAGTAAAGGGTCTGGTTGGTGTTTTAAAACACCGTCCCAAGTGGGAGTGAGTAGCTAATTCAGTGGGTGCCATCAGCCATAAGTTACATCAAATAACAATTTCATTATGAATTTAATGAAAAGCACACATTCATAAATCACTAACTAGTCTTTGTTAATGCGTATGCATGAGTTGTGTATGATGCATGACCTTACCTACAACACTCCCTCGAGCGACTTCGTCCCACGACTGCGCATGACCAACACTCCCTCATTGCAACCTTAACTACCGAGTGTCAAATCCTAGCTAATGCGATGCATGAATAATGTTAGTCGAGTATTTAGTTAATTCCATTCATCCAACAGGTTGGGAAAACTGGTACACCCCGACGATATCAATGTCCTCATCCATTTGCGAGGCCTCGACCCCTTAACGCGCGAGGCCAGGACCCCGCGATCCTTGATCCCATCGGGGTCCCACCCCCGATTGCAAGCACATGGGAAGTGCTGGAAAGCGGGATCGTTCGCGATCACTACGGGGAAGCTTGTCACCCCAGCGCAGGCCGACAGCTCCGACACAGTATTCCATTCCACCGTGCCCGACTCACGAGACTGTGGATCAGTTTTTAGTTGTTGTTAGTGGGCGTCAGTGGGCGAGGGGTGTTCTAGGTTCCAAACAGGTGTGAGCAAACATGGTTAACAAGCATGGTTGGTCAGACGTCGGTGGACTAGACTGCCTAAGTTCAAGCGAGCACGTAACGCACGACATCGGGTGCAAGCAACCTATGCAGTCCCACTACTGTCGCCCATTTGTGTCCGCCCAATCAGTCAGTCCGGTCACAGGGTGGTCCAACCAACGGGTCCACCCTCACAATTCTCAGTTCCTTACTAACCCAGAGAATGGGTTGTATTCAATATCACTTCTAAGCGGCTAAGGATTTACCTTTAAGTACAAATGGAATTATGTGTACGATACATTAAGTATAAAATTTCAGGATATTAAGATGAATGCAACTTCTTTTAATAGTATAAGTTAATCGTGTGTGCGTCTGGTGCCGGATTTCCTAAGAGGCAAAGGATAACACATCACTTATAGTACAAAAATTCAACAAGAAATAAGGCAATCATACATGCTACAAAGAAGATCAAACAAAAATCGGATGTGAAATGAACATGCAACACCAATTTCATGCCCAAACGAATTGAAGATCAATCAAACATTCAATTTATTATCGCATGCGTGTTGGGTGGACTTAGCATGTAGGTTCCTAGCTAGATTTTCTCTAAATTACCCATGCACATCAATCTAACATCCACAATCATTAAATTGATCGTAAAATTGGTACTTGGCCACCTAAGGATAATGGTCTGCACCTATAGGTCGCTGAGGGCTTGCGAAATCATCCTAGGGGTATTGGACTCGCGGGAGGGTTTGCCGAGGTCCTGAGTCAAATGCACCTCCATGTTAAGATACATGAAAGGGCCTAGCTTACAAAATGTATATATGGAGAAGAATGGTGATTACCTGGAATCTTGCTCTTATGGTGGTAGATGCAAGGTTCTTATGGTTAGGGATTTGAAAAAAATCACAAATTCCTATATAAACACCAAGAACTATATGAGATTTATGTAATCCATTTTAGAAAGAACTTAGGTTAGGAAGTAGGTTTGTTTCTTACCTCCAAATCGCAAACGTGGTGGATTCGGCGGAGGAAAGTGATCGATGCTAGAGCTTTGATTGGAGGAAACCGATGAAGGGAAACACTAAAGCTTCCCCACTCCTACCCTCACTCTTCTTCTTTCTCCTTCTCTTTCTCTCCCTTGGAGGATGTAAATCCGTATGGAGAGATGGGGTGCCCAAATGAGGCCCTTATATAGTGCCAGATTTGGTGTAAATGGCCCCAATGGTTGGATTTTTACTATACTAGCCCTATGGAAGGATTTTTCTAACCTCTAGGGCCCATTATGGGGTGTACATGTCGATATACACCGTAGGGTAGTTAGCCCTAATGATGATCTATGTATAGACATGATCGGCCCGCCATTTGGATGCGTCGATCGACAGATATGATTAAAAGTCTGTTCAACAGTCACCAATGGTCGATCGGGGCAGCGACTATACGAATATGAGGAGGGAAATATTCTTACTCTATATGTGAAGTTTGGTCATAAACCGACGGTCCGAAATTCTCAACTTTGCATAAGAGTGGACGACCCAATTCACTTAAGTTTCAGCTTCTTCCTTTAGGGTATTTGCACTTCTCATACACTCGTCCTTCGGCTCAAGTTGAGCGGTTCTGAACACTACCCAGGTTCGACTCCCACGATGGACGTCGAGCCCAATAAGACGAACATTATTTTATAATTTTGAAACTAGTGGCCCACTAACTGGCGGTCTAGAGCTTGTTCGGAAAATCGGGGCATTTCTGAAATGAATTAGGTATTGAGATTTCTTGTGGGCAATGATTAGGGTTTGGTTAAACTATGTTCATAGTGTGGCCTATTTATAACCAGTGAAAGTGGTGATTTGGTCATGATTACTCTAAACCATCAGTTTTAGGCTGAAAGAGTAACGATGTTGATTTGGTCTATTAGTCAAAATCTGGGCCTTATGTAACTCGGATTCGAGTAAATCTTTTAATTTAATTACGATTGTTTTGATTAATCAGTGGCAGGTTGGTTAGATTTAGGCTCTGTGTGAGCAAATTATGTGGCTAAATTCGGTGTTTAAGTGATCGGGCGGATTCGTTGGCTTCCTACGGTTGATTAATCGAACTTGTGCAGTTCTTTACTGGTACCACCTGTGTATAAACTAACATTGAGTGCTAATGGTCAGTAAGTGATAATAAAAGTTAATTATATTTTTTTTAAAAAAAATCAAGAAATTTTGGAAATCCAATACATTACAGTCTCACTGTCCACATCAAAGGAGTCCCCACGAGGTGGACTATTGACATTGAAAGTGGGGCTCACACGGTGGACACTCCACATAAAAGGTGGGCTCTACATGATGGGTGACCACAAGTTAATGTGGGCCCACATATGGATGGTCCACATCCAAGGTTGGCCCAAATGATTAAAAGCTACATCCAAAGTGGGGCTGTATGTACGACCCGCGTTCAAACTGGTAGGGCTTACAATGATGGTAGGGTCCACTCTTCAAAGGTGGGGACTGATGGACGGTCCCTAAATCCACATGGGCCGTGACATGAAGCTAGACCCCACATGAGGATTGGTCCACATCAAGGGTCAACCCCTAATGATGAATGAACCACATCCAAGGCAAGCCGAGCCCTACATGACGGGCAACCCACATTGAAGGTGAGGACTACATGATGGATGGTCCACATCAAAGGTGGGCTCCACATGATAAGTAATTAATAATGGTGGGCCCCATATGATGGATGGTCCATTAAAATTGGTGTCTCCAATCTATGCCGGAACAAGAGATTTCGATCAATTAATCGATCGGCTCAATTGATTGATAATACTCCGAATATATGAGTTTGCTCGTCGGATAGTTTTGATTGATTGATCATCTGGGTTTGATCAGTCGGAAAATTTTGAAATAATCAAATTAACTTTCTGGACACTTTTCAGCATGTTCGATTAATTGAACATAGAGGCTTGATAGATCGAGGGTTGCTCAATCAATGTCAATTGATCAATGGTTATATCGACAGCACGTGCGATTTCGTGTAATTACGTAATTTATTTCTTATTCCGGAGATAACACTATATATATATGGGTGTAATGCGGATTAGAAAAATCTTAAGTGAATGAGGATTTGTTCTAAAAAAGAGCTAAGGTTTAAGATTGGTTTTTCGCATTTGTAAGCCAATTCTATCTCTTGTAATTCGTTTTCGTAGTAAATTGTCACTTTATATTGTGATTTTTCCTGCATGGATTTTTTTTACTTAAATTCATGTGTTCTTCGTGATTGTTTTGTTTACGTTTATTTATCATTTATGTGGTTCAAATTTGAAATTTGCTTTTGTGGCTCCCAACATGGTCCACTTCAAAGGTCGACTCTAATGATGAGTGGCCCATATCCAATGCAGGCTCTCATGATGGGCGACCCACATTAAAGTGAGCCTCACACGATGGACGATTCACAACAAAGGTTGGCCCTAATGATGAGTGGCCCATATCCAAGGCAAGCCCATGTCACAGGTGGGGCCCACATGATGGACAATCTACATTAAAGGTGGGTTTCACATAATGGGCGGTGGATATTGAAGGTGGGCCCCATATAATGGACAATAACATTGATGGTGGGCCCCACTTGATGGATGACCAACATCAAAGGTGGGCCCTACATAATGAATGGTGCACATTAAAGGTTAGGCTATAAAACTGAATGACCCACATTCAAGGTGGCCTCACATGATGGACGGCTCACATCAAAGGTGGGGTCCATACAATAAATGGTGCACACCAAAGGTTGGCCTCATATGATAGAGGGTGGATGTGAAGGGAATCGAACAAAGTTGAGGAATAATTACTTACGATGCCGGATACAAACATGCTTTTTTACTTTTGGACTAATAAGTATATACTGGTTGCCAAACATACTTATCAAAATATACTTACGTAGCCCATTAAATGATTAGAAACCAAAATTAGCTACTTATGATATAAATAGCTTATCCAAAGTAACGTATGATTCTAATGCCCCCTTAACATCCTTAAATCTAAAGGATACGGTCCTTTGCTCATATACATACAGTAGAGATTATCCCTGCTAGACTTTCTGGAGCATAACTCATATGTAGATTGGCTGGAGCAGGGCCTGAAAGTTTCACAGATAGAAGATCCTAACCCTCCGATTGTCCAATTTTAACAGGCAAATCAGATGGCTAAGATCATCCAATCACTTCAATTTCAGGCTCTGCTCCCTCTGCGATGGGGCCTCCCTCCATTTTAACGGTCTAGATGGCTGCATGTGCACGCCAGGTGTACTGCAGGTATTGACTCTGTTGACCACCTTCAATGTACGATATGTTCGCGATGCAACTTGAACATTGAAATAATTCTCCTTATCGATGACTAATAGAAGAAAAGGGCGATTAAAGAATAGAGAAATACTCGCATTCAACCCGTTGGATGATAAGTTGCTGACCTCCTTCAAACCGTTGGGATCGGACCCAACTAAAAGACTGACACCATTGAAAGGAACACCTTATGCAAAAATCAAGCCAATCCAATGGTCAAGATGGACGGCATCGCAGCAAACACTGCACAACCACAAATCAGAACCAACATCCAGGTGGGACCCACTTGATGAGTGGATCAGGATAGTTTTTTTTCATAGGTGATCTTAATGGGTGGGAAAAATTTTAGACGGTTTGGCTGTCATTTTCATATGACACTCTTGGACTTTGCCCTGGTTGGACTGTGACCCTACGGTCCATCTCTTCGTTTGTGAGACTTCGTTTTAAAAACTTGTAGAAATGCTCCAATGCTCCTAGTTGAATCATTTTACTTCGACAGTCCAATCGATCAATCTGAACTGTACATCAAGCCCAAGAAACTTTCCATGTGCTACTAAGCAAAAGTAGCACTGATTGGATGATCCAATCCATCAATCCTTCAGTTGGCCTTATTTTCTACATCCATCTGTTATCAATCCACGGATGAGATATGATTTCCTAACAAAAGTGATTCTTTAGAAGCATGAACAATCCATGATGGTCCCTAACAAATAGACGGGTCAGATTATTGATGGGCTTATTTTTGCATAAATGATTTGGACGGTCCATATTACAGTCCATTGATCATATGGTTAGTGTGGTCAAATTCGTATGATGTTTACATGGTGGCCCATAAAAAGTGCGTTGGACCTAATGAAACCAGGAGCACTATAACTTATAAGTGCTCTGAGACCTAATGAAACCAGGAGCACTATGACTTCCAAGTGCTTTGAGAAGATTAGAGCATCTCTCTTTTATTTAATATCAAAGATAAGCCAACTTGTCAAAGTCCAAATCTTTCGCCTTTTATGTTAAAGAATAAATAGGAATGATAATCTTTATTAATCCCAAGAGTAGTTGCACTCATCTTTTGGAGATTTAAAAATAATAATAATAAGACACCTCATATAGTTATTTGACACATGCTGGTAGAATATGGCCACTACAAACTGTAGTTCAATCCAAACCGTTCAAATTTCAGGCCCCATTTTTAGTAATGCATCATCCAAAAGTTACAGTGAGAAAAATGGATGCCACTAAACATATGCTAAAATGAAAGATAATTGGGGGTCCAATTCAACAAACTATGGCCATTAGTTGGAGCCTAGGATAATCCCATAAATCTGATTTTGATAATCTGGTCCGCTTAAGAGTTCGTCCACGATTTGGATGGTTTGGATTGCAGTGCTTGCTTGTTGCATGTTCAGAACAACCGTCTGGATCATCTTACTTTGCTAGCATATTAATTTTTTTCTCCTAATAGAGATATAGAAAGAAGAGCTCCTCTACAAGTCCTCCGGTATATATGATTAGGGGTGCACACGGAACCGGTAGAACCGGTAAACTGGACCGGAACCGGTCAGACCGCATGGTTTGGTCTGGTTCTGAAGTGCACCAGTTCCGAAAATCAAAAAACCGGTTGTTTGGTTAGGTTTTCAGCTTAGGGTTCAGTGGAATCGAACCGGACCTTGGAACCGAACCTGGAGCCGGACCCCTTGCTCAATAAATATTTAAATTTTGTTTTTAACATAGAACGCTAGACCATTCATCAAATGGATCACAACACGAATAGACATTGGCAGCTAAATCATTTTAGGAACACGAAAGAGTTATAAAAACAAACCATGACAAGATAACTCTCCGTGAAAATTTTCAATAGAGGAGCTTGGGCTGGATTATAAAAAAAACCATGCAATTGGGGTGGATTATAAAAAGTCTAGAACCATAAAACTAACCGGACCTAACTGGTTTTTTACAGTCCAGTTCTAATTCGGTTCTAGGGTGCAAACGGTCCGATTCCACTTCTAGTTTTCCTGGAACTGTTGGGAACAGTTCGATTCGGTTTCACCCCAGAATTGGACCAAACCGAACCGTGTGCACCCCTATATATGATATCCAGCCTGTCCATCTAGATCACACCACTATGAAAGTTGGACGGCTAAAATCGGGCTGATCCAAACATCATATGAGATACCCAAAAATTTAAACATTTTTGGGTAGTTACCTACGGTGTGGCCCACCTAATGATTGATAGGCCTAATTTTTGGTGCACCCAATCAGCATCACTTAATGTGCAAGTTCGATGGTATAGACAACATGGAGAGCCCCACATAAGTAACATGGAGCTTAGGAATGAGCAGGAGAATGAATTTTGCACTTTACTAAATAACTTGTAGAATAAGCTTATTCCACTAGAACTAGTAGATGAAACAACCTCTAAATAGAATTGAGAATATAAAAGCACTTATATGCAATCTTCAGTTGATTTCTCAAATACAACAAAAGGGTAGTTGTAACAAAAGGAAATGATTACGTACAATCACAAAAGACTCTGATGTGCATTTTGCACCCCATAAAAAAAAAAGATGTGTAAATGTAACTGTATGAGATATGGCTCATGCAAAGCCACTCTAATGTCACAAGGGAAATGACATCATCTAAATTCGTATTGTTGCTTGCACCCCTTATAGATGGTAAGATGCACTTTCAAACTATGTTTTGTTGCAAAAATAAAGGGTTGTATTCATGAAAAAGAGACTATAAGAATGGTTTAGAAGCATGCCTGGCCAGCTCAATCACTTTACTTGTGTGCCTTGAAATGAGGGTAGAGACTGAGGATGTGCTCCGGCATGAAGTCATGCCGCGTCAAAATCCCGACCACTGGAGGCCTCTGCAAGGGAAGAAAAGTAACGTTGTTTTTCTACTAAGAGGCTGTTTGGGGTGAGAGATTTGAGGTGGGAATTTATGAAATCTATGGATTTCAAATTCTCATTGTTTGTTTTTAATTGAGCATTTTCTAAATCCATATACCCATAAATTCATGCATTTCTGAAAATGAATGAAGACTTGACAGATTTATAAAATAAGAGAGTACTTTTTTAAAAACAATAAGAGTTGCTCGTAGGTTGATTACGAAAGAGTCGACTTTGGGATTTGTTAAATGCATGAATGCAAGATTAAATGGAATTGAATTGCATTAGGTGGAATTAACACCATTATTGCACAATGATTATATGTTTGGAAATACCATGATATTTTGACCATCTAATCCCACGATATTTTGACCATCTAATGCCACATTTGGGACGAAATTTTTTTTGGGGGGAAACATTAAGTGAAATTGTGTTTGGCGGACTATATAATTGTAATCAACATACTAGATTAAACAATTGATGCCAGATACCTGTATTCATATGCAACTCTCTTATCATGAGTAAAGAGTGGATATGGATGGAAGGCATGGATAAAACACATGCATCAATGTGGGGCCCATTGATGTAGTGGATTTTGAAATCCCATCATATCTTCTGTTGGGACTAAATGACAAGATACCTGGAATAATCCAATTTTTCTTGTCGTTTTCAAACACTTGATGAAATTTGCATTGGACCAAATGTGATTCCATCCCACCTAATCTCCCTTTCAAAACAGGCTGTGAATTTGGTAAGTTTATGGATTTAGAAAATCTATGTTCTCATTTCATTAATTCCAATTAGGGCCTAACTTAAGACATGATTATGGGAGGGCATTTTAGTTGTTCACAAGATTATTGCTCTCTCTCTCTCTCTCTCTCTCTCTCTCTCTCTCTCTCTCTCTCTCTCTCTCTCTCTCTCTCTCTCTCCCCCCCCAATTGAGTATAAACATTAGTGAAATTCAATATTTCTCTTCATAAAGATATTATTATGTAAAAATTCATGGGTCATCTTTTTTGGGGGAAATATCTTCATTTATAAAATATTCAATAAGGGCAGCATTTTTCAAACTAGCACTTAACTTCCTTGTATGAGAAAAATTGCAAGAGGACGGGAATCCTCTTCAACACCCATTGTACACAGCCAGTACAGCACCCAAGCTCTGTGGCCCACCATGTTGTGTGTGACATCTACTCTGTCCATCAAGTGTGCCTCTTGAAGTTAATCGTTGGGCTAAAACCAGCCCAGTCTACAACTCGGGCAGAGTTCAGATATAGGATACCTATCCAGAAGTTTTCACAACTCAGTAATGTATATGGAATGAGTCAACTGAGCATCTCAGCAGCGGGATTGAATACTTAGATAGAATTAGAGTTCACGCGGCCCACCTTGAACAAATAGGAGGTGTCGCCCTTTGATCTTATGAACACCACCTATACCTGAAATGATATACATTGGTTTGATAGGTGCGTAGCGCCCTTCCAGAATTTGATTGGAATGGTGGAAGCCTAAACCTATAAGGATCTTTGCCATAAGCAATTTTATAAATCAGATACCATGATTGGGGAACAATAGGGGAGGGAACACTGACAGAAGGTTTGTGCATGGGGCTCACCGTGGTGTTTATATTCAATCGAATCTGTTCAACAGAGGTGCCTCACTAAGATAAATGGACAATCCAAAAATCAGCTTGACCCAAAACTCAGGTGGGCCGCACCACAAATTAAGAGGAGTGGATTAGGTGTTACACAGGTAACACCATAGTGGGTGTTTTTCCCTGACTGTGGGGCCTACCTTGATGTATGTGTTGTATATCCACCATGTCCATCAGTTTTCCAGCTCATTTTAAGGCATGGTCTCAGCAATGAAGCATATCCAAATCTCAACTGGACCATATAGTAGGGATTGAATGTCCACCGGTAAGATCTTCTTGGTGGCACAAAAGTTTTGTATCAAAGCTGATATTTGTGTTTTGAATCCACATCATATGCTTTCCACAAATAGGAAAAACCTGTACTGCATTCAATTCAGCAGTGCTGACAGCCTAAGTGATGATGTAGACGAAACACAATGTAGGAAAACAGAAAAAACCTATTTGTGGCAAGCAGAGAATCCGGATTCGTTTTGAATCCCTTGGTCCAGGTCTGTGTGACCTTGAAAACAGTTGGATGACAAATAAACATTAAGGTGGGCCTAGGAAGTTTTTAATGGTGGGCATTCCATTACCACGGTTCCCGTGTGGTGTTAGCCGAGTAACACCTAATCCGCTCCCGTTTTATGCCTGATTTTGCATTGTGGCCCTTCTGAGTTTTGAATGGGATGCACTTGATGCACGGAGTAGATAGTGATAGAACACGGTGGGCGACACACAGGTGTTGTACAGGCAGGCTCTCTTAGCTACGTTTCACGCATTAGAGAGAGACGCTGCGTTCTATCATGTGCATGAGATGGAGAGAAATAATCTATGCATGTGTTTGAGAGAAAGAAACTCACCCCTGTAGTCTTAGGCACCACACACATATGCCTGAGCCCAAGCTGACGAAAGATCACCGCCGCCTTCGCCAGCGACATGGTCTCCACCACCATGTATGGCGAAGCATTTGTAATTAGGTGGAGATCAACGAACATTTCCATCTCCTCCTCCCTTATCTCCAAATCCTCCATCTTCACCCCCTTCCCCAACCCGGCCTTGCCGAAATCCACAGCATCAAAGTATTGAAATATCTCCTCCCCAGCCTCAATCCTCTCCCTTGAGAACCTCCTCCCCTTAAGCAATACCAGTAAATGTGACCTTAACACTATCCCACACAGCTGTGGTGAATTGGAGAAAGGTGGCTCATCAACCACAGGGAACCCATTGTGGCCTGTCGTCCTCAATGCTTGTAGTATGGTGCCTACCTTCTCCACACCAGAGAAGCTCACGAGCGGGGCTGACACAACATCCCGCACTGCCAAATTCCTCATGAACGGCTTGGCACTGGCTTCCATGTAAGGAAGGCCCTTCATTTTAACAATCTGATCATAAACACCCTTATTGAAGATATCTGCTACTGTTTTTGATATGAGTAGAACTAACATTACTATTGGGAGCATCAAGAGATCGTTGGTGAGCTCGAGTAGTATAATGCAAATGGATACTGTCATCCTCATGGTCCCGCCGAGGAATGCGGCGGACCCAATGAGAGCGAAGAGTCCAGTGTCGAGGTGGGAGATTGACCCGATGAGGGTCCCTACGAGGCGGCCATAGGAGGCCCCTGCAAGTATGACGGGGATGAAGAGGCCGGATGGGACGGCAATGCCATAGGTTACTAGGCCGAGGCAGTAGACAGCGACGAAGAATGTGAAGAGGGTGGAGATGTCGAACTCGGTCTCGGTACCGGAACTGAAGAGGTTGCGGATGGCGTCGTCATTGGTGTTGAGGAAGAGGGAGGCAAGGTCATTGTAGTGGCCCGCCGCGCATTGGAAGCTCTTGAAGTTGCCTGATCGGCCAATGGTAGGGCACTGCTCTTTTAAGCCAGTGGGGCAGGGCTTGCACTTGGATAGCCAGGGAAGGCCGTATGATAAGCATGAGGTGAGGAGGGAAATGGCAATGGTGAGGAGGATTTTGAATTTAGGTCCCCTCCTGTAATCAATTTCGAGCATTATCAGTGGCAGTAGCAATGATCACAACAACGACGTATGAAGAAATGCTAATGTTATAGAATTTATAAGCTAAACCATCTTACTATACATATGGAAAATACATATGGTGATCCAAGCTGTTAATTTGGTGGGCCATGGTGTCAATGAGCTACAACACAAAACTCAAGAGTGATTGGATGACTCTGACTATACACATGAGAACTATCCATGGAATGTAGACAACTGCTCTGTTTGAGAACCAGAGCCTTTCTCAGGTCACATTTCATATGGATATCACTGCTCAATCTCCTTGCTTTTCCAGATTGTCCATCTGCATGGTGGCCCACCAAAACAACAGTGTGAATCACTACATATAAGTGACATGTGTGGTGGGTCCTTACTCTTGCCCCGGTGGTAGACTCACAAGAGTTTCAAGTACCGATAGGTGGTGAAATCCCACTACGGTGTGTGAGTACGTGACGCAGGGAGGGATGCAATCTGGTGGTAGACTCACAAGAGTTTCAACAGTACCTATAGGTGATGAAATCCCACTCACAAGAGTTTCAACAGTACCCATAGTGAAATCCCACTATGGTGTGAGTGTGTGATGTAGGGAGGGACATGATGAGGTCGATCACCATCTTCATCAGGGAACAACTACAAATCCATGGAGCTCTCTGGACTCACAAAGATACCTCAAATCCATGAGAGATAAAAAAAAAAAATAGAAATAATTTCTAATAAGTTTGAAATAAATTAATCGATGAATAAAAATAAAATTACAATCCTTTTAATGATGAGCTCAAACCCTAAAAACATTACTTACTATTTATAAACACTCACAATTCCTACTAGACTTCATAGTTTTCAGCCAAAAATAGAAAGTGTCCAATTTAGCCTAACCATGTTGTTCTCTTAACTTTTCTACGCCCTTTTCATGTTGGGCACCACTCCAACTCAAAGGATCAAAAGTTATACGCCAGCTAAAACATACTATTTGTAGTAAAAACGAAAATAAAATGGACTTTTGACCGTCGATCTTATGGAATCTCATAAATCCGCCGTGAGCAACCTAGCATAGCGGGTTGATTGGCTAAAGTAGCTTCTCCTACTCTAAAATCATATATGATATGTCGAAAAACTCATTCCGGTTTGCAAGATACAACTGTTTTAAGGTTCTGACGGTCCTAATAATTTCCTCCTCCCATTGGGCCTTCTCTGGTTCATCTTTGCCATGAAAGTGTCCGTGACCCACTCTACATTAGTGCCTGGGGTATGTGTGCATGTAATTTTTATTATTATTTAAAAAAAAAAAAAAAAAAAAAAAAAAAAAAAAAAAAGAAGAAGAAGAAGAAGAAGAAGAAGAAGAAGAAAAGTGACATATGTGGCGTGCAATTCACATGAAAAATTCATAATCTCAGCGCCATCACCCATCATCAACATGATGAAAAGAGGTTACCAAAACGTACTCGTTGATGATGCTATAGGTGCGGAGGATCTTGTCCAAGAGATGGTTGTATAGGCCTCCAA
This sequence comes from Magnolia officinalis, assembly GCA_021015155.1. Lineage (NCBI taxonomy): Eukaryota > Viridiplantae > Streptophyta > Magnoliopsida > Magnoliales > Magnoliaceae > Magnolia > Magnolia officinalis. The sequence continues at coordinate 19,871,292 of JAJHSJ010000006.1, forward strand.
AAAGGCCCCCAATGATTCCAATGACGATGACCGCAAGAATATCTGGAGTGCTATATGTGGTAGTGGCCTTACTGACATCGTACATGATCAATCCTCCTTTCCCAAATAACCCACATTTCCCACTTTGGCAATATATGATGAGAGCTCTCAGTACCACCGCAACTACGGCTGTCGTGAAAAATGTCCTCCAGAGAAGAGCACTTCTCCACCTGAAAAATCCAAGAAGGAAAAGGAAAAACATTTGGTTATTAAGATTCAAGAAATTGAAAGTTGCAAAGGTCCTTGAATCCCAAGTTTGAGTATAGAAAGCATATTGCTTACGATCATCTGACTTCTAACATACTCTATCAACCTTTTATAGGGCCTGTTTGGCAGACCCTGAAAATGAGGTTTTTCATTTTGGTTAGGATCAAACATGATCTTGATAGCCAACAATTATCATCTCTAATACACAATTATGATTAAATAAAATGAGATGAACTCATTTTTAGGCACCTGCCAAACAGGTGGATAGTGTTTTATGAAAACTCAATGACAACATAGAACACTGAATTGTGCTGACTACATGTTATTTTCAAGCTTTCAAGTACTCGATCAATTTTCAAAATCACATTGCTATATGGGTTTCCTTCATTTTTGTTTCTTGATTTCAGTCCAATAAATTTCCCAAATTTGATCATCTCACTATCAAGTTAGAACCGTGTGATCCAAGACAAGATTGTCTTTCCATTTGTTAGTCGATACATCCCATGATTCAATTCAACAAATTCATGGCTAAATTTCTTATCTTTTTTAGTTGCAACTAAAAATTATTGAGCAAAAGAAAAGGGGGAACAAGATTGCAAGTGGAGAAACAAGTAGTCCACACTCTCTTCATGATTCTGTCACATAAAATACATGTTAGGCAAAGGGCATGCACCATGGTACACACCCATTTGAATCTAACACCTCAGATCATTTTTAAAGATGACCTATGCACCAATGGATGCAAGATGTAGTCAGTACTCTCCCAACATGAAATATATTGGCTTATGAAATTATATATTTCTTCTCAATGTATTCTTAGGCAATTGATTATGTTATTGCTACCCTCTTATTTCTAGGTAATGCAAGCATAACTTACCATTTTCAGTCTTTCAATGAAACAACAAAAGAGAGGAAAAGAGGAGGATGCTGTAGGTACCATGAAGCAGCTTCTTCAAGTGCAAAGAGGACCCCGCCAACCGGAGCTCGAAAGGCAGCTGCAACACCAGCAGCAGCCCCACAAGTGATCAAGTCTCGACGGTCCCGGTCATTTTTAAAGTATCTAAGCCATGTCCATGTCAGATGATACTTGCGAGACCCGCCCTGTCCAAGTAATGAGGCTATGCATGCTCCTGTATGTACCATAGGTCCCTCCTTCCCTATAATAAATCCAGCGGAAACTCCACTGATGGAACCAAAAATCTGCAAAAAGCGTTATTACAGATGCTTTCAAATACTTAATATTTTAAGAAATTCATCTTTCTTTCTTTTTAAGAAAAATAATCAGTACAATTGATTTTCGCAAATGAGGATTTGACTCGGTGCTCAGAGACTGGATAGATGAGTCAATTCGGCGAACTCTGAGTCTATCAATGAGTTTCTAAGCATTGATGTTCACTTGATGGTTTTAAGTTTCGGACAAGTCCCGTGCGACTCATTCAAGTCAACTTGAACTCGATATGACCGTATCTGGTTCAACACCACGAGTCACCTAGACAATTCACCCTTGACTAGGACGATTCAGGCCGATTCAACTCAAGACCAAAGGAGTCTGAGTCATTGAGTCTTTTAACCATGGTTGACCTTTGCCACATGATTATCCACCTTGCTGGCATGGTGAATGGAAGCCTTATCTAACTACCCAGAAGCACTATTAAGAGGCCTACATTAGACGGAAAAGACCAATTGAGCATGCCAACTGCCAGTAAATTGCAACATTGTCCTATTTAAGGGTGGATTTGGATGTATTATCCATTTAAATTGCAATTATTAGTATAATACAGTGGAAATGATCAGATTATAGTTACCCTCCATCACACTGATACTGAGGGATCGGGCTCCAAACTGCAATTACATTAGTCGGAAAGAATGTAACTGCGTTACGAGCACTCTCCTTCATTATGAAATACTTGGAGGCTTCATTACCATTTTAGCCATTTGCTCTTTTTCTGTTTGGAATTGCAGTTTACAAGTGCATCAGAACATAGTTCAAGAGTCATCGTGCCAACTAGCCTTTTTCCTCCTCCCATCAGATGTTCTATACAGTATCTTCAACAGTGAAATGGGTTAACCTTAAACTACCATACAGTATCTTCAACACTGAAATGGGACTCTGTTTTAACATGAAAATACCAAACAGCATCTTCGACAGCGAAATGGGACTCTGTTTTAACCCTAAACTAGGAGTATGAATTTTGGCCTCACCTTAACAAAGAGGGTGCTGGGAGCCAATATAGAATGAGCATCCACACCATTGAGGTATGCTTTCACTTCTGGTATGCCAGACCCAGCAGCGGCAGGCGCAATGTAGGCGCAAATGGCCGCCGCAACAGTTGCCAAAACCAAATTGCAACCAGCAAGTGCTGCAAATGCCTGATAGTACCTGCACTGAAACCACAATCGCATAACCGTTACTTGAAATTACTCACCTTGAGTCAAGTTGAATTGTCTAGATAATGTTACTGAAAGGTCTGTTTCAATTCAGTGCAAAAAAGAAAGAGGGGTAATCTTAAAACCGAAAAATCTACATGAACATGCTAACAACACATCATGGCACATGTTAACAAAAGCTCTTTAAGTAATTTCGTAAGCATCGTCGGTTTGGCCCACCTTTCCGTAAGCATGAGGTTGCTTATCAGCAACAATTTGAATCCACCAATGTTCTCGACCGCAAGATTATTAAAGAAGCCAACGAGCCCTGTCGCCACGCCTATAAGAAGTGCAAGAGTCCACTTAAGTAGAACATACTGAAATATCTGAACCTTATTCCTCGACCTCCATTCCTGTTTGAATATATCATTTTCCACAATCCTAGAAAAAAGAAGCAAAGAAAAAGGAAAATTCAAAAAAGAGATGAAATTTGAGGAGATGGGGTGGGATGGAGGAGTGGATTAAGCACCTAAGATGCATTGTAGAGGGATCGGGCGCTTACTCATAGTCCAAGCTCTCGATGGGGCAGATTTTGGCGCCTATGATGGCCGTCTGAGAAGAGGTGTTGATCCTATTCCTCAGCAATGGCTCTCTTATTGCTGCATCCTTTTCCAACCAATCCGAACTGTTCCCCTCCATCTCCTTCACTTCGACTTCACAACCGTTCTGCTCCATCTCATTCACTTCAAATCCAACACTCTCAATATCGTTCATGTCTCCTTCCATCAATTCACTCGATTGCTGTATGAATTCCTTCTAAGCTCTCTCTCTCTCTCTCTCTCTCTCTCTCTCTTCTCTCTCTCTCTCTCTCTCTCTCTCTCTCTCTCCTCTGAAAATATCAAATCTCCCTTTCCTCTTCTCTTTAGTATCTTCTACCTGCAGTAAGCAACTGTTATTAAAAAGTGTGCGCAGCCCGCGCGCGCTTGAAGCCCTGCCTATTCACACGCAAGTACACGTGTTAATACTGGCTACGTGTGAGAGATACGAGCATTCCATCAGATAGGCCACGTATTTTATATCTTCTACCATAAAATCCAGTTGTTTCACTTCTCAGGCGAGCCATAGCCTGAAAAGGGAAAAAAATGGACGGCTAGAAAATCTGTTTTATCCTTCCTTCTCTGTTTATTAGCCAGAATATCTAAACGGTGTGGCCCACCCGATGGAAAGATCGGATCTTACACACATTCTTCAATATTAGCATATATGTCCACGTGCAGGTGGTCAGGGCTCTGCAATCCGCTTTTCAAACGTTCTGTTTTAAAAGGCGGCTTTTGTAGGTTTTGGCGGGAGCGTATTAGGGGTTATCCCGGAAACACGTACGTTCGGTGTTCCCCTGAAAGTGGGGCCCACCTTGTTGCATATTTGTATATCCACGCCGTCCATCCGTTTTTCCAGATAATTTTATGATATAGTCCCAAAAATAAAGCATATACAGATCTTAAATATATCACACAGTAGGGATTGAATTCCTACCATTAAAAGCTTCAATTTTTTTGGATCAGGTTGATATTTGTGTTTTCCGTTCATTCAAGTCTTTGTGACGCTATCAACAGGTTGGGTTGAAAATAAACAATACGGTGGCCCCACAGTCAGAGATCCACCTACCTCGGTGTGGTCCACCTGAGATTTGGATCTACTTCATTTTCGTAATTATGCTCTAAAAAAATCTTTCTAAGCGTATGGACGGCGTGAATGTAATTCAAATACATAAAAATGGGCCCCACAGGTAGAGATCTACCCACCTCGGTGCTTCAGGGATCCACCTGCGCTCATGCTCGACTAAGGGTGTCAATGGGCCGGACCTGAGTAGGTCCCGGCCCGGATTTTAAACTATTTCGGGCCGAGCATTGACCAGATCTATTCAGAGCCTGGCCCATTGACACCCCTATGCTCGACGACATCTTTACAACATTTTCTACAGAATTTTGAGTAATTTTTGTGCTTTTTTACATCCTCCGTCATGGATAGGGCTGTCAACGGGCCAAGCTAGGTAGTAGGTCATGGCCCGAATTTTGAACTGTTTTGGGCTAGACCGTGGGACTCGCTCTATTCAAAATTTTTATTTTTCAGGCATTAGCCTGGCCCATTGACACCCTTAGTCATGGAGTTATCCACCCCAAGGTAGGGGTGGCAATGGGCCAGCTTTCAGCCATTCTAAGCTTGGCTGAGCTCGGGCTTACACTTAAAACCTAAGGACTAAGCTCGGCATAGGCCTAGCCGAACAGGCCTAATCCCGAGCCCAAAAAAGTTATCTAGGCCTAGGTCCAATTCCACCCGCCCTGAAAGTGTATAAAATTCTTATTTCCCATTTGAATGTTCCTAATCTATTCATTGATCGAGTGGGCTACACATAAGGATTCAAGGCTCAATTAATCTTTTTTCTTTCTACCAAATGATAATATGTTTTGTTTTTATTTGTTCTTTTACATTTTTTTAATTGAAAGGGTCATGTGGGTTGTGCTAAGGTTAACCGATTTATAGATGGGTCGGATTAAGTTGAGATTTTTAAGATTGTAAAGTCCAGCTCATGTAGTGATTTTCTGTAGCTCGCATATAAGAGTGGACTGAACGTGGAAGATTTGTGGGCTCCACCCCAAGGTGGTATGACATTTATTTTGTTTGTTAGTTGCACCAGCTCATGTTAGGATGTGATCCCAAAATACGAGATATGGTGTGACCCTAAAATTTCATATACACCCAAATCTCAATTGGATCACACCATTGGAAAGAGTGTGATTGAATGCCTACCATAAAAGTCATGAGGAGCAGAAGTTTTGGATCATGGCGCGGATTAGGTACCAGCCCGACCAGGATTCAACTAGAGATATGTCCATGTCAGGGCTATCTGGAGCCCACATTGATGTATATGTTTCATTTCAGGGCATTTTAGGGCATGAGTGCAAAAAGGTGTAAGTTCGAAGACTTAAGTGAACCACACCATGGGAAGCAACGAGGATAGAACTCCTACCGCTAAAAACTTCTCATCAAACCTGTTTATAAGGTCACACAGACATATCCTCGTTGCTTCCTCGCTACTCCTTGTGGTGTGGTTGACTAGAGTTTTCAATCTAACTCTTTTTTGGGCTCATGCCCTAAAATGATCTTCCAAAATGGATAGACTGCATGGATAAAACATATATATCATGGTGGGGATCTCCTGACAGGACAGCAGTACCCAATCTCAAAAAAAAAAATTAATAAAAAAAATCAAGCAATAGGTCAGATGACAAATACAAATCACGGTGGGCCCACTAAGCATTGTTTGCCTGAAAGGGACGCCTTAAATGAACCATCCATTTTTTTCTGAAAATAGGGGAAAAAAAATTAAAAAAGAAAAAGAAAACTACGGCCGTTGATCAGGATGTCCAATTAATCAACGGGCCTTTTTTCGTCTGGAGAGTAACCAGATAGAGCTTTGAAAGAAGGACATTACCTGCTCTGCACTCTCTACATGCCATGCCAGGCGCCGCGGCATCTGCCAAAGTACACGTGAGGTGTTGTGCGGCATCTAATACCAATCTTCTCTGTTTTACACAACCACCAGCAACTAGTTTATACGCCGAAGACGGACAAGTAGGGGTTTCCATTCATTTGAATGTTGACTTGTGGGTACGGAGTGGGCCCAGTAGGACATCCCTTCTAATTTGTAATTCAATCCAAACCGTCAAAATTGTAGGCCTTCTTCTTGATGGAAGCGGATCTGGTGGCGTTGCCAACAACACCCTCACAGGTGGTGTGTTGATGTGTTGGGCGCTGTGGGGCTAACATGATGTATGTGTTTTATATCCACACCTTCCATCCATTTTTCCAGCTCATTTTAGTTAACAGACCTAAAAATGAAGAAGATTCGAAGCTCAAGTGGACCACAGCATAGGAAACAGTGAGGATAATGACATCCACCGTTGAAACCTTTCTAAGGCCCACCTCAATGTTTATTAGTCATCCAACCTGTTGATAAGGTCATTCAGACGTGGATGAAGGGAAAACACAAATATCAGCCTGATCCAAAACTTTTGTGGTCCCAAAAAGTTTTAATGGTGAGCGTTCAATCCTGACTGTTTCCTACGGTGTGGTCCATTTAAATTTTTTGGATTCATGGTCTACGATAAGGTGGAAAATGGATGGATGGCGTGAATATAAAACACATATATCACATGGGGCCCCACAAGGATCACACTAGGGGTGGTGTTGGCAACATCAGTTGATCTTGTCCGTTGGGTATAATCCAAATATTAGTCTAAATGGTGTTCATAAAATGGATGGCTATGATTGAGTACTAGTAAATGCTTCAAATTCGAACTGTAAAGTTCATGAATCTAAGAATAGGAACATTCGATCAATCTGCTTTGTAGAGGCTATGCCGCTTTTGAAGGGGGTCCATGATTTGAGTGGTTTGGAAAGACGGTGGATGTGTGCATGTATATGCTGTTACTCTATGGTGCGGATTAGACCGTCAGGCTCACCACCTTCGCCAATGGTGCGGTGACATTGAGAGATGTGATTGGTGGGGCAATGACTTTGGCCTTTTTAAGGTTTACTTGCCTGCCCTTTTCTAACAGCGTACCGCCACCAATCACATCTTGCCATGTCGCCAAGCTAATCCTAGGACGCGGAATGGGTGCTGACAGGTTGAGTAGATAAGAGTGTGCACACGGTTCGGTTTTGTCCAGTTCTGGGGTGAAATCGGAACCGAACCGTTCCTAACGGTTCTAGGAAATTCGGAACCGGAGCCGGACCGTTGGCACCCTAGAACCGAACCGGAACCGAACCATTAAAACCGGTTCGGTTCCACGGTTTTGGGCTTTTTATAATACAGCCCAATTGCAAGCCCCTATCCATCCATGTTGTGGTCCATTTGATGAATGGTTTAGATATTGTATAAGGTGTGCAAAAATACATTTATGAAAATAATTATAAGGTGTGCAAAAATACATCGGTTCGGTTCCAAGGTTCGTTTCTACGGATCGGATCCACGGTTTGGTTCTACGGATCGGTTCACGGTTCGGTTCGGTTCTACAAACCTCCAAACCGAGAACCGAATCGATGTCACCGGTTCTTTGATTTTTGGAACCGGAACTAGAACTGGTGCACTCTAGAACCGGACCAAACCGGACCATTTGGTCAGTTCCAGTCCGGTTCCACGGTTCTACCGATTAAATGTGCACCCCTAGATAAGACTCCCTAATGAAGTTAGGTCACCAAGTTACGTGAGGCTACCATGATGTATGTTCTGTGTTGTATTCACACTGTTCATTCATTTGGAGAGATCATTTTAAGGCATTAAAAGAATGAGTCAGATCCAAAGCTGGAGTGGACCCACCAAAGAAAACACTGTGGAGAGTGACGCCTCCCGTTGAAACCTTCCTAAGGGCCACCATGATGTTTGTTTGAGATCCATCCGGTTAATAAGTTAATATAGACATAAAGAAGGGAAACACAAATATCAGTTTGATCTAAAACTTTTGTGGCCGTTAGGAGTTTTGGATGGTGGGCGTAACTCTCTCCACTTTTTTCTGTGGTGGGGTCCACTCGAGCTTTGGATCTGATTCATTCTTTGACTCATGCGGTGTGGATGCAAAACATACATCATGGTGGGATCCACATAATTAGTGACGTCACCACAGTAAGTCTGGCTACTCAAGCAGTCAGTAGCTAATCGGCGTCCCATCCACTATGTTGTAATTATAAATGTTTTGCATGATTTTCCGGTGTAGAATTATTTCCTCACACATTTACGTCATTTGCATCTTTACCTGACTTGACCATCCACTTTTAAAAAAAGGGCAAAAAAGCAAAATAAAATGCACATGGATGCGTAAAACACATGGACGGCGGGTTGTGCAGTGACCCTACACCACACAGCTTGGTCGTGTTTGGACTTGGTGGGATCTGAAATCTGAGCCACTTTCCATAAAGTAAAACTTCGATGCTCTGACAGGACATGATAGATGATACACAGTTACCTAGAAATTAGAAATTGCGCTGGCTGTGATATATAAGTGATTAAAATAAACTAAGAAAATTAAGAGCACTATTTTAGATGTATCTTGAACCCAAAAAAAAAAAAAAAACCATACTTATTTGGTTAGTGGACTATCAGATTGACACTTATTATGACTATTGAAAATTAAAAATGCAATATCCTTATGAATCTAAGTCAGGATTGTTCAACCTATCTATTTTTTGGACTCTTTTAACTGGACTACAGTAGCTGCCACAATTTAGTCGGTTGATCTGAGTTTAGTTAATATATTACACATGCAAGTTCTAGGTGCCTGCGTATTAAGCCTCACACTAGGTTAATATATTATATGTATACAAGGTCTAAGTGCATGTGTATTAACCCTCACACAAGATGCGAGTGTTATCTAACTAGAATGGTAAACAAGCCTATCGGGAGAACTCTGCTTCAGATCAACTCAGCTCGTTAAACCAAGGGGGTTGGCTCGATTTTAGCTTGGCTTGATCATCAAGCCGACTTGCAGCTCGGCCTAATTTGATAATTGAATCGATTTGAACTTGGGTCACGGCTGGGAGAGAGTCGGGTGTGCCGTGTGCAAGTCGGGTTGTTTTAGAGGAGGGAGAGAGCAATAGAGAAGAGAAAGTGGATAGGGAGAAAGAGAGAACGAAGGGAAATGAGAGTCGGGTGTAGAGCTGGGCATCGGTTCTGGTCGGACCGGATTTGGCTTAACCCAATCAGATCCGAAATTTTAATATACTAATCCGAAATCGATCAGATCCGAGGCCGAGTCCGAGTCCGAGTCACCTGACTCGGACAGATTCGATGCCACATTTACTTGACCCAATCCGAGTCGGATCGGGTTGGGCATTATTCGAATTATTTGATATGGTGTGGCCCAATTCAATCTTCAATATATCATAATTTTTTATTCAACGCCTAAAACAATATATCAAGATGGATGAACGGTTTAGATAACATATATACATCAAGGTGGGCCTCCATGAGCTATCTCATTTGAGCGGTTCGTACACGCGTACGAAAATAGAGGCACATCTGCCGCTGCCGCCTGCCAGTGCTAGTGCCTGCAGTGCTACTGCTGCCTGTGTTGTCACATTGGCAGGCTATGAAGTAACATCATCAAATTCTGTGGGCCCCACTACACTCTATGTGTTATATCCACACCACCCATCAATTTTGAGACATCATTTTAGGGCATGAGTCAAATAATAATGTAAATAAAAATTTGTAGTGGACCACATCACAGAAAACAGTGGGGAGAGTGATTCCCACCGTTGAAACTATCCTAAGGCCCACCATAACGTTTATTTGAAATCCAACCTGTTCAAAAGTTGTAAAATACAAAAATAAGGGAAAATATAAATACCAGGTTGATCTAAAACTTTTGTAGTCCTTAAAAGCTTTTAATGGTGGGCGTCACTGTCCATAAAGATTTTTATGCTGGGGTCCACTGCAGCTTTGGATTTAATTTATTCTTTGGATATTGCCCCGAAATGATATCTCCAAATGGATGGATGGTTGGATACAAAACATACATCATGGTGGGGCCCAAGGAACTTGGTTATATCACTTTGATAAATACTCTCCAACCTACCGTATTGACGTGCAAAGCACGTAATTCAAAAATCGGGTTGTTGCAGGCCAATTGACGTGCCGTGCAAGTTACTCGTACCGAGTGAACGCTGCTGGGGCCTACCGTGAATGTATGTGGTGTATCCACGCCGTTCATTCGTTTTTTCAGATTATATTAGCTGTTGAACTCAAAATTGACGAATATCCAAAGCCCAAGTGGACCACACCATAGGAAAAGGTAAAAATATTAACTTTCACTCCGGATCTGACCGGGTCGAGTCTGTCCGGATCCATTCGGATCGGGTTTTCGGATTGGAACGGTCCGAATTAGCCATTACCCGATCTAGATCCGAAAACTAGTCGGATCTAAATGATCCTACCCGATCCTCACCGATCCAGGCCGTCGGTTCTGTTCGGAACGGGTCGGATCGGGTCTGGTCGGGTCGGATCCACCGGATCGGGTAAAAAATGCCCACCTCTAGTCGGGTGTGGCAGGTGGACCAGGCAGTGGACAAGTCAGCCGGCCGAGTGTAGTTAGAGAGAGAGAGAGAGATTTTTTTACACACGCACTCATACCCTACACACTCTCACGCTATAATGGTTTTTTCACTACAATGGGTACTTAAACCCATGACTTGAAACTCTTGTAAGTCTACCACTGAGGCATGAGTAAGGATAGAGAGAGAGCAACATGAGATTCAATGAATAGAAGAGAATGAGAAGAAAAAAGAGGGTACTCATTCCTATGTGTAGGGCAAACGAGAGGGAGAGGAGGAGAGGAGAGCACCGCTCACTATTGAGACTCAAATATTACATAAATTTTTCCATTTATATCTTAGTTTTATGAACATGAATCAGCTTAATGTTCTATTTTTCTCATGTTTATGTTGCAATGAGAATTTAAGAGCTTAAATTGAAAATGGTGTTAAAAGCATGGATTTGATGCTCAAGAATCACCAAGGCAATGGATGGATCTTAATAGACCAAGATTGAAGAATTCACATGCCAAAGATCCAAGAAAACTAAGTGATGAATGAAGAGAATTAAAGATTTAGAGTAAAGAAAAAGAATCTTGAAATCGTCCTGAAAAAGCGTATTCTGAAACTTTGAAGTCTATTTTGAAAAACTGCGAAGAGTGGAGTCTATTTTAGCAAACTGCGTAATTTTGAGACGATTTCTAGAGTTTTCCAACTTAGTGCAAAAGTTGGAATTCCCCACTTATAAATAGGGCTTCCCAGGGCATTCATAAGAATCATTCAAGACATTCTAAAGCAAGATCTGGGGTTTTTAGAGAGTTTTATTAAGAGTTTTTGGAAAGTTTCATAGTTTTAATTTGTTTTTCTTTATAAGCTTTTTTTTCTTACTTCTTTTCTATTTTGCAATTTAATTATGTTTTTCTAAGTTCCCTCTAGCCCAAGCTAGAAAGGAAGCATATTGGTTTAATGTTTTTATAGTTATGATGATTAATTATTTTAATGATGAAAAGAATGGTGTATGCATGTTATCTATTGTTTAGGTTTAGTTTTTTATCATAATGTGAGATGTATATGTTTCCATTATATGAGATCCACATTAATGGATAGACTTATCCTGGATCAATTAGATTTTCTAGATAGGAAAGGTTCTCAATCTACTACATTTTTTTGATTCATTATCTTATAGATATGAATTCTTAAAATCACTAATGTTTGAGAATATATATCAATGGTGCAAATCCATGATTTTCTAATATTTTATATCATTTATTTAAAATGTTTAAATTGTTTTATTTTCCAATTAGGCCGACCATAGTGCTCGGATCCTAGTTGTGTTATCCAAGTCATCATGATTTTGGAACATTAACCTATGTGTAGAACCTTGAAGCTTAGGTGTTGTTTTAATTCAGTTGAATTACCTCCATTCAAAACTCCCAAAATCAAATCATAAGTTTAGTTTTTATTACTTAGTTTGTTTTGCATTTAATTTTCTCATTATTGCAATTCATCTCCCTGTGGGATCAACCCTGTATTCACGGGATACTACTTACGAACCTCTGCACTTGGAGGCAAGCAATCAAGTTTTTGACGTCATTGCCAGGAAGAGACTGAGATAGACTAGATCTGTGTAAGATAGCTAAAATAAGTTCTTTTCTAAGGTATGTTCTCTTTTAAACCCTCCAAAATTTCTATAATTTTTATATTTTTCTTTGAAAGTAAATTCAGTTGGGTCTTTTAAGCACTAACTGTGACATAAGGTTGTCTTGTTTGGGATTTTATCACCCAAGTGCTATGATTGTCCTATAGTTGCTATTTGATCACAAAGATCATCCACTGAATCTATTTTCCAGATTAGCATAGTTTAATTTCTGCATTAGTTTTACTTTTGCTGATTTATTTTTTATTTTTTCTTTGTGGTTTGAACTCTTATGGTCGACCTTACCGCCTAGGTTGTTAATTTATTTTGTTTTATGGATTAAACCCTTGTGGTCGGCCCTGCCGCATAAGTTGTTGATTTATTTTGCTTTGTGAATTGAACCCTCATGGTCGGCCCTACCGCCTAGGTTGTTGGTTAAATTTTTATTTTTATGGTAAGTTTCATACTTACTATTTGAATTAGTGGTATTTGTTGTGTGGTGTGGATGGTTTATGTTCCGTTGGAGTAGGGATCAAAACAATCGATTCTCCTCCGAAAGCGGACTAGTTCTAGGCCTTGATCATTAACTTAGAAGAAGCACTCAACATCACTTGGATTCCATGACAGACCCAATTGATAATCCAAATCTATTAGATCTAACTATAAATTAAAACAGAGAAAATCAACGTAATCCTCCTCTTGAGGATGAGAATGAAGTTCATAGAAATGTGTTAAACCAACCACGAACTTTATGTAAACGTCTACACCCTGAGAGATCAACTTTACCATCTTGCATGGTATTCCCTGCTCACACAGGGAACATTGATTTTAAGTCATGTGTGATTCAATTGATTCCTAAATTTCATGGCTTGGATTCTGAAAGCCCCTACTTGCACCTCAAGGGCTTTGAGGAAGTAATTACAACATTACAAGTAAACAATGATAATAGGGATGCACTTAAGCTTAGGTTATTCTCATTTTCTGTAAAGGATCGGGCCAAAGCATGGATCAACTCTCTAAGACCTAATACCATAACTACATGGTAAGCCTTAAGTAGAGAGTTTTTGAAAAAATTCTTTCCAGAGCACAGAACAAATGCACTTAAATAGGAAATCATGTCGTTCTCCCAAAAGGGCAATGAATTGTTTTTCCAAGCTAAGGAGCGCTTCAAAGACTTTCTACTTACTTGTCCACATCATGGTTATGAACCATGACACGTGATTGATGCATTCCGAAAGGGGCTCACTATGGATACCCGTCAGTTCATAAAGATGATGTGTGGTGGAACCTTTCTTGACAAAGATCATAATGAGGCTTGGAATTTTCTAGACATGTTACCAAAGAATACGCAGACATGAGATGTCTCTGCTAAACCAGACCAAACTAGACTCATTCCTAGAGAGAAAGCCGGGATGTATGTCCTAAGAGAGGAAGACGACTTTACTACAAAATTCGCTACATTGGCTATAAAGGTCAAAGCCTTGGAAATTTTATAGGTTGATATGATTAAAGAAAAAACTTCCTTAGGTAATTTTTGTAGCATTTGTGGTGGTGCAGACCATGACACAAGGGATTATTCAATAATCTTAGTTGTACAAAATACCACGCATGAGTATGAGCAAGTAAATGCTATAAATAACTACCAAAGGTCAGTTATGCAACCAATGGGAAACACGTATAATCCAAATTGTCGTAACCATGAATGGACCACAAATTAATGCGCTCAATGCACCTCAATACCCTCCATGAATGTGTTGGACCCACTGTCCTTCTAATTTTACCAATCATGGGCTACCATATGAGGCTCATGTGATTAGGACCATTTTGATGTACTTGTGGCCCGTTGTGAGGCTCACTTTGATATATATGAGGCCCATGGGTCGAGGCTCAATAGGATGTACATAAGGCCCATTGTAGTGTGATTCCACCATGGTATATGTGTTGATCTTTATAGCGGGCTATACCTTGGGAGCAACGATGGCTTGACGCCCACATTGTAGGGATAATGTTGGTTAAATGTCCGCATTGTCACTCTTCCTAAGGACCACTGATAGGCCCACACTTATAATGAGTAGGTCGTCTAGGCCCATATCCGTTATGCACAATTCCGTCACCCTATGATATGTTTAGTAAGATCCATGATTCATGATCATACGCATCATATGTATGTCTGATATGACGAGTGACTGATCATAGCATATGCCTTCGGGCAGATTGTTTGTGGACCCTCTGATAGGCGGAGTTGCACTACATGAGCGTTCGATACGCGCAGGATTATTGCATGTCTGATGGTATGATTCATGCACTTGCATTTATGTGATTGTGATTATTGTATGCCCTAGCGACATCAGGGTCATAGCCTCCACAGACACATCGTGGGTGGCTGGATTGGATACCAGAAATGTTTGGTTCTAGTATACGGGTGTCATAAATGTCCCTGGTGAAAATTCCTAAACCCGATCGATGGTACCAGAGAATGACTCCAACGTCGAGACCGAGTGGATATGTGAGCGCACGAGGGCCCAATACCAGGAGGTTGCGTCTCCCACTGTGTCATGGTCGGTTGGAAAGGGGTGTGGCCTTACTCGCCCGAGGATAAGAGGCAATACTAGGCTGAGTTTGACCAGCTCGTAAATGGTTCCGCTATCGACATGCCGGATAGGTATTGGCAGACTATTGGCCAGGCGGATAGTGAGGTTTCTTACGCTCACTCGGACTGTGCGGTTAGGAGAGCGGCAGTGCCATTTGGATTGTACTAAACCCTGGTGATTATCCTGAATGAGAACTGTACTGATATATGATGAGGATTGGCATGCTTGAGCTGTATCTTACATTGCATAGTCTTGACATGACCGATAGCATTCATATCTTACACCACATAGCCTTGGTACGGCTGGTTGCATTCATGTACTTATCAGCACGATTCCGCATTACTCTAACCTTGCATTCTGAGCACGCTCATATTGCACACACACTTACACCACCCTCTAAGCTTTCTATAAGCTTATGCACGATTGATGCGTGCAGGTGACGCCAGGACGCAGCCGTAGTCTCGCCGCAATTGGAGCGTGCAGCCGAGCTTCTGGAGTTTTTGTTATTATCACTATCTTGTATTTCCCCTTTCATATACCTTGTACTCAAAGTTTTTTATCATAGTGAATTTTGTGATGATGTTCTTGTGATTATTGTTCGTAGGTTATGCTTATGGCTATACTCATTACGAATCAAATTGATTATTAGAAATCCTCCTTGTAACATCTCAGGATCGGAACCTTGTATATGAGTGTCGAGAGCCGAGAATAGGATATTACGGAGGCTGTCGGTGCCAAATTCGACGATCAGAAATTTTGTGAGCCCAATTTTCGAGTTTGAGGCGTGACACAAGCTTTCAAGCCGGAGTCAGCTAGTGGCTGAGCCGAGTCGAGTTGTTCCAAGCTCAACTCGATTCAACTCGTGTACAACCCAATTCACTTATAAAATCACAAGCTCGGTGTGGTCCACAATAATACTTGCGTGACAACCACTCCGTTCATCAAGTGAGCTGCAGCCGATTTTAGGACGTGAGCCGAAAACTCAGGTCGATCTAAAAACTCAAGTGGGCCCCACGTCAAGGATCAGTGGTACCGTGAATAGCTTGCATCGGAGTCCTACAGTGCTTTTGTCCCATAGAATGCGGGTTGGACACTGATGGGGAGAGTAACCGTAGAATCGTACCGAGTAACCGATTTTCTGAATGGACGTTGATTGGGAGCGCTGCAACGTTCCAGTCCGTGACGCCGCACGTGATAAAGAGATTGCTATACTAACTCAGTAGACTATAGTAAAACTATGTGGGCCCCACCGTGATGTATGTGTATTATCCACTCCGTAAATCCGTTTTACCAGCTCATTTTAGGGCATGATCTCAAAATTGAAACATATCCAAAGCCTTAGTAGACCACACCATAGGAAAAAATTTGAATTGAATCCTCACCGTTGAAGCTTCTCGGGGCCATACAAGTATTGGATCAAGTTGATATTTGTTTTTTTCCTTCATCCATGTTTTTTTTATCTCATGAAGAGGTCGGATGGAAAATAAACATCACTGTACGGCCTAGGAAGGTTTCAACGGTGGACGTCATTATCCCCACTGTTTCCTATGGTGCGGTCCACGTGAGATCTTGATATTACTAAATTTTTGTGTATTAACATAAAATTATATGGTAAAACTGATGGACGGCGTGGATAATACAAATACAACACGGTGGGCCCCACAAAGTTTCCCCGGTACGCTATAGCGTACTGAGCTACTCATTCGCAATCGGCTTCCGCGTGCATGGGACTGGTGGTTGCTTTGGTAATTTCAGGCGGAAATCGGTGGCAAAGATTAAATAAAGAAATTAAGATAAATTTCCACAAAATCAAGTAGAAAAATATGAGAAATCGACAGAATCTCTACAGTTTTTTAGAAGAAATATAAGAAATTGCAAACATCATCATGCATTGCAGAACTTCGGTTTGGAAGAATCGAAGAAAATATAAGTGAGAAATATCCTGAATTATCTCCTGAATTATCAGATTTTTCAAGTTCAGATTATCTTTTTATCCCCTTTTACACAACAAACCTCGATTATGACGACGGATTTCAAATTGAAGCGAAAGCCTAGGAGTGTCAATGATGGTTGTCTATCGATTTCTGCAAATTTCTAACTTCGTTTAGGGTGTGTTTGGTTGCACCAAGTTTCATGAACTTTGCGCTAAGTTAGACTGATTATCATGAAATTTCGTGATATTTGGTGCAACCAAACGCACCCTTAATCGTAAACAATCGAATATGCATCTGTGAAGCTCGATTCAAACCAATATAGATCGAAGGAAATCGTAGTGCAAGATAAAAGAAATGCAATAGGGTGGAAATTTTGAAATATACCACGGTATCTTCTTCGGTTATCCGATTTTCGAGCTCCCGGAACTTTCTCTTCTCATTGTCGAGTCGCTCACAGACCAGATCGTAAGAAAGCAGTTGAATACGCGATAAAAACTCTCTCTCTCTCTCTCTCTCTCACCAAAGGAGTTCAAGAAGGTCGCGGATGAGGTGAGGCAGGGTAACAGCTTATAGTGATTGAGGCCCTGACCCTGTGGGGCCCGCATCAATGTATGTGATATACATCCACGCCATCCATCCGTTTTTCTATATCAGTATAGACATGTTCCCAAAAATAAGTTAGATCGACATCTCAGGTGGACCACACCACAGGAAAAACCTCTTAGGACCCACCGTAAGGTTTATTACCCATGCAACCACAAATAGGTGCTTGATCCAAAACTTGTGCCCCCAAGAACTTTTTAAGGGTGAGAATTCAATCCCTACTTTGTGCTCCACCTGAGATTTGGATCTACTTCATTTTTATCACCATGGTCTTAAAATGATATGTAAAAACAGATGGACGGCGTGGAGATACCGAACATACATCTTTGTGGACCCCATGGTCTGGAGCTTCACCCACCAAGCAGTTCTTTTTATTGAAAGAAAGAAACGTGAAGAACATGGGGAGCAAAGCAGGTGTTACCCTCACCAAGTGGGGCGCCGCCCACCTTGATGACTTTTAGTATATCTACTTGGTCCATCCGTTTTTTTTTTTTTTTTTTAAATCAAATCATTGTAGGTGTGATCTCAAAAACTTAAGTAGATACAATCTCAAGTAGACCGTACCACTGGAAACATTAGTGAATGACCATTAACAACTTTTCGTTAGCCACAAAAGTCTTGGCTGAATCCTATCATTCTATTTTCCCTGCATCCATATTTGTTTGACCTTACCAACAGGTTGGATGGAAAATAAACATTAGGTACTTCTTAATGATAGCCGTTCAATCACCATTGTTTCATGTGGTGTGGTGTGGTCCACTTGAGATTTGGATATACTTAATTTAATTTTTTTAGAATAAGCATAAAATCATCTATAAGACACTACTGTAAATATATGACAAATCATCAGGTGGGCCCACGTAATGTTATCTAATCTACTCCAAGTCCTTACTCATGCCTTAAAAGGTAGACTGACTGGAGTTTCAGGTAGAGGTAATGAGTTCAGTATCCATTTTGGTGAAAATACACTGTAGTGTCGGTGCGCCGGTGTGTGGGGGTGTAAGTGCGTGTAAAAACAAAAAAAAAAAAACTATATCAAACCCAGAAATATAGCTTTTTTTAGTAAACTGATCTTTAATTATGATCGATTTGGATGAATTGACACACTTTTTTTTATCTTTATGATCGATTTTGGATGAATTTAGACACTTTTTTCTAGAGAGTTTTGCTATGGATTAGGTTTTATCCGGGTAACACCCAACCTTGATGATGTACTTTATATCCACGCCTTCCATCTGTTTTTACAGCCCATTTTAGGATGTGATTCTAAAAATTATATACATCCAAATCTCAGCTGGACCACACCATAGGAATCTGCGTTGGTTGGACGCCCTACCATTAAAACTTACTAAGCCCACTCTAATGTTTTGATAATGTCTATTTGCCATCCAACCTGTTAATAATGTCCAAAAGACCAGGATGAAGGGAAAATACAAATATAAGATTGATGCCAAAATGTTGTGGTCCACAAAAAGTTTTTTTTATAGTCATTTTCCACTATATCGACTGGTGTGGTCCATTTAGATTTGGATCTGCTTAAGTTTTGCAATCACGCCCCAAAATGATCTGGGAAAAACGGATGGACGGCGTAGATATAGAATACATTCATGAAGGTGTGCCCCACACGGTAAGGGTAACACCTGCTAAAAGTGTTACCCTGTCACACCTAATCCGCTCCGAAATTAGATGCATAGGCAGCCCTGTACGGAAATCATTTTGGGCAACCGTGATCCGTCTATCCACGTCGAATGATATTGTACAGGACGCTGTATTGTACCAAGGTAAGCCACTAATCACCGTATGCCATGTGGTATCTTAAAATTCCAAAATTAGAAAACAAAGTTTAGCAAAGTGAAACATTTCGTACCAGCCAAATAAACCAATTACTTTATCTTTATTTTTCACATTTTTAGCTCTATCAAATAAACCAATCCCTTTATCTTTATTTATCACATTTTTAGTTATATCTTATAAGTAATAATAATCTTGATCCAAAATCTAATTTAAGTTTACGCCTTTACTTTTTCTTTTTGGTTAGCTTGTTAGCACACTCACTATCAATTCACACTTCACTGTTAGCCACCCCACAAGGGAATTGATACCAAGACTTCAGTGTTGAAATGAAATTGGATTAATTCTGTTTCAATATAAACAATTCTTCATTCATTAAAAAAATACAAATAATTCTTCATTCATAAAGATTCATTATAATCTCTCCTTGTGCTTATTTGTAAGTATTCATTTTCCGCATGAATTTTTAATTGCCCGGTATATCAAAAGTCTTTTCGTATGAAAGTCAAACTGTAACCCATATTCAGAGAAAGAACCCCACCCTCTGATAATCGCCCGATCATCTTATAATAATTCCGTGCGAGTGGCTAAATAGGCCACTGATCTTCTCAGGTCATTCGACTTATCTGCCTATCATAGCACTTGGGGTCAAAATTGTTCGATTTGAATTGAGCCGCACAATTGGTTCTGGCACGCATACACACACACCATAATTTACCAAAAAAATTTAAAAAAAATAAAACAAAAACAAGAGCCAAAAATTTTTGGCATACCCAGTGAGACTAATAACTACTTGATTGTCATAAATATCCATTGTGCACCAGCTGTGCAATAATTTTTTGCATGCCTATAGGATTTCAAAATACTAGGCTATCATAAAATTTTATTGAGCAGTAGCTATGCAAAAAAGGCAACAAATTTTTACATGACCAACGCGAAATTATCTAGTGACCATAATTTTACTGGTGCAATATCAGTTGAAGAGGTCATAATGCTTCTAGCATTATTAAACATCTTGCATAAGAAAAGGAAACCCGAATGCAGCTAGTACCTGAGTTGTTGATGAACCGGGCACCTAATCTTCCAAATTAGCACCATGCATCTTCATCTTGGACTAGTCATCTTGAGATAATGTTGAATGGGTTACGCGATATACAAATGGGGATTCAACATATTACAAAATAGTCACAAGCTTATGCTGAGTAGTCTCGAATTCAAGCTGAAACTTTCAACAAGTGGATCGTTAGTCTGATTAGGAGCCTGAATTGGATGATGGCCACTTTTGCTAAAAGAGTACCCATTGTGCCTCAAAAAATAGTGCCTCAGCCAACTGTGTTGCAGCAAACTGTTGAGATAAGCTAGGTCAAAAACTTGGCGCCAGCACAACCAACACCGACAACACTTCTTTTATAACGGAATATGCATCTTGCTCCAATGTAGCTGTTGAGGTCAGACGACCTGAACGGGTGAATATGATTTTTATTTCTAAAGTCAAGAATTGGGGAATACCTAGGAGGCAACCATTTTTTAGGAATATCTCGCACAATGGAGAACAATACCTTGTAGGTCCTGAGCCACATCCAATGGTTGAACCTCGTTATGTGGATCGTGACTTACTACTGGTCCAAGTGGTGTCATGCCAAGTTATTAAGCAAACTACCACTCTCGTTTACCATAAGTCTTATCCAGAATAGATTGAATGACATCCTCTATTATTGTGGCTGACTTTGATGTTTTTCGACCAAGACAATCGAATTTGATGCTCTTTCGACCGAGATGCCCGATTTCGATCAAAACGGCAGAATTTGATGGTTTTTGACCAAGATGGTCGACTTTAATTTTTTTTTTACTAAGATGGTCGACTTTAATGTTTTTCGACCGAGATAGTCAAATTTGATGTTTTTGTCCGATCGAGCGGTCGCATTTATTACGCCGAACGACGAACCAATGTCGTCTTAACATTTTTGTCCAAAGATGAAGCAACGTGCAGGTAATGCTGTACCATATTTCTAATTGTTTCTAAAATAGCCAATTATAAAAGGACACGTGTCGTTGTATGAAAAATGTATAGCGTGCAAAAGGTCTTTAAAGATATTCGAAGTACTTTTTACGAAAGTACAGTTGGCGCTGAGTTAGATGATACACACCATCTGATGATCACGAGGCACGGCTGAGAAGCCTGTAAGTCGAAAGCAGACAAGCAGAAAAGAATAGTTAAAGGGACAAGAGGAAACAAAAAGACATAGAAGACCAGACGTGACAATGATTTAGCTGCCATAACCGTTGAAATAAAGAGGGAAGCATATGAAGGGTGCATAAGAAATCTATAAATAATAAGAAGTTTAACAAAATAAAACACCTGATGCTAACCAAACGTACGATCGAATCACTTTATATTTCTTTATCATAGCTTTAACTCTATATTAAGAATATTCATAATCTTTAGGTACAATCCAAGTCTACGCGCTTATATCAAACTAGTTCCGTTTCAATATAAACAACTTTTCATTTAGAAAAGTTTATTAATTTTGCCCACCAAAAGTTTTTTTGGGGAGGCGCAACCTATTTTCGGAGAAAGAACCCCACCATTTGAAACTTTGATTGTTTTGTAATAATCTTACATGGGTGCCTAAATAAATGATATAGGAGGGGCATTTTTGACCTTTGGGAAGCCGTTCGTATGCATGTGGTGGTTGGGATTGGCCGTTCAGCACCGATTTCTCGAAAACGTGTCACCTTGGACACTCAAGCCGCGACAAATGTCAACCCTATAATGAATATCACCTGATGTCATTATTAGTTAGATCCAATTACTGGGTGGACCACACCCGTAAGTTGGTTGAGATCGTCATCTGTCCATTGATTTCCCACCTGATGGGTGGGTGGATCGGCTTGATTTTCATGCCAAGGAATCTTCATACTAGATCTACCTTATGCACGGATAGGATCTCCTACACGTGGCACTTTGGTTGAAAAAGGTTACAGCATGTGTTACTGGGCTTCATCTGATCATTCCTCCTCTTATTTGTTTGTCTGTACCTACACCCCATCCATCGCAATGTGAAAGAATGCAATCCAGACCACCCAAATCGTGGAACCTGGTATCAATGGATCCTATCCAAATATCTCACTTGTTGTGAGATCCATCCATCCATCCAATTGGGCGACCATGAAATGGACGGTTAAAAAGAAAATTTCCTGATAGTCCATATCCAATGTCCACAATTAGATAGTTTATTTTGAATAATCAATGTCTAAGTAACTCCAGCATCCAACTTACAATTGTATAACGAGCCCACTTTTAAAAACTTAAGGTCCACCTTAAGATTTATTCACCATCCAACCAATTGATAAAGACACAAAGACATGGATGAAGGGAAAACACATATATCAGCTGTCCAAAACTTTTGTGGCCCACAAAAAGTTTGTGATCCACCTAATATTTGGATCTAATTTATGGACGGCATGGATGTACAACACATACATTGAGATGGGCCCTACGTCAAGGACTCACTCACTTATCACCTCAAACTTAGAACCTACATACATGATGTATGCGTTTTATCCACGCAGTCCATCCATTTTGCCAGCTTATTTTAGGGCATGAGTCCAAAAATAAATTAGATCCAAATCTCGGCTAGACCACACCATAGGAGACAATTGTGATTGAATGCTCACCATTGAAAACTTACTAAAGCTCATTGTAATGTTTATTGGCCATCCAACCTGTTGATTGGGTTACAAGGAGTTGGGAAAATAGAAATATCAATTTGACCTAAAACATTTTAATGATTGGTGTTCAATCACCACTATTTTCTATGGTGTGGTCCACATGAGATTTGGTTCTGCCCAATTTTTGAAATATGTCCCGAAATGTGCTAAAAAAATTGACGGTAGACAACATGAATGAAACATATTCATCGTGATGGGGCCATGAAGCTTTTCCAGAAACACACAGTAGCAACTGAAATGTATAGATATTGAAAAGGGACTCATTGCTCAGGCCTGTTTGGTTTGATGTAATTACATTATTTTTATGCTAGTTCTCTCAAATTGGCATTAAATGCTTAGGTTTGGAAGTGAGAAGTTGGCCTGCATCAGATTTCATGATAATTTGAAGCCAAAGCTTGGTGGGCCCCACCATGATATATGTGTTATATCCTCTCCTTCATTCATTAGTGCGTACCATTTTAGGGCATGGGACCAAAAATGAGGCAGATTCAAAGGTCAATTGAATGTTAACCATTTAAATGTTTTTCCTATAGTGTGGTACCGGTCTACTTGAACTCTGGATGTCTGATTTTTGGAGGCATACCCTAGAATGATATGGCCAAATGAATGGATAGCTCAGATAAAACATATACATTATAGTGGGACCCACATATATAGTCACTCTTGGGTCAATGTTTTATAATACACTGTTGATCTATTTTGCTGTGTCGATACATTTTACTAATTCATTTAAAGGCATGAGCCCAATAACAAAGTAGACCCAAATCTAAGGTGCACCATACCGTAAGAAATAGGATGCCCAGCCCACCATTAAAAACTTCCTAGGGCCACTCTTATATTTATTTGCAACCAAACTGGTAGATTAATTAGGTCATACAAACTACGAAGGGAAAACATAACACCGGCTTGATCCAAAACTTTTGTAGACTCGTGGAGTTTCTAATGATGAGTGTTTAATCACCACTATTTCCTAGAATGTGGTCTGATTGAGATTTGGATCTGTCTCATTTTATTTTATTTTTTACTTTAAAATAAGCTGGAAATATATATAGAGATAGTGGATAAAACACATACACCATAGCAGGGTAATACATGATGCATGTTGGCTAGTGACCTTGCCACTAGCTGATACCTAGTGGTCGGTGCTCTATAGGCCACACCATGATGTATGTGTTCCATCCATGCCATTTTATGATATGAACCCAAAAATGAAATAAACCAAATTCAAGTGAACCACATCATAGGAAACAGTGTTGATTGAATGCCCACTTATTAAAAACTTGACCGCTCTCAAAAGTTTTGGATCAAGTTGATATTTGTGATTTTTTCTTTTTCATTCAAGTCTATATGAATGGATTGGATGTGAAATAGAACTTTAATGTCCGAGATTCAATCACTACTATTTTTCTGTGGTGTGGTCTACACAAGATTTAGATATGCCTCATTTTTTAGACCAAGCCCTAAAATGATTTGGAAGAATAGATAAACAGCACGAATAAAACACATACAGTGGGGCCATGGATAACCGACCACTAGCCCGCATCCGAACGGGCATTGGCCATCAGTATTCCCGTGCAAGAGGCCAAGAGGTGGAGCGGATTGCCAGTTACTCTGCGTGTTAACTTTACTGTGGGGCCCACCTAGATGATTTTTTTAATATCCATGCCGTCCATACATTTCTCCAACCCATTTTACCAAAGGGTCCAAAAACATATACAGATCCGAATAACATGTTGACCACACCACACGAAACAGTTGTGATTGACTGCCTCACCATTAAAATTTTCACAAAGGCCTGTCATAAGCTTTTCTTAATGTTTATTTGCAATATAACCTGTTTATAATGTCAAGAAGATCTGAACGAAGGAAAATACAAAGATCAGCTTGATCCAAAACTTTTGTGGCCCACAAAAAGTTTTTAATGGTCATTCATCACTATTTCCAATGGTACGGTACACCTGAGATTTGGATCTTTTTAAGGTTTGGGATTACTCCTAAAATAAGATGGGAAAACAGATGAACGGCATGGATATACAATAAATACATCAAGGTGGGCCCCACACTGTTAGAGTAACAGCGAATCCGATCCCATGCAAGAGGCATACAGGGGTGAAGGATGGTACAGGAGCCGTTCACTCTTCAGTAAGGAATGTATATGTTGGAGAAATGATCCAGCGATTTCACGCAGCTGAATTTAGACTCATTTTCGTCCGTATCATCTATCTGGACCGTCCATTATTTTCAGTATAAAAAAATCACAATACTTGGATGGTTCTGAGCACCTGAGACCTGAACAATCTTCTATGAATTATTTTGTCCGTACAGTTTTCAATGCTACTGAACTGACGGTTGGATGATATGGTCAGAATATGTTTTCACAGCAGCCAATGAAGAGCTTATGGGACTAATGGTTGTAAGGGTGTCACTGGGCCAGATTGGCCCATCGGGTATCCGGGCCTGTCCCACCTTGGGTCAGGCTTGAGCTGGAGTATAAGGCCCGTGGGCAGGCTTGGGCTTATATTTCAAGCTGGTTTAAAATAAGGCGGGCTTGGACTAAGAAGTCCAAAAACCAGTAGGATGAGGCCCACAAAGGTAACAACTAACAGCTTAGTGGATGAGGCCCTGACCATGGGGCCTACCTCAATGTATATGTTGTGAGTCCATATCCTCTGTTATTTGGTAAACAGGGATTTCCTGATTGTCTAATCCTCATTGGTCCACGTCATTACTTTTTAAAAAAAAAATTTAAAAGAAAACTTCGGACTCCAAACCATTGTGAAAAAAATAAAATAATAAATAAACAGAAAAAAAAAACGGGAAGAAAAAAGCCAAGATCCAGACTCCACTCGTTGCTTCTACTCGTCTCCATACTTCTTCACATCTCTCTCAGATTCACACAGGTAAAGTATCTCTCTCTCTCTCTCTCTCAACCTCTCTCAATATTAATGCCGATTTTGGAATTTGGGAGTTTGTTGTTTGTAGATTCCCGATTTGAACGTGGACCCTTATTTCAGGATTTAGAGATTTTAGGGCTTACATATTTGAATGTGGACCCCGAATTGGGTTTTTCTGATTTTACAAATTGGGGATTTAGGGATTTTAGGATTTTGGGGATTCGAAGACTTTTGAAATTGGGGATTTTCTGATTTTACAAATTGGAGATTTGGGGATTTTAGGAATTTGGGGTTTTAGGATTAAAGAAAATAAGTTTTTAATCTCCACACCAGTCCTGATTATGACAATGAAATGGAAATCTCAGAAATATGATTCTTCGTTTGTGAAATGATGGGCCATTTTGGGGTGGAGTTATTGAAGGGGTCATTTGCACACTAATTTGGTAAATGTAGGAAGGATCCGTGCCACTCATCGGGTGTGGGCCACGGTGCATATGCACTGGTGTGGAGATCAATAAGATCCATTCATCAGGTGGTCCAGTCCACATCTAAATGTAGAATGTTGAGCTTCTTATACTTGCATGGCCCATCTGTTAATCGAATGGGCCTGATATTTTGTTGTGGGCATTTTTGCGAAGTGACCCACCTTACAAATGGCTACTGAATCATCCTAGAATTTCTCATTAGTATTCTCAATACTACTACTGGGGATGCAAATGGACTGGATTGTTCAGGCCCAGTTTGCTTTCGTCCTGATTTGGGTTTGAGCTTACAGGCCTAATAACCGATTGATCCTGTCCTGGCCTTGATTCAACAGGCCCTACAGGATGGTCGTACAGTATGGCCCAGTCAGATCTAACGCTAAAATGAGAACTGTACAATTCTTGAGATCTAACAAGAAAATAAGATAAAGAATTATTGTATTAAAAATAAAAAAATTTTAAAAAAAGATGAGAATTGTCACAAAATGCATGCTTTTCATAGACCTCAAAATCTTATTGGGGTTTGCTTATGTTTGCTCTAGGATCTCTAGTCCCATTTTATAGAGTTGACATGCCCCATTTGCAGTGTATAGTGTCTGGGTTTCAACTTCTGATTGTGAAATGACCCTCTTTGATTTGGCAATGGAAAAGAAGAAGTCATCTTGTTTAGATGTCTGAAGCATTCCACCAATTAGTTGCAGTTTTTATATCAGATAATATTGTACTGACACAAATCTGGATTCATTTCATCAGGAAGCTTTTAGTCAATATCTGCATATGCATGAATTGTTTAACTGGGTACATCAACTCTAAATTTTGAGAGCATTGAATACTCTACTTACTTGGATGTGTTTACACAAACACATAAGATTCCTAGGAATCTGAAGATGACTAAGTAACCTTCTGGCTTTTACTTTCATAAGAACAATTGAATGTGTTTAGGGACTTTCTGCATGTCCACTGCATCCTTTTATAATAATCACTATTACATTAATGTTTTTCAGCTTATTGCATGTTTTGTGTTTGCAGGTAGTACAGGGACTATTTTGCGCATTTGTTGGAGTATCTAGTATCTTTTTTCATGCGAACAAAATCCTTGCAAGACCTGGATAGAAATTTTCAAAAGGTTCTCATTCTGACTCTTGAAAGTGCTTGGATTATTTCTATACACTTTATCTTGCTTACTAATATGGTGAAAATTTATGTATTTGCATTGTCTAAAATTGATTATGGACATAATTGCCAAGATATGCAGCATGCAACATGCGTTTTTTCTTCATTGCCTACAATTGTTCATTTGAAGAGTATGTGCCAAGGCACGGTGCTGAATTCATTGCAGCGCCCCCATTTTACGATTATACCCATCCAAAATATGATATTCTCAATCTTGCCACAAAGCTTCCTAAGGGTTGCTTGAAGCCTGACCTAGGACCCAAAACATACATTGCATATGGATCCTGCAAGGAGCTTAAGAGAGGTGATTCAGTTACAAAATTGCATTGTGATGTCTGATGTGGTATGTATATTGTCAATCCTGGAAACTTATTACTTCATTTACTGTTGCACATGTAAACACATGGATTTGGAGAATGTTTTTCTGTATTTCAGACAACCCTGAAGGGTTGAATATATAGAGTTTTACAACGACTATACAAGGTAAGATGATAAATACAAAATCTTCTATACAATATATGTGGGTTGTCTAACATCCCCCCTCAAACTAATGATTGTCATCAACAAGTAATAGTTTGCTAACTAGAAATGAGTGGCGTGCAGACGTGAGGGACTTCGTGAGAATGTCGACAAGCTGATCATGGGATGCAACATGTGGTAGCGATATGATCCGAAACTGAAACTTTTCGCAGATGAATTGACAGTCAACTTCAATATGCTTGGTCCATTCATGAAAACCGGATTTTAGGCAATCCGAATGGCACTCAAATTATCTACATGGAGTAGAGTAGGATCTTGTAGATGAACGCCCAAGTCAGAAAAAAGTCCACGTAACCAGATAATCTCACTACAAGCTGCTGATATTGCTCTATACTCTGCTTCTGTGCTTGATTTGGAAACAGTGGCCTACTTCTTACATTTCCAAGAGATGAGAGAAGTGTCAAGAAAAGCACAGTAGTCAGTGGTAGACCTGCATGTGAGAGTACAACCAGCCCAATTAGCATCTGAATAAGCACGAAGTTTCAGAGGAGCCGTGGAGGAAAAGAACAGAGATCGATCCAGAGTTCCACATAAACACCGTAAAATGCGCAATACTACAGTCATATGAAGGGTTCGAGGAGCAGAAACAAATTGGCTGACAACTTGGACCGCATAGGCAATATCAGGACAAGTCATTGTTAAGTAAACCAAACTCTCAACCAAATGACGGTATAAAGTGGGATCCGCAAGGAGTGTACCATCGTCACGGTCATATTGAACGTTAAGTTCCAAGGGAGTCTGAACTATCTTCTGATCCGTTAAGGAAGCCTAAGCGAGAAGATCCTTGGTATATTTATGTTGGCTGACTAGGATTCCACGTATAGAATGCGAAAATTCAAGTCCAAGAAAGTATGTCAAATGACCCAGGTCCTTCATCTTGAAAGATGACTTCAAAACTTCCTTTAAAGTCGAGATGTCAGTATCATCGCTACCAGTCAGAAGTAGGTCATCAAGACAATTTCATGCTCAAATGTGCGCAAGAATAATGATGGATCATGCCACTTTGAGTAAAATCAGCTCCTATAACAACATCATGAAAACGTTGGAACCATGCCCGAGGGGCTTTCTTTAGGCGACAGACTTTATTGACAGGGATTAAAGATCTAGGAGAAGGTTTCAAATAGACTGTTTCTTAGAGGTCTCCATGAAGAAAAGCATTTTTCACGTCCATCTGAGTGAGGGGCCAAGAGCAACTGATGATACTGCCAGAAGAGTGCGAACAGTTTTCATCTTGGCTACAGGAGCGAATGTCTCATCATAATCAATTTCGTGTTCTAGTTTGTATCCCTGGCGACAAGTCGAGCTTTGTATTGATCCAATGATCCGTCAGACTTGAGCTTCGCAGAATAAATCTATTTACTGCCAATTAATTGGTGGTCAGGAGGTCAAGTAACAATGTCCCATGTATGGTTATCATCCAATGCTGCAAGTTCTTCTGCCATATCCTTCTTCCAACAATCATGACTGGCTGCCTGATTATATGAAGTAGAAATAGATACAGTATCAATGGTAGTATTCATGGAAGACATAGAGTATATGAAGCGATCAGGCTGTCGATGTTCACGAGTGGAACGACGTACCAAGATAGGATCTGGATCGGTTATAGGTACAGTAGGGAGAGTAGTAGGTGATAGATCTGTACGTGGTCGTAGTGAATAAACCTGCAATGGACAAGAAGGTGAACTCGATGCAACCGAAATGTCAGGAAAAATAGTAAGACCAGGAGAGTCTGGTGTGGGCGAAGAGGAACAGATGAATGAAAGGCAATATGCTCAAGAAAAATAATATGTCGTGATACCCGTACACGACGAGAGACCGGATCATAGCAACGAAAACCCTTTTGAGTTTCTCCAAATCTCAAGTACATACATTTGACTGATTTTGGGAAAAGTTTGTTACGTTCACGTGATGTCAGATGAACATAACATACACAACCAAAAACACGAAATGTGGAATATGTACGAAGAGAACCGGTGAGAACAAAGTAGGGAGATTTACTATTCAGGACTGTAGTTGGCAACCGATTAATCAAGTAGACTGAATGCATCATAGCTTCTGCCCAAAAGGAACGAGGAACACTCATAGCTGTCATTAAGATATTGGCAGTTTCAACAATATGACGATTTTTTCGTTCAGCCACTCCATTCTGTTGTGGAGTATCAAAACAGGTAGTCTAATGAGTAATCCTATGACCCTGCAGATATGTACGAAAATTTGTAGAGAGATACTCTCCCCCTGAGTCAGAGCGGAGAGTTTGAATTTTTACTTGAAATTGTGTGTCCACCATAGAATGAAATATTTTGAATTTTTCAAACACCTGTGACTTAGAGTGCAGAAAGTAAATGCAGGTATAACGGGTGAAATCATCAATGAATATAACATAATATCGTAGTTCAGAGAGAGACATAATTGGGGAAGGGCCCCAGACATCCGTATGCACCAGTTCAAACATAGATGATGATTTCGTAGTACTTAGAGGAAATGGAATGCACTTACTTTTTAAAAGGCAACAAGAAGAAGAAGAATAATCTAAACCACTTTTATTAAGAGAAATATTCCCTAACATGCCAGAAAAAAAGATCTGAATCAAACGATCAGAATGTCGATGACCTAGGCGAAAGTGCCAGAGTTTCCACATTTTATTTGCCGAACAAATATCCGAGGAAGAGGGAGAGAAGAAACAACGAGCTGGAGTAATTGATGAGTGAAAGTCCAGCACGTACAAACATTCATGCCGCTTACCCTTCCCAAGTACCTTCCCCATTGCCAGATCCTGCACAAAACAACAATTTGGAAGAAATATGACTAAGCAGTTATTGGATGTAAGTTGACCAATCAAAATTAAATTTGAGGAGAGTTTAGGGACATAAAAAACATCACGAAGGGTAAACTGGCGATGGTCAGAAGGGGAGAAAGTTAAGGAACCAACGGACTGAATTGGTAGTTTAGTTCCATCTGCAGTAGAAATAGTCTGATTGCCAGTGTAGGGACGAATATTGTGAAGATGGAATACATTACTAGTCATATGATTTGAAGCACCAGAATTGAAAAACCATGGTGAAGATGCGGTTATACCTAACATACCGACCACAGAAAGGGCCTGCACAATCTGCTGGAGCATCGCAGGAGTTAAAGGTGAGGAAAGACCTTCAACGGAACCAGTGGATGCAGTATCACTAACAGAAGGCTCGGAAGAAGGCACAAAAGTAGCAAAAAGAGTACGACCACGGCCACGACCTCGACCACCACGTCCACGACAGAATGAGGATACGTAGGCACGTAAACGATAGTCCTGAAGACCATGACCAGTCCTTCGACAATACGCGCACCAATCTTTGCACTGAGCGACGACATGTCCCACTTTGTTACAGCTGCGACAAGTTAAAGTAATGGAACCATGGTTTGGTGCAGAGGTGGATACAGTAAGTGTCAGGTCAGATGGTCCCTGAGATGTCCCCTGAGAGAGGACGTACAGTTGTTGTTCCTCGGCCAATAAATTATTAATAATCGAATTCATTGAAGGAGTTGGGCTACGGTTCAGGAGAGCAACCCTGCAATGCTCAAATTTCGGACGCAGTTTTATAAGAAACTGTCTAACTTGCGCACTCTCGCGCATTGTGTGGAATATTTTAAAGTCATTTGGGAAGTCAGGATCCATCATAAACATCTCTGTCCAAATTGTAACAATTGTAGAGTAGAAAGATTGAATACTTTTGTCACCCTAAGTAAGGTGAACCAGATCTCGTTCCAGGTAGTATAACCTAGTTGCATTACTCTGTTGATATATTGTCTGGAGATGCTCCCACATAGCCTTAGCAGTGCGATGTGGCGTGAGACCAACAGCTATTGATCGATCGACAGAATCAAGAATCCAGGTAATAATTTTTCATTTCCTAATCAACCATTTTGTCGGCATCGGTGGAAGCGGGAACAGTAACAGATCTATCAATCAGTCCCCACAACCCACAACCCTTGAGAAAACTTTGAAAGTGGATGGCCCATAAATTATAATTGGTGTCATCGAAACTACATCGTGGGACTTCTGTACGGGAGTCTTTGTCCATATATAGGAAAAGATATAAACTATGTCAAGGAAGAAGGTACCTTGCAACAGGAGAGTTGGTTGTAGGCAATAAAACTGCAACAGATCAGAACGGCAATCAGTAAGAGGGTTTATATCCCCACCAACAGATCAGAACAGCAAAAGGAGGGAGCGCAGCAGGGGACGAGCCGGATCAGATCAGAACAACAACAGTAGTAGGGGCATGCGCAACAACAAAAGGATGAGCGCAGCAAGGGTGTGCGCAACAGCAACAGCGAACAGATCGTGGGCAGTAAGGACGTGCGCAGGGCGTGCGCAACAGGAGGGGTTGGACGCAACAGGTGCGAGCGCAGCTGGTGTAGTAGGGATCGGATCTGGCCAGCAGGACCGAATCTGACGAGCAGGACAAAATTTGATGTGGATCTGAGGTTTTTGTGGTCGCGCAGCAGGTATAAGCCGCCGGATCTGGAGATGGTAGAGACTGGCCGCAACTACAGCGGGATGTAGAGATGGTTTTTGAAGCAAGCACGCTGATGGAGCACGATGGAGATGATGGCAGGTTGCAGAGAAGATGACAGAGCCACCGGAATCAATGGAGGAGGCTGCCAGAATCGTGGACTACTGGAAATCAATGAAGGACCACCGGAATCAAAGGAGGAGCGCCGGTTCAGAAACCTAGCTCTGATACCATGTAAACACATGGATTTGGAGAATGTTTTTCTGTATTTCAGACAACCTTAAAGGGTTGAATATATAGAGTTTTACAACGACTATACAAGGTAAGATGATAAATACAAAATCTTCTATACAAGGAATGTGGGCTGTCTAACAGCACAACTCTCTCTCTCTCTCTCTTCCTCTCTCTCTCTCTCTCTCTCTATGTATGTTTTGTTTTGCTAAACTAATGTAGTCTGTGTATATCTTTAGTTTGCCTTTGTAGTCTACAATCACTTTTCATCTGGCACAATTTCACTTGTTCAATGGCTCTCCGTATTCCTTAAACTTGTCTACCTCATTCCTTGTTACTCATCGTTATTGGATTATATGCAGACATCCGTTGTTTTCCACCTATTATCATGTTAGTGACATTGCTTCCTGTTTGGTAGTTATTCCAAGATTGCTATTGTTGGCTTTAGAGTAATGTGCGCTTGAATCAAACCATAGTTCAAGAATCTAGTTACTTCATAGTCAATAGTTGGCCTCGGTATTTTGAAAATATAGCAACATTTTCCACGAATTTTCATGGCTCAAACTTGCCGCCGTGAGGATTGAGGGTTTCGATTGCCTGGACCGGGATGGGCAAAAGTGTTAAGGGCATTTTTTCTCATGTCCAATTGCATTGGGGTTGATCTTAGCATGTGTTGCTAGATCTTTTACCATCATCTATTCATTGGTTTCTTTTATTGTTGAATCATTGAAGGCTATTATCGAATCTATCATTTTTAGATGAGTTGATATATCAGGGCATGTACTAGCAATGGTAAGAGACACCATTTATATTTCTTTTTTTTTTTTCAGATAGATATTAGCTACGGATATTAACCGTAGCTTTTAATTAGGAAACCGTAGCAAGTGTTTAATTCTTTCTATAGCTATGGATCTAGTCAAACTTTTAACTACAAATTTTCAGACCTATAGCTACGGTATCTTGCTACGGGCTAAAACCGTAGCTATTGGTATTTTAACTATAGTACCAAATATAAAAAATGTGGATTAAATGTGTAATTATATGTTGTTTTCATTCGTTTTTTTCAGGCATTGCTTTGAATTAGGAATAGTGTGTTGTTATGAACAGGATCTTCATGAGAGTGAACTTCATTTTGAATTATATGCTACGAGAGGGCAATTTAGTTATGGATGGGCTTGTGCAGATAAGAAGTTCAAGCAATAACAACTCCTTTGTTATATGTCGCGGGAGGGTAATTCAGTTGTGCCAAGGATCATTGTTCAAGTTGAAGGATACTCAGATTTTGGCATGTTTGAAGAACTCATAATGAATTTATTATTATTATTTTTTTGTTTATAACAAATGTACATTTTGTATTATATACATGCCTTATACGATAAGTGGGGTCTTTTTTTTTGTGGGTCCTGTCTTAGTTCTTGTATATTTTGTGCAGCTATAGGTGCATTATACGAAACGCGAGGAAGATGAACTCCATTTCTTTCTTTTTTGTGGGGCCCACTTGAATTAATGTACATTTTGTGTTGTTTAAGTGCATCATACGATAGGTGAGGCATGTTTCTTTTTTGTGGGTCTTCAAGAATTCATGTACAGTAATTTTGAAAATTGATGAAATTACATATTGAAATTTCACTTATGGATGTAATGGAATGCCATTTACATATTGAAATTTCACTTTTGAGATGTGATAACGATCGAGGAAGTTGAAGTCATGCAAGTGACAAGTTTGGAGATTGTTGGAGGCTCTTGAGGCTCTTTGATTGAGTCAGTGCTTACTTTTAATGATTTACAAACACAACATACTTGTATAACGAATATCACATCTCCAAGTTAGGTGTTGAATTGCAATTTTAGTCATCTTAATTGTTGGGTTTGATACTTCCTGCCTTAATTAGTATTCAACAGGTCGGGGCTGGTGCTGTTTTGGGATGTACAGTATCCTACATAATTCAATTCAGCATCCAAACATGACCTTTTATTCACCAACTGACATGACCTCTTATTTAACTAAATTTTGTGACTTGAATATATCTATGTAACTATTACTTCGCTTTATCACCTAAGATTATTTTATTTTATTTTATTTTTACTTTTTGCTAATTTTTTTTGTTATTTCTTTTGAGGGTTTTAAATGAATGAAGATTGAAAACTGGAAATAGAAAAATAAACTATAATATTTACCAAAATAAACAACCATATCACATTTCTAAGTGAAATCACTTCACACTCACACAACCATATCATATCCTCAAGTATAACCTCATCATATAGTCTATCAATCGTATCACATTCTCAAGTGAATCCATCACACCATACTGTCACATAACCATATCATATCCTCAAGTGCAACCTCATCACACAGTTCATAAAGTGTTTCACATTCTCAAGCGGAACCACATTACACTATCACACAACCATATCATATGCATCCTCAAGTGCAACCTCATCATACAGTCCATCAACTGTATCATATTCTCAAGTGGAATCACATCACATTATAGTCTCAACCATGTCATCCTCAAGTTGCCACACTCGAAAATGCTGATTCGAGTGTGGCAATAAAGTTGACAATGGAATTTATATAATATTATCTTTTAAATTTTAAATATGTAAAAAAAAAAAATGCAGGTTTCAATCAAATATAATAAACATTGGCTTACACATGTATAGACCTTTTACTGGCAATTCCACATACCTTCACTGACAGTTACAGAAGCCTTTACTGGTGCTTATAAAAGTGCTGGTAAATCTTACCTATAAGGGCGTCCAACACAACCACTAGTAAAAGTCTTGAACTAATAAATAGTTGAGATTGATGACTTGGATTATTAGAAGGCGTCCCTATGCAGGTAAGATAAATAGTTTTGTATTTTTTATAAGGTTGGAAATTTCTAAATATAAATGAAAGAATTGGCAGACACCATGTAAGAGAGTATAATCTATATCATAATAGGTACATGCATCTGTGGAAGTGATACAA
Source organism: Magnolia officinalis (assembly GCA_021015155.1). Lineage (NCBI taxonomy): Eukaryota > Viridiplantae > Streptophyta > Magnoliopsida > Magnoliales > Magnoliaceae > Magnolia > Magnolia officinalis. The sequence continues at coordinate 19,907,076 of JAJHSJ010000006.1, forward strand.
TTGATGGACTATGTGATGAGATTATACTTGAGGCGTTGATATAATATTGTCCCAGTATGATGGGGTTATACTTGAGAATGTGATACAGTTAATGGACTAAGTGCTGGGATTACCCTTAAGGATATGATGTGGTTGTATGATAGTGTGATAGTGTGAAGTGGTTCCACTTGAGAATATGATATGGTTGATATACTATATGATGAGGTTGCGCTTGAGGATATGATATGGTTGTGTGAGAGTATGATATGGTTCCACTTGAGGATATGATATGGTTGTATGATAATATGATGTAGTTACATTTGAGAATATGATATAATTGATAAACCATGTGATTAGGTTGCATATTTGAATATGATATGATTGTGTGACAGTGTGAAGTAGTTCCAAATTGAAGAATGTGATACGGTTGATGGACTATTTGCGCTTGAGAATATGATATGATTGTGTGAGAGTGTGATAAATGATCTCCACTTGAGAATGTGATACGGTTGATGGACTATGTCATGACGTTGGATAATCCAAGGTTGTATGACAGTGTGATCATGTTACACTTCAAAATATGATACAATTGATAGACTATATGATGAGGTTACACTTGAGGGTATGATATGTGGTTGATATGTGGTTGTGTGAGTGTGATGTGTCCACTTGAGAATGTGATACGGTTGATAGACAATGTGATGGAGTTGTACTTAAGGATGCGGTATGGTAGTGTGATAATGTGATGATGTATATATCTACTTAAGAATTTAATACGATTGATGGACAGCGTGATGAGTTTGCACATAAGGATATGATATGGTTATATGATAATTTGATGTGGTTACACTTGAGGATATGATATGGTTGATAGACTATGTGATTAGGTTGCATTTGAGCGCATGACATGGTTGAGACGATAGTGTGATGTGATTTCACTTGAGAATATGATACAGTTGATGGACTATATGATGAGATTACACTTGAGGATGCATATGATATGGTTGTGTGATGGTGTGATGTGGTTTCACTTGAAATGTGAAACACTTTATGGACTGTGTGATGAGATTGCACTTGAGGATATGATATGGTTGTGTGACAGTATGGTGTGGTGGATCCACTTGAGAATGTAATATGGTTAATATACTGTATGATGAGGTTGCACTTGAAGATATGATATGGTTGTGTGAGTGTGAAGTGATTTCACTTAGAAATGTGATATAGTTGTTTATTTTGGCAAAGATTATAGTTTATTTTTCTATTTTCAGTTTTCAATCTTCATTCATTTAAAACCCTTAAAAGAAATAACAAAAAAAAAAAAAGCAAAAAGTTAAAAAAATGCTGATTATTTTTTAAGTTATGTACAGTGCCTATTTTGTTACATTTTTTTACGAATTAACATATTGGAACTTGGTTGAATTTTTCTATCCCATCCACCTGTTTCCAATATTAGGGCCCACATGCTGATTGAACCTGTTTTTTTATTATTATTTTTTTTTATTTTATTTTTTTTGGGGGGGGGGGGGGGGGGGGGGGGGGGGGGGGGGGGGAATGTTTTTAAGGCTGGACCAACCTGATGATGGGTTGAGTCCCAGAGTGATGGGCCATGCTAGCAAATGTGTGGCATCTACATCAACTTTTTTTTTTTAGGTGTGGCATCTATATCTGTAGAGAAACTGCAAGTTAGGTTCAATTTCACCTTTGCTAATAATGATTTGATGTCTTCCTATTCTATTATCTCTTTTTAAAGATTCTTCAAGAGCTGAGAAGCAGCTTCAGATCCATTTTAATGTATGACGTTGTGTAAGAGAACATTCTCTTCTGGACCTTGTGAAGAAAAACGTGTTTAAATATTTTCCCGTCTTCATCTCTCCTTAACATTTCTCATCTCATCGGTGCTGATGGCCAAGTTGATATCATTCCATGACATGTATTTTATATTCTTGTGTTGCGGATTATGGAACTTGGGCTCTTTTGGTATTGTTGGATTTTTCAATGACCTTCAAAATACAACAACAGTTGGTAAGATTCTTTCTTTGATCATAATTCATTATGGTTGCTAGTCTTTCTTTCATTATCTAGTTCCAAACATAAGTCAATTGGTAAGCTAGATCTTTAGTTCTCATTTTTTTCCAGTTATACGGTCATGAGAGTTGTGCTTCCATCAAATGAACCTATTGCTTTGCTGGTGAGCTAGATCTCTGTCTGATTCTTGAAGTTTCCCCTCCATTCAAAGGTTTTAGGCATTTGGTTCATCATAAAGAACTTAAACTTTCTATTACTTTCATTAGTCATTTTTTGTTTTCTTTCTATAAACTAGATATCATTAAGTGTATTTTATTTCTATTAAGAAAAAATGTTATTAAATCAAATTCAATAATGATAGTGACAGTGACAATAACCACTGTAGTGATTGCCTTCCATATGGACAGTGCAGCTAGGAAAGCATCACATTTTGCCAATGTATCAATGGCCAACTTATGCTTCTACTGTTTGAGGAATTCTATGATCCTCAACCCATGGATATGTATGGGATCCTCAGTATTTGAGTTCATAATGTGGGGGGCCATCTTGAAGAGGACTTTATTTTCTCTTGCAATTTTCTTATGGGTTTTTCCCTGATTTGTTATTATATAGTTCAATGGCAGGAGATCGGCAGTGTCTGGTGAAGTGGGTTGGTATCTGCTTACATAATTTTGAAACTTTGAACAGAATCGTCGATCCTGCAATCAAGGGCGAATGCACCTCCAAGTCTGTCTGGTGATAGGTGAGGGTTGTGTATTTGTTATATGATAGGTGAGGCCCGTTGTTCTTTGTCAAGCCCACCCGAAGTACATGGTTGTATATTTCCTTTTGGCAATAAAATACAGGTGGGGTGATTCCACTGGTTACCTTTCAAAAAAAAAAAAAAAAAGTTACTGAAATTGGTATAGTTTATATGCATGTTCTGCTTTTTAATCACTTGGTGAGATGTTTCTTCTTGATAGTTGGCTTTGCAAGCAACAATTTAGAGGGTGAAAGAATCGTAAGAAAGTCTACTAGAACTTCAGTCATTGTACGGCAAGCAAAGAGATGCAATACGTGCTGCTTTGCAAGCAACAATGAAGCAAAAGGCAAGCAGAGAGCTCCACTTTATTCATAGTAAAAGGCACACTCCAATTTGAATTATACAGAATTCTAGTCAACATTATGGTTGTTATCATGAATAAAAATGTCATCGCCCCTTTAAAAAAAGAATGAACTTATTAAGCAAGGAAGAGTAAATTTCTAAAACTCTTCAAATAAAGAGAAGAAAAAACAGAGTAAGAGGACTAAGAGGCATTAAATTAAAGATTTGATTATTCTCTCTCTCCTCCCTTTCAGTTTAGCAAGAAAGCCATCAACCTTAATTGCTCCCTTCCACATCACACTCTTACACAACCATATCATAAATCCTCAAGTACAATCTCATCACATAGTCTATCAACCGTATCACATTCTTAAGTGGAACCACTTCACATTGTCATACAATCATATCATATCCTCAAGTTTAACATCATCATATAGTCATTCAATCATATGACATTATTTAATTTGGAACCACTTCACACTGTCACACAACCATATCATATCCTAAAGTGCAACCTAATCATATAGTTCATCAACCATATCATATTCTCAAGTGTTACCACATCGTACTATCACACAACCATATTATATTCTCAAGTGCAACCTTATCACATAGTCCATTAACCATATCACATTCTCAAGTGGAATCACTTACACTATCACACAATCATATCATATCCTCAAGTGCAACCTAATCATATAGTTCATCAACCGTATCATATTATCAAGTGTAACCTCATCATACTATCACACTACTATATCACATCCTCAAGTGCAACCTCATCATGTAGTTCATCAACCATATCACATTCTCAAGCAAAACTACTTCACACTATCATACAACCAATTATATCCACAAGTGTAACTTCATCATATGGTCCATCAGCTGTATCACATTCTCAAGTGTAACCACATCACATTGTCACACTCATATCATATTCTTAAATGTAATCTCATCACATAGTCCATCAACTGTTTCACATTCTCAAGTGTAACCTCATCACATTACACACTATCATATCACATGCTCAAGTACAATCTCATCACATAGTACTATAGGAAAATTGACCTTCACCGATGGTAAAAAATGCCAGTAAAAGTTTTTTTTTAAAAAAAAACACCAGTAAAAGTTATTGTAGTGGTTAGACAAACGTCGAAAATGGGGCATTGTTAAATCTTTTGCTGGCGGCTAGCGGCCTTTTCCAGTGCTTCTACTGGTCCCTGGCAAATCCTGAAAAAGTGCCAGTAAATCCTTAAAAAAACACAAATAAATTAAAAAAAGAGGCGGTAAATCTCTAAAAAAATGTCTTTTAAAGTATGCCGAAGCGTCGTATGGACCTACCGAATCACCACATTTGGCCCGATGAACAACTTGTAAAATTCTCCTGACCAAAACATCGATATATGTGCTTATCACCGGTTTTTAAAAAATATTTTATTTTGTTATTTATATTTGATTTAAACCATATCTTCTATGGCTACGGATTAAATCCGCAGCTATATATCCGTACCTAATATATATATATATATATATATATATATATATATATATATATATATATATATATATATATATAGTTGCGGATTATATTTGTAGCTAAAAGTAGGTTGAACTTATCAATGGCTACGGTTTGTAGATAATTGGCTACGGTTAATAGTCGTAGCTACTGCATTTAAAAAAAGTTATAATAATGCATGGTGTCTCTTACCAATACATTCCCTGATAAAAATTATAATAATGGTTTCGTATCTGAATTTTAAATCTGTATATGATAGTTGGGCACCACAAAAACAACGGGCCTCACCTATCATATCTTCTAAACTCATTCACAAAAAGATAAAAGAAGAAAAAGGAACTAAGCCATACATTTCATATTCCTGAGAACATCCTCAACAACTCTGATCCCCTTCTTCACAAATCCCTTGCTCCAGCTGACAAAACAAACCACAACCCATCTCCACAACGAAACATCTGATCAAATCAGACTGCAGCAAAACCAACTATCTGTTGCGCAGCACGCCAACAACGCAGTGAACCGAGATCCAATCTCCGGTCTCACCCACAAACGATAAACAAGAATAAATATAGACTAGAAACAAATCAAAGCAATGCAAACAAACCACAAGACAAGATATACGTGGAAAAACCCCAAGATATGGTAAAAAACCACGAATGCAAACTTCCACTATGAACAAAAAAAATGAAGATTATAAGGTAATATACTAACCTCTCCCTTGGAAGCACATAGAAAACCCTTTGCCCATACCTTAGAATTATTTCTCATGCCCTGGAAAAGCCCTAAGGACACCTATTTATAGTTTAGGCAACTTTCCTTTTGCACCATTGCAAAAATTGACTCAAATTTCTATAGTCCACATCAAATCCAAAAACGAATTTGCGTAACCTCGATTGGTCGAGCTGACTGTTCGACCGGTCGAGAGAACCCCACGACCGGTCAAGCTTCTCGGACCCCAAAAATTGATGCTCACAACCGGTCGAGCTGACCCCACAACCGGTCGAGCTAGGGCCACGACCGGTCGTGCAACCCCCAGATGTGGCTCTACATCTCAACAATCTCCCACTTAGAAACACATCGTCGTAAACCTTTGTCTTTTTCATCCGGAGTGCATCGCTTCCCCATCTTCAAGCCTGAAGACCAATCAAAGCTGAACAAAGCTTCAACTTCTCCCGTGTGACCGCCTTGATCAACATATGCACGCTTCTGTAGCCGCAACATATTATGCTTCCGTCGTACTGATAGATACTATCTTTTGTAACTGAGAGACCCAACTGACTGCAACGCTACCCAGAGTAAAGACATAACCTGTAATGCTTCTTCTGCTATCGATATCCCTACCAAATATGAATCCACGTAGCCTTGTAGCTTGATTTTCGATCCTCCATAACACAACCCTACATCCTTAGTACCTATTAGATATCTGAGGATCCATTTCATAGCTTCCCAATGTTCCTTCTCGGGGTTGTTCATGAATCTGCTAACAACTCTCACTGCTTGAGCAATGTCTGGCCTCGTGCTCACCATAGCATACATGAGACTCTCAATAACTGACGCGCATGGGACTTTAGTCATGTAGTCTCGTTCCTCCTGCATCTTTGTCCCTTGCTCCTTAGATAGCTTGAAGTGGTTGGTTAATGGAGTACTAACCGGCTTAGCACCTCCCATATTGAATCGATCAAGTACCTTGGCTATGTACTCTGCCTGTGACAAAACTAGTTTCTTGTTTTCCCTGTCACGCTTTATCCTCATGCCCAGGATTTGTTTTGCAGCTCCTAAATCCTTCATGGCAAATTCTCTAGACATTTGTCTTTTAAGATCTGAGATGTCCTTTATGCTTGAACCGGCTACAAGCATATCATCAACGTACAGAAGAAGGATGATGTACGGCGTATCAAACTTCTTCAAACAGCAACAGTGGTCTGCATGACATCTCCTAAAACCGTTTGCCGATATGAAACTATCGAACTTATTGTACCACTGCCTCGGGGTCTGCTTCAGGCCATATAAACTCTTCTTCAGTCTGCACACCTTGCTCTCCTTTCCTGGTGCCACGTATCCTATCGGTTGATGCTTATATATCTCTTCTTCAAGATCCCCATGAAAAAAGGTTGTCTTAACATCTAGCCACTCTAGATGTAAGTTCTCTATAGCCACTATACTCAAAGACCATGCGAATCGTAGACATTTTCACTACCGGTGAAAATATTTCAATGAAATCGATACCTGCCTTTTTGTTGAAACTCTTTCACAACCAATCTAGCCTTGTATCGTTTCGAACCATCGTGCTCCTCCTTCAGTCTGTAAACCCACTTGTTATGAAGAGTTTTCTTACCCTTAGATAGAGTGACTAGATCCCATGTACGATTAGACTCAAGAGAGTCCATCTCATCATCCATGGCCTGATCCCACTTAACCCGTGTATCTGACTGTAATGTCTTTTCAAAATACTCAGGTTCAACATTATCTGTCAGCAGTAGATAATGTAAGGAGGGTGAGTATCGGACCGTGGGTCTCCTCTCCCGAGTAGACCTCCTCACAACCGGTGTATGCGGCTTTGCCTCATAATGCTCATGTGCATGATCATCCTGTGGCGCTATAACACCCGTGTCCGGTAACTCTTCCAACTCTACGAATTCTTTCTCTTCGGCCTTAGTTTCTTGCACACTGTCCTTATGCATCACTTTTTCATTGAAGACTACGTTCTTACTTCTGATAATTTTCCTGTTTTTTACATCCCAAAACCTGTAGCCAAAATCATGCTGCCCGTAGCCTATAAACGTGCATTTCCTGGATTTCGCATCCAGCTTATTTTTGTGCTCTGCATCAATATGAACGTATGAAGTGCAACCGAACACTCTGAGATGTGTTAAGTTCACTTCTTTCTCAGTCCACGTTTCTTCTGGTAGCCCACCATCCAATGGTGTTGAGGGACTTCTATTGATGAAATATGCGGCATTATTCACAGCATCTGCCCAAAAGGTCTTGGGCAACCCTGCATGTAACCTCATGCTCTTGGCGCACTCAAGAATGGTCCTGTTAATGCGCTCAGCCACACCATTCTGTTGTGGTGTCCCTGAAATCATTTTCTGATGTTTGATTCCATTTGCTGCACAACATTTCTCAAATCTCTTATCACAGTACTCTCCCCCATTATCAGATCTGAGATATTTTACCGTTTTACCTGTCTCGTTTTCTACCATTACTTTTCACTTCTTAAATACATGTGCCCTGCAATCGAGTTTCATGTGCCCCTTCTTGCCGCAATGTCAATACCTGTGTTTGTCTTTCGGTCCCTTGGACTTCTTCATGGACTTAAAACGCCCGTGTTTATTACCTCTTTTGTTCAGCGATCTTCATCTTCCTTCAACGTTTAGAGCATTCCTTGAATCCCTTGAAACTCCTAATGTCTTTCTTCTAGATTCTTCGCTGAGAATTAGACCCGCTACATCATCAAATTTCAGCTTTGTCGACCCTAAAGAATTGCTCACGGCAATCACCAAACCATCCCAACTGTCTGGCAAACTGGACAAGATCAATAACGCCCTGACCTCATCCTCAAAAATAATGCCAACGGATTCCAACTGGCTCGTGACTGTATTGAACTCGTTTAGATGTTCAGCCACACTCCCACCATCTGACATCTTCATGTGTTTCATAAGATGAACCTTATTGGACGCTGAGGGTTTTTCATACATGGTGGCTAGGGCTTCCATTAATTCTTTCGTGGTTTTCATCTTGGATATATTGAAGGCGACGCTCTTATACAAAGAGAGTCGGATCATTCCTAAAGCCTTCCTATCCAGTAAAAATTATTCATCATCTATCATCTTTTCTGGTTTATTCTCTTTTCCTCCTAGAGGAATATAGAAGTCCTTCTGATACAGATAATCCTCCATTTGCATCTTACAGAAGGCAAAGTTTGAACCATCAAACTTCTCAATTTAGTATTTCATTATTCTGTCATTGCTCCCAATAAAAGTAAACCAATAGCTTTGATACCAGTTGTTGCGCAGCACGCCAACAACGCAGTGAACCGAGATCTAATCTTCGATCTCACCCACAAACGATAAATAAGAATAAATATAGACTAGAAATAAATCAAAGCAATGCAAACAAACTACAAGACAAAATATACGTGGAAAAACCCCAAGCTAGGGTAAAAACCACGGATGCAAACTTCCACTATGAAGAAAAAATGAAGATTACAATGCAATATACTAATTTCTCCCTTGGAAGCACATAGAAAACCGTTTGCCCACACCTTATAATTATTTCTCATGCCCTAGAAAAGCCCTAGGGACACCTATTTATAGTTTAGGCAACTTCCCTTTCGTATCCTTATAAAAACCAGCTAAAATTTCTACAGTTCGCATCAAATCCGGAAACGAATCTGCGTAACCTCTACTGGTCGAGCAGACTCCTCGACCGGTCGAGAGGACCCCACAACTGGTCGAGCATGGTCCACGACCGGTCGAGCATGGTTCATGACCGGTCGAGTACCTCGGACCCCAAAATTGATGCTCGTTGGACTTTGAGTTGAGCCAGTTCATGACTGCTCATGACTGGTCGAGTGGACCCCACGACCGGTCGAGCTGGGGCCACGATCGGTCGTGCGACCCCCAGATGTGGCTCCACATCTCAACACTATCCAAACAAACCATAACCTATCCCCTCAATAAAAAACCAGCAGCAATCAAATGAATCTTAACAATTTTATGTCTAACTCATACCTGCTGACAATAGAATTAGCATTCTGCCAGGCTCCAACAGCCAAGCCCTCAGCTGGGACTGCAGAGAAGTATCGGAATGAAAAAAGTCAGGCCCTCCTGGTGCACAAGCAGAAAGCCAAAAGTTGAAAACAACCATCTGCAATAAAACTCATAGAATTCCTTTAGAATTTGAAACTCTTTTGTTTTTTGTGCAGCCCATTAACCGATCTGGTAAATCCTCATAGGAAAGTTTCTTCTTCTTCTTCTTTGTTTATTTTTTATTTTAATTTTTTTAAGACATCACACTTACCAGTCTAGTCCAGATCTTCAGAAATATGAGCCCCAGTGCCCAATCCTGATACAGGAGGAAAACTGGGCTTTTGTCCACAGGCACTCGCATTGGCACAATCACCAACAACTCGAATAACAAACCAATTAGCACCGGGATGATAAATATCTGAAATATGGACATGATCGCAATTAAACATCATGTAACAAGCAAAATTGCTATAGCAGAGACATTTTAGCCAAAGTGAAGTTACTTACCCATATTGACAACAGTACGAAACTCTTAAGAACAATTGTACACCACTTCCAGAATTGGGCTGCCAGATCCGCCGCTCTCCGAGTTTTAACATATTCAATTGAATACCTGGCCCAGGCTACGGCAGTGTAGATGATGTAGCATCCAATATTGAAGGCATATAGATCTTAAGAAAGAAGCGAGAACCATATTAGTTTCTCATAACTTTGAAAATGCAACTCAAAAGTCTTTAGTTTACATCTCCACCTACCATTACACTTTATGTCGTGAGTTATTGGGAAGCGAGGAATAGCACTGAACAAAGCACGCCCAAGTGAGATGGGTATAACTATCAAGGCTGAGTTGAAGAGAAGCAAAGTCATCCATTCCAGCACCAGCAAAAGCACAATAGGAAGTGCAAAACCATACTTGCCATGAGTTGAATTTCTTAAAAGTCAAGGCCAGATTGTGATACATTTTGTTTGGTTTGCCATCTTGAGCCCATCTAGAGAGTGTAGTTAAATATCAAGAGTAATAGACTCTCAGGCATGAAACAACATATAGCAATAACAGAAAATCAATCACAAGCACACTGCCCATAAAGTGACCATCTATTCTAGTTCATTAAATGGATGCATGGAAGGACAACATCTCAAATCCCAAACCTTGAAGAGGAATAGGGTAGTTTTGTTTCAAATACACAAGCCAGCTATTTCATAAAATTACACTTTTAGAGATAGATTAAGGCCAGTTCAAAATATTTAGAAACACTTATTGAATGATGATACTTCACCCAAGATCTATCCAACCTACTCTATGGGGCACCAAGCCAAAATCACAACCACTCAATCAATGGCCCAAAAATTAACGTCCAGATAAGTTGTTGGAGAAATTGTAGGATAGTCAAAAGTACTCAACTCAACTGTTGAAGCCAATCATGGATTGCTCCGATCAAGAATCACATTTCTTTGACATCCTAAACATCTGATTTATAGCCTTAAAATGAACGGTTATAAAAAGAAGACAATTGATTAGATGTATAGGATAAGCTAGTCATTCATATTTTTCAGTGGTCCATGAAAAGTGGGTTGGACTGTACAGACAGTCCAAATAAATGTTTTGGACGACACGCAAATAAAGTAGGGATCTCTCTAGTGGCAGTGAATATCATAACTTCCATTTTGCATGAGTATGTACATGCAACAACATTATTCAGCAATCTAAACCACTCATCTTACTGCCTCATTGTGGAATGTGTATGGACAACACCACAAAAGTTTTCTAGATTGGAATATCCTATTCATCCATTATTTGGCCTTTTCTCCTTGAATAACGACTATTGGTGTATCATTTTTCTCAACCACACATTTGCAAGCAACAACAGAGGATTAGATTGTCCCACTGGGAAGAATTTTGGCACATGGTCTGTCCATGGTGGGGACAAGGAGCTAGGGGCTATTACCAATAGAGAAGTTTCCTTCCATATCGCTTTCTATATACACACGTGTGCATGAGTGCAAGTAACCTTAATTCAGTTTCAACTTCCTATCTCCAGGTTCTGCCCCCCCCCCCCCCCCCCCCCCCAAAAAAAAAAAAAAAGAAAAAAAAGAGAGATATAGAGAAGTCATTCAATTGCATGAACCATATAATCAAGAAATAGACTATATGCCATCTGTGATTTCTTTCAGAATTTCTTGTAATTTCATTTTCTTCCAAGTAGACTATTCCTCTCCTATAGCCATCTGTAGTGGATCCCCTCTTATAACCATTTGTAATGGATCAAACACCAAATCTTACATCCCAGGCATCTGTTCAAAAGTAAAATCTAAAAGAAATGATAGTTGAATCATAATTGTTATTATTAGCCCCTCATAAACAAAAAACTACCTACATTAACATGTTTTCCATGCCTTCCCAACACTGAAACACCACAACTCCACTCTTTACTCAACAACATTAGTAAGGTCAATTTGATTGAAGTGCTCGGATGACGACGCCAAAGAACATTTTACCCTTTCCAGGAAACCATGAATTTGTTAAAAACACAAGAAGAGGCATCAATCGTGACAGGAATGCACAAAATAATCATATCAACTAAGGGGTAAACATTGGCACAAAATAATCAAATCAACAACAAAACTAGATCATGAGAAGTAGTTTTCCTATATCTTCCACAGAATGCACATCTCACCTCTCAATGACATTAGTTTTATTCAAGATCTTCAAAAAAGGTAACAACGTAAAGCAAGTTCAGACTGGTTTGCATAAGCAGCTTCCTGATCCCTGAAGAGATTTCAAAAGCAAAATCAGTTCTATTGGCACGAGAAGTAATTGGTTTTAACTATTAAAGATGGATAAACAAATATAGTGTATGCTTAGCATATACTGAAATGAGATCAACTCATTTTTAGTGTCTACCAAACAGGGCTAAAACTAAACAAAGAACAAGCCTTACAAAAAAAATATATGAGGATGACAAGTCTCCGATCCAAGTCCAGGTGCACCTAAAGAATGAATGCAAGCTCATACCATATTTCCGCTGCTTCGAATGAGAACATGATGATACCATCTTCGTTGTTCCTACGCTCATTCCACTCAATTCTCATTCCAGGTTACATCTAAACATGATCATTTGAAATCAAGATTGCTTGGTAGACACCTAGAAAAAGAACAATCACAATGTAATGATGAGTTCTTAAGAGATGTTTATGGTAAAATGATTAAGTAACTAATCAAAACCACAAGTTCATGCGCAGAATTTTGAGAGACACACGTGCTAGTGTAGCATGGTAGCAATGCAAGGACAGAAAATTGAATCATTGCATGAAAACGATGGTTTCATGAAAATCAAACATACCACTATAAATGGAATCCATTGGAATCCATTTCTCAATTAGTACATTGGGAAATAATGATAAAGAATTCCTTTCTTCTCCCATGGATTCCTGCTTGTCAAACAGGCCCCAGGGAAATTATGATTAGGTGTTCTAATTTTCCTTTTCTTTTTTCAAACGCTGACAAAAAGAGACGAACCCTAAGCAAATAGTCTACCAAACAGGGCTAAAACTAAACAAAGAACAAGCCTTACAAAGCTTGTTTCTGCAGTCCACAAGCAAAGCCAAAATAAGTTTCTCGATTAAGGTTACCATGAAAAAAAATCAGATGAACAACATACTTATCGAAACTGTTCCAGAAAAAAATTAGATGAACAAGATACTTATCAAAACTCTTCCAGAAAGAAAATCATATGAACAATACCGAAACTGTTCCAGAAAAAAAAAATAAAAATCAGATGAACAACATACTTATCGAAACTGCTCGAATCAGATGAACCATTGATAACTGATTGTTTGGAGCCCCGCCATTCAATTCACAATCAGCCGCATCAACAGGGTCCTTTCATGCCACAACAACCTATGTAGCTGGGTCCTTACTCTTGCCCAGGTGGTAGACTCTCAGGAGTTTCAACTCCCGGTCAAGGGTTCGAGTATCCATAGGTGGTGAAATTCTACCAGCGTGAGTGTTTGGGGTGTGTGTTTAAAAAAAAAAAGAAAAAAAAAAAAAAAAAAAAAAAACCTATGTAGCTCTCAAACTACTTGATCCCATCCTTAAATGATTTAATATGCAATATTATAAAAGTTGAGAGTTATATAAGTAGTAGAGAGCTACACTTATCTTTTCTCAAAATTCAATGTTAACGGGGGATTTGTTCCTTTAATGAAATTGAATTGGCTACAACAATTAAAGGGCTATTGATGATTAGTTCTCCCTCAGTGTACATTTTGATTTTCTTGATTACAGTACTGCACCTAGAAAGAAATCGAGAAGGGAAAAGATACAGTTGAATGTGATCACTGGTGTTAAGAAAGAAGTTGTTTGAAAGACAACTAGCTTTTGTCCGAAGGTGAATTCACACTTGTTTTTATATCTATTTGCTCTCTACTACTATACTTTTTGTGATAGTCCTACTTATCCAAATAACTTACATTCTAAACACCCCTTAAGTGTACCAATCATGCATGATCTAGACCAAAATGCCCTTGAAATCGTAGATGGGCTATCCGGCCTGACAAAATATGACATTAAAACAGGCCCAATTTTTAAATGGACACAATTTTTGGGCTCAGACCAGCCGTGGGAGTCAGGTTTAGGATTATATATTGATGTTTTCATGTGACGTTGACAGTTATGTTAAGATGTGGAGCCACATTTGGGACCATCTTCGACCGGTCGTGAGCCATGCTCGACCGGTTGTAGGGTCCGGCTCGACCGGTCGTGGACTGGTTCGACTCAAAGTCCAGCGAGCATCGTTTTTTTATCCCGAGGTACTCGACCAGTTGTGGCCCATTCACGACCGGTCGTAGGGGTCGCTCGACTGGTCGTGCAGTCTGCTCAATCGGTCGTAGTTACGCAGATTCGTTCCGCGATTTTGCGCAAATTTCGTGTCGCAAGTCCTTTCGCAACTGAGATGTGGAAAGGGGAGTTGCCTAAACTATATATAAGTGTTCCTAGGGCTTTTCTAGGTAGATTGAAATATTGGGAGAAATAATTCTAAGGTGTGGGCAAAGGGTTTTCTATGTTCTTCCAAGGGAGAGGTTAGTATATTGCCTTGTAATCTTCGTTCTTCATAGTGGAAGTTTGCATCCGTGGTTTTTTTTACCATAGTTTGGGGTTTTTCCTCGTATATCTTGTCTTGTGATTTGTTTTGGATTGCTTTGATCTACTTCTTATTTATCATTTGTGGGTGAGGCCTGAGATTAGATCTCGGCTCACTGCGTTGTTGGCGTGCTACGCAACAACTGGTATTAGAGCTATTGGTTTAGTTCTATTGGGAGCGATGACAGAATAAGGGAAAACTAGAATTGAGAAGTTTGATGGTTCAAACTTTGCCTTCTGGAAGATGCAGATGGAGGATTATCTGTATCAGAAGGACCTCTATGTTCCTCTAGGAGGAAAAGAGAAGAAACCAGAAAAGATGACAGATGAGGAATAGTTTTTACTGGATAGGAAGACTTTAGGAACGATCCGACTCTCTTTGTCTAAGAGCGTCGCCTTCAATATATCCAATGTGAAAACTACAAAAGAATTAATGGAAGCCCTAGCCACCATGTATGAAAAACCCTCAGCGTCCAACAAGGTTCATCTCATGAAACAGCTATTCAACGTGAAGATGTCAAATGGTGAGAGCGTGGTTGAACATCTAAACGAGTTCAATACAGTCACGAGCCAGTTGGAATCCGTTGGCATTGTTTTTGAGGATGAGGTCAGGGCATTATTGATCTTATCCAGTCTGCCAGACAATTGGGATGGTTTGGTGATTGCTGTGAGCAATTCTTCAGGGACGACAAAGCTGAAATTTGATGATGTGGCCAGTCTAATTCTCAATGAAGAATCTGAAAGAAAGGCATCAGGAGTTTCAGGGGATTCAGGGAATACTCTAAACGTTGAAGGAAGAGGAGGATCACTGACCAAATGAGGCAATCAACACGGACGTTCTAAGTCAAGGAAGAAGTCCAAGGGACCGAAAGATAAAGACGGGTGTTGGCATTGCGGCAAGAAGGGACACATGAAACGTGATTGCAGGGCACTCAAGAAATAAGAAAGAAGCTCTCAAGGTGGGAAGGATTCAGTGAATTTATCTGAGGATAGTGACACAGACGCGTTGATCTTGTCTCTTGATGCGAGGAATGAGTCTTGGGTTATAGACTCGGGTGCTTCGTTTCATGCCACTTCATGTAAGGAAGTTCTGCGTGATTATGTGTCAGGTGACTTTGGGAGAGTCTACCTGGGTGATGATGAGTCATGCAGTATAGTTGGAAAAGGGGACGTTCAGGTCAATCAGAAAGACGTAACAGTTTTGAAATTGAAGGATGTCAGACATGTACCGAGTTTGAGAAGGAATCTGATCTCAGTGGGGCAGTTGGCCGATACCGGTTATGTGACGACATTCACCAGTGACTCCTGGAAGATCACAAAAAGTGTCTTGGTAATATCTTGAGGCAAAAAGGAAGGTACTTTGTACGTGACTTCATGATCGTATAGTTCACTCACAGTCGCATCAACTGGAGTGAATGGGCAGTTATAGCATCAAAGGTTTGGACATATGAGTGAGAAGGAGATGAAAGTGCTATTGTCTAAAGGAAAGCTACCAGGGCTAAAGTCTATTGACTTGGAATTCTGCGAGGATTGCGTGTATGGCAAGCAGAAGAGAGTAAGCTTCAAGAAGACGGGACGCGCTCCAAAGACGCATCTATTGGAGCTTGTACACACTGATGTGTGGGGACCGGCACAGGTATCATCTCTTGGTGGCTAACGTTATTTTGTTACTTTTATTGATGATGCTAGTAGAAAACTGTGGGTCTATTTCTTAAAGCATAAATCTGATGTATTTGATGTATTTAAGAAGTGGAAAGTTATGGTAGAAAACGAGACAGGTAAAACAGTAAAGTGTCTCAGATCTGATAATGGGGGAGAGTATTATGATAAGAGATTTGAGGAGTATTGTGCAGCAAATGGAATCAAACATCAAAAAATGATTCCAGGGACACCGCAGCAGAATGGTGGGCTGAGCGCATTAACAGGACCATCCTTTAGCGCACCAGGAGCATGAGGTTACATGCAGGGTTGCCCAATACCTTTTGGGCAGATGCTGTGAATACTGCCGCATATCTCATCAATAGAAGTCCCTCAGCACCATTGGATGGTGGGCTACCAGAAGAAATGTGGACTGGAAAAGAAGTGAACCTTGCACATCTCAAAGTGTTCGGTTGCACTTCATATGTTCACATTGATGTAGAGCACAGAAACAAGCTGGATGCGAAGTCTAGGAGGTGCACGTTTATAGGCTACGGGCAGCATGATTTTGGCTACAGGTTTTGGGATGCAGAAAACAAGAAAATCATCAGAAGCAAGGATGTAGTCTTCAATGAAAAAGTGATGCATAAGGACAGTGTGCAAGAAACTAAGGCCAAGGAAAATGGATTCGTAGAGTTGGAAGAGTTACTGGACACGGGTGTTACAACGTCATAGGATGATCATGCACAGAAGCATTATGAGGCAGAGCCACAGACACCGGTTGTGAAGAGGTCTACTTGGAAGAGGAGGCCCACGTCCGATACTCACCCTCCTTACATTATCTACTGCTGACAGATAATGGTGAGCCAGAGTGTTTTGAAGAGGCATTACAGTCAAATACACGGGTTAAGTGGGAGCAGGCCATGGATGATGAGATGGACTCTCTTGAGTCTAATTATACATGGGAGCTAGTCACTCTACCTAAGGGTAAGAAAGCTCTTCATAACAAGTGAGTTTACAAACTGAAGGAGGAGCACGATGGCTCGAAAAGATACAAGGCTAGATTGGTTGTAAAAGGGTTTCAACAAAAGGCAGGTATCGATTTCACTGAAATATTTTCACCTGTGGTGAAAATGTCTACGATTCGTATGGTCTTGAGTATAGTGGCTACAAAGGACTTACATCTATAGCAGATAGATGTTAAGACAGTCTTTCTTCATGGGGACCTTGAAGAAGAATATATATACATTAGCCGACAGGATACGTGGCACCAGGAAAAGAGAACAAGGTGTGCAGACTGAAGAAGAGTCTATATGGCCTGAAGCAGGCCCCGAGGCAGTGGTACAAGAAGTTCGATAGTTTCATGTCGGGAAACGGTTATAGGAGATGTCATGCTGACCACTGTTGCTATTTGAAGAAGTTTGATACGTCGTACATCATCCTTCTTTTGTACGTTGATGATATGCTTGTGACCGGTTCAAGCATGAAGGACATCTCAGATCTCAAAAGACAACTGTTTAGAGAATTTTCCATGAAGGATTTAGGAGCTGCAAAACAAATCCTGGGCATGAGGATAAAACGTGATAGAGAAAATAAGAAACTAGTTGTATCACAGGTAGAGTACACAGTCAAGGTACTTGATCGATTCAATATGGGAGGTGCTAAGCTGGTTAGTACTCCATTAACCAACCACTTTAAGCTATCTAAGGAGCAAGGTGCAAAGACGCAGGAGGAACGAGACTACATGACTAAAGTCGTATATGCGTCAGCCATTGGGAGTCTCATGTATGCTATGGTGAGCACGAGACCGGACATTGCTCAAGCAATGGAGTTGTTAGCAGGTTCATGAACAACCCCGGGAAGGAATATTGAGAAACTGTGAACTGGATCCTTAGATACTTGGTAGGTACTAAGGATGTAGGGTTGTGCTATGGTGGATTGGAAATCAAGCTACAAGGCTACGTGGATTCAGATTTGGCAGGAGACATCGGCAGCAGAAGAAGCACTACAAGTTATGTCTTTACTTTAGGTAGTGCTACAGTCAGTTGGATCTCTCAGTTACAGAAGATAGTATCTATCAATACGACAGAGGCAGAATATGTTGCGGCTAAAGAAACGTGCAAGGAGATGGTATGAATGCAAGGTTTCATGGAAGAGTTGGTTAAAAACAAATAGATTGCAAGCTGTACAGTGACAGTCAGAGTGCAATACACTTGGCTAAGAATTCAGCCTTTCATTCAAGGACCAAGCATATTGCTATCAGATATCACTTTATACGTTTGTTACTGGAAGATGGATCGATTGCTCTGGAGAAGATTCATACAAGTGAGAATCATGCGGATATGTTGACCAAGGCGGTCACACAGGAGAAGCCGAAGCTCTGTTAAGCTTTGATTGGTCTTCAGGCTTGAAGACGGGGAGGTGGTACACTCCGAATGAAGAAGACGAAGGTTTAAGGTGATGTGTCTCCAAGTGGGAGATTGTTAACATGTGGAGCCACATCTGGGACTATCTTCGACCGGTCGTGAGCCATGCTTGACCGGTCGTAGGGTCCGGCTCGACCGGTCGTGGACCGGTTCGACTCAAAGTCCAGTGGGCATCATTTTTTGATCCCGAGGTGCTCGACCGGTCGTGGCCCATTCACGACCGGTCGTAGGGGTCGCTCGACCAATCATGCAGTCTGCTCGACCGGTCATAGTTACACAGATTCGTTTCGCGATTTTGCGCGGATTTCATGTCGCAGGTCCTTTCGCAACTGGGATGCAGAAAGGGGAGTTGCTTAAACTATATATAGGTGTTCCTAGGGCTTTTCCAGGTAGATTGGAATATTGGGGGAAATAATTCTAAGGTGTGGGCAAAGGGTTTTATATGTTCTTTCAAGGGAGAGGTTAGTATATTGCCTTGTAATCTTTGTTCTTCATAGTGGAAGTTTGCATCTGTAGTTTTTTACCCTAGTTTGGGGTTTTTCCACATATATCTTATCTTGTGGTTTGTTTTGGATTGCTTTGATCTACTTCTAGTTTATATTTCTTCTTATTTATCATTTGTGGGTGAGGCCTGAGATTAGATCTCGGCTCACTGCGTTGTTGGCGTGCCGCGCAAAAAGTTATAGCTGTTTGGATTGGTCGACAATAAAATTGAGAAAATAAAACGCATGAGGAATAAGATCCGCAAGGAGTTTTTATTTCTTTTAATTGCAATATTAATTCGTTGATATCAATCTACTTATTTTAAAATTACAGATGAAGAAAATTCAATGAATAAATACCAGAATATAAAAGAAGTCTAAAAATTTGAAATTCCAACAAAATTCCGGCAGCAAATTATGAAAGAAAATCTTGCAAATTCCATCATAACCCAGACAATGAAAAGCTTGTCAGAATAATCAAGGATCTCTGAAATTTAAATAATCCTTTCAAGTTCACTATAAATTCTAACTACCCAAAGAAATATATTTGAGAAAAGAAAAAAAAAAAAACTGAATTTTAAGGCTACCCAGAACAGAATTCAGTGGAAAAAAGAAGAAGAGAGAGATCATAAAATCTCCATAATTTTCTACAAATGCATATAAAGAAATTCCAACCGCCACCCCCCCATAAAGAATCTGGAATTCTCTTCAATTCCCAAAAATCGAAATTCCCAAAATAACTTAAAAGTTCTAAAAGAACCAGTTACCTGCAATTTGGAAGGGTTATGGAGAAGAGAAAAATCAGAAGAAGAATAACAAATGCCTTGGAATTAAATGGAACTCGCGATTTCATTAAGACCCATTTAAAAAAAAATAATCAGTAACCTTCATAGCAGGACAAAGTAATAAATTCTTGAAGAATTCATGCAAAGACAGAAAATTAACAAACAATGGAAATTTAACAGAACCCAGTACGAAAATTCAATTGGAAAAAGGTAAAAGATTACAAAACCTCGCCAAATATTCAAAAAGGAAATTAAAAAAAAAAAAAAAACCACGGAATCTTGTAATTTCATGAAGACACAGAAATAAGATCCCATGAATCTAAATTTAAAGGAAAAGCCAACTAAAATATATGAAAATTCAAATACCAACCTTGTAAATCTTCTACAATTTCTATAATTCTTGCCTTTTAGCAAGAAAGGAAAACAACCCAACAAAAGAGAGAGAGAGAGGGGATGAGACTCTCCCCCTTCTCTTCGTTTTCTTTTCCCTCCCTTCCTGTTTTCTTTTTCTGGTTTTTTTTTTTTGTTTTCCTTTGTTTTTTTTTTAATAATGGTTTTGAGTCCGTAGTTTTCTTTTATTATTATTTTTTTTAAGTGGTGACGTGGACCAATGAGTATTAGGCAATTAGGGAATCCCTGTTAACCAAATAACAGAGGATCCGGACTCGTTGTGTTGTATATCAACGCCTGCCAGCTTATTTTATAGCATGGTCAAAAAATGAGGCAGATCCAAATCTCAGATGGTCCATACCATTAGAACATAGTGGTGATTGAATGCTCACCATTAAAAACTTCGTAGGGCCCACTGTAATGTTTATTTTCCATCTAAACCGTTGATAAGGTTATGCAGACCTAGATGAATGGAAAACACAAATCGAAACTTGATCCATAAATTTTGTGGCCATTAAGAAAATTTTAATAGTGGGAATTCAAGCCTAATTACGTGGTCCACTTGAGATTTGGATCTACCTAAAAAAATTTGGGATCATGCCCTAAAAGTATATGGAAAATTGGATGGACGGAGTGGATACACAACACATACATCAAGGCCCTATGATCAGGGCATCATTAATACTAGAGGTGTACACGAGTCGAGTCGAGTCGAGCTTTGCCCAGCTCGTGCTTAACTTGGACTGCTCGAGTCTCAGCTCGGGCTTGGCTCGGCTTGGCCTTCGAGTTCGGAACAGCAACTCATGCTCGGCTCGGTCGAGTTCGAGCTTAGTTCGATATTAGTAGGCAAATAGTGAGGTCTCTTTCACTTACGCAGTTGTACGCTTGATGGGGCGGCATGTGGCGTAGAGTGTACTAAACCACAGTGATGATCTCAGAGATGTACGGTTCTGATATGTAGACTTATTGAGAATGAGTTGTTTACTCGACATTTTACTCATTCATTCATTCATTCACTATCCACTCGGGCTGGTGGTGCGCAACTAATTTGTTATGTGTACCTTCGCAATGACTAGGATTTCAGTTGTAGCGCGCGACCAACCTGAGATCAGGAGTTTACCACATTGAGTCTGGCTATCCAAATTTAGGTATGGGACTGGTTTGCATAGAAGTCCCTTGTGATGGACCCCATACTCTGTGATACTACGTACTATCATCCCGACTTCACACTCCAGCTTGGTTGTTTCATTTGCACCGCATATTGCATTGCATCCTCAACACATATCATCTGGTTTACTATGCTTCTATTTTGCATGGCCTGTAAAGGGCTAATGGTATTCGTGGCTCTTCAAGATTGCATATTGAATTGCATTCTCGATATCTGATATTTGCCTCATTATGACTCTGCATTGCGTACCCGATCTGCATTGCATGCTCTGATATTGAATGACTTTTAGCCTTGTCAATATTCCGCTTACGCTGATATTTGTGTGATTGACACTTATCTTGTGCACACACGTATACCACCCTCTAAGCTTTATATAAGCTTATGCACGATAGATGCGTGCATGTGACCATAGGACACAGTCGAGCTAAGGCAGGAACGTGTGGCAGAGCTTTTGGAGCTTTTGACATTTATCTTGTATTTTTCCTTCATGTATTGTACTCAATTTTTTTATTTTAATGGATATGATAATGATGATGATGATGTTGCCTTTATGATTTGGGTAAACTTGTGGTTATGCTATCTACAAAGAAATTTAAGTTGAAAATCCTCCTTGTAGGATCCCATGATCGGAGTCTTGCGTATGGGCGCTGGAAGCCGAGAATAGGGTACTACGGAGGCTGTCGGCAGTGAATTCGGTGATCAAAAATTTTGTGAGCCTGGTTTCCGAGTTTGTGGCGTGACAGAAGGAACTTAGAAAAATATAACTAGAATATAGAAAGAAAGCAATAAGAAATAATAAATATCTAAAAACTTGTAAAGAAAAACAAATTATAATTATAAAACTCTCTTAAAACTCTAGATCTTGCTTTGGAATGCCTTGAATGATGCTTATAAATGCCTTAGGAAGCCCTATTTATAAGTGGGGAAATCCAACTTTCGCACCAAGTTGAAAAGCTCTATAAACCGCCTCAAATTTACCAATTTGCTAAAATAGACTTCACTCTATGTGGTTTTCCAAAATAAACTTTAAATATTTGATTTTCTTCATTTCTCACTTGATTTTCTTGGATCTTTGACATGTGAATATTTCAATCTTAGCCTCCTAAGATCCGTCCCTTGCCTTGGTGATTCTTGAGCATCAAATTTATGCTTTTAACATCATTTTCAATCCAAGCTCTTAAATTCACCTTACAACACAAACATGAGTAAAATAGAACATTAAGTTGATTCATGTTCATAAAACCAATATATAAATGAGGGAAATTATGCATTATTTGAGTCTCAACAATGACCTTATGAAGGGTTTGAATGACCTCACTAATGGTTTGGATGGCATATAAACATCACAGTGGACCAGGGAAGGTTTCAACAGTAGGCATTTCCCTACCACTTCTTTCTACCCTATGGCCTACTTGAGCTTTAGATCTGCTCCATTTTTAGCCTATCACCTGAAATAGTCTAGTGAAATTAGTGAATCTGACTGGATTTGTCACAAACATTGAGAAGGTTAGTCCACCTAGCTTTCGTGTGGCGTGAAAAGACTTCTTGTTCCTTGTGCTCGGAAAAGGTACCAAGATATACTAGTCAAGCCGTACGAGAGACTCATGGCAAGTGGTTTTCTGACTAATGGTGAAAAAGACGGTCGATTCTATAAAAATAATTTAAAGTAAGAGATTTTCGATCCATAGCCCAAAAGATACGCTATGGAAAAATTTTCAAAAATATATGCTACATTGTATTGTCCTTGTTTACACTTGTTTTTGGTACACTTACATAGGCCAATGAGATGCCGCCACATGTTGGCACTACGCGCTAAAATGATGGGCAAGATTTTACTCGCGCCCTCCATTATTGTTTACACCTGATTTGACGTGATTGGATCAAACGATACATAAGACATCACGAGGCAGCCATGCCATGCGTGGTGTAGGTGATATGCGCATGAGAGAGATAGAATTAAATGCTAGAGTTGTATCAGAAGTACTCTTTGCAAAAAGAAATGACATCATTAAAGCAAGTCTCTCTCTCTTAGTATTAAATGTCAGGATCCCATCAAAAGATATCTATATCTAACATTAAATGCTAGAGCATTTCTAAAAGCAACTATTTACATGCCAAAGCCAAGTGACCTAAGGATCACAACAACTTTTCAATGTAGGAGTCTAGAGATGCGAAGAATTCAGCCGACGCATATGAGATACATCTCTTGTACACATGGCCGTATACAATAAGCTATGCTGATGCGAAAGAATAAAATAATATTTTTATAACCGATCGTTCAAATCCTTCACAATGCTGAAAACTAGCAAGGCCATTGCCTCACAAAAGCCTATATAAACAACACTCTACGAAGAGCTCCAAACTGACACCATTACAACTAAACCTAATTTTGGAACCAATCACTCTTCTTTCAATTTTGTGATAGTGTATTAGGTTTCTCAGTGCAACAATAAGGATTAAACATAATTAAAAATAAAGTCGGGTTGTCGATTTTATTGATTATAATGTAAAAGTAGTACAATCAGCAAGAAGAAAAAAAAATAAGTAGAGAGAAAATAAAATACCCATAGTGGCTCGTGTTGGTAACACGACTACAAAAAATACCAGACAGTCATGAAACGCTCGTAGTGTGAAGTCAGCAGGATATGACCGACAATGTATCAAGTAAGAACTCGATAATCGAAGATCTAATGATGGGGTCGTGAATATTTAACCTAGTCTTAATGTTATACTACAGCGATGTGCTGGACAGTAGTGGATCTAAGATAAACTAATAAGTGTCCATGGAGGACAAAGAATAGAGCAGTGCTATGTTATAGAGGTTGATTGATTGTGATGACGCCCCGGGCTCTTTTTTTTTTGTGTGTGTTGCTTTTATAAACCTAGAGAGGCAATGGCCGAACGTACGCTCCATGGTTTCCCGTGTGAATCTTTTAATTACATAACAATCTTATCTCTAGGGCTGAAATTCGGGTGGGTTGGATCGAGTTGGTGCTCAACCCTAGCCCAACCCAAGGTTCATAGTGTTCGAAATATCGATATCGCACAATATATCGCACCCCTGGGATACAGATACGTATCGGTTATCGCACGGGATATATCGTTTGTATCACGTAATTTATCGCACTTTTTGGGAAACATAGGGAAACATTGGGAAACATTGGGAAAATGTTTGAATTTTTCAATGAAACTTCAGGGATTATTAAAAATGACCTTAATACACACTTTTGAATCATAAAAATCTTTAAAAAAAAAATAACACATGATAGGTTTCCTTTGTATAGGGTCCTAAGTTATGCGTTGTCTGATTGAACTAAAACAACCATATTCAAATATGTTGCATAACATTTATAAATGCATCAATACATGTATATCTACATCGTCCATATGTTTTGACACCTTAATTTACGACACCATTCCGAAAATGAAGCATATCCAATTATCAAGTGGACCATGCCATAGGTAACAATATTGATTGAAGGGCCTACCATTAAAACCTTCTTAGGGCTCACCTTAGTGTTTTCATAGTGTTTATTTACCATCCAATCTGTTATAAGTTCACATAAGCTTGGATGAAAGGAAAAAACAAATATCAGATTGATCTAGAACTTTTGTGTCCCTTTAATAGTCAATCGCAACTTTTTTCCTTTGGTATGATCCACCTGATAATTGGATGTGCTTCATTTTTTGGATAATACGCTAAAATGACTTGGAAAAATGGATGAACGACATGGATGCATTATACATACATTAAGGTGGGCCCCGCAGCCGCACAGTCTTGGGTGAGTATTGGGTCTCACTTTATCCGCCCTCCTGTATCCTGACTTTGATATCTACACTTTTTGATAGGTATTGACTCAAAAAATGAGGCAGATTGTGTGGGGCCCATGCATTGTATCTATGCCGTCCATTCATTTTTTTGGATCATTTGCAGATTTAGAGATCAAGTGGACCACATGAGAGGATGTACGTAATATGGCGGTACACTGACTGTGGGGCCACCTCGGCGTAATATGGTGTATATACACCGTCAATTCATGTTGGCATATTATTTTAGGGAATGGGCTAAAAAATGAGGCAAATCCAAAAATGAGGTGGACCACACCACATGAAAAAGTGGTCATTGAATGACCACCATTAAAAAATTTGTAAGGGCTACAAAAGTTTTGGATCAAACTAATATTTATGTTTTCCCTTCATCTAGGTCCGTCAAACCTTATGAACAGACTTGATGACAAATAAACATCACAATGGGCCCTATGAAAGCTCAAACTGTGGATATCATTGCCACCACGACTTCTTGTTATGTGGTCCACTTGAGCCTTAGATTTAACTACATTTTAGGCTTATACGCTAAAATGACGTATCAAAATGGATAGAAGGTGTGGATAAAACATATACATCATGGTGGGCCCTACAGAGCCTCTGACAGGACCATCCGTTCAATCCCCTATCTGACTCAGATTTCCTGCAAAAGGCTTTTGCATGAAGTTCCTGCGCTTGGAAGCTAAGTGGGCCCCACTGTGATGTTTGTGAGAAATCCACTCCGTCCATCCATTTTACGAGCTCATTTTAGGAGATGCAATCGAAAATGACGTGGATCGAAAACTCAAGTGAGCCATATGAGAGGGAAAATTGGGGAAAGAGTTTCCTATAGTTGAAACTTTCTTGGGATCCACCTCGATGTTTATTTGTCATCGAAGCTATTTATGAGGTCATTCCCATTAGGGTGAAGTGAAAACATAAAAACTTTTCCTGATTCTAAGCTTATGTAATGTTTCAACGTTGGTCACTAAATCCCTACTGCTTCATCTGGTGTGCCCACCGGAAACGGATTGGCTACTCCCCCTGCCACCAACCAATGGCTGGTGGTCGGTGCTCTGTGAGCCCCATCATGATATATATGTTTCATCTATTCTGTCCATCTATTTTTATAGATCAATTTATGGTAATAAACAAAAAATGAGGTATATACGAGTCTAAAGAGGACCACATTACAGGAAACAGTGTTGAATGAACTTAGACCATTAAAAACTTCTTGGGGGCCATAAAAGTATTAGATCAAGTAGATCTTTTTTTTTTTTTTTTTCCCCTCAATCTGGTCTTTATGACCTAATCAACAAATTGGATGTCAAATAAACAGTACAACGGGCTTTAGGAGGACTTAAATGATGGACATGTGGTGTGGTCCAACTGAGCTTTATATCTCTCTCATTTCTGGGATAAAGATCGAAAATGATATTTAAAAATGGATGAAACACATAAATCACGGTGGGCCCACATAGCACCGACCACCAGCTCCGGGGCTGATGTCAGGGGGAGTAGCCAATCCGTTCCCCTGCCCACCTGAGTTTTGGATCCACCTCATTTTCGGTCGCGCTTGCAAAAACAGATGGACGTGGCAGATTTCTCAAAAACATCACAACGGCCCCACCTATCATCCCAGCGCATGTACTTCATGCGCGAATATCTTTCGCACGAAATACACTTTCGACCGCGCGAAAAAAAAAGGCTCGGAAGCCCTATTTCAAAGCAGAGAGGGTTTCGGCCCCTAAAACCTTAATTTCTCTCCCAAATCTCCGGATTTCTCCGGATTTTTTTCGCATTATCTTCCGAAATCAATTCCCTACAAACTTCGAAAATCAATTCCCTACGAACAACGCACTTCGGTTCGAATGGCCCACTAAATGCAGCTTCCGATCAGCGCAAACTCTTCTACAGGTACGGAAATCCACATCGTTGAAAGTTTCTCTCTCTCTTTTCCGATTTTTTTGGATATTTACATACAATTAAAAAAATTCTTGGTATCTTCTGACGGGTTTCGTATAGCTGGGTTGCGATACCGATAATATCGGCCGATAGTATCGATATTGCGAACACTAACCCATTTCTCATGTGCTGCACCTTAAAGAATTTGAGCTCTCAAACAAACCTCATCTGGGCATCAGCAATCAACAAGCTCATCAACTTCCTGACTCCTAAGGTGAATTGATAGGCTAGAATTTTCATGAATGAACTATGTAGCAAGGGCATAAACATGCCTATAAGGAAAACAACCTCAGTTATCTTAAAAAAAAAAATTTATTCAAAAACACCAATGATGGATACAAACAGAAAATACAGATTAAAATAGTTTGTATGTACATATATTATCCTGAATTTTCCAATAAAGATGTAAGCACGAGAGAGAGCTCGGCTGCAAGCTCTTATAGTTTAAGTCCTTCCAACTCTCTTATAGTTTAAGAGTTTCTAGGATTATAAGGGTTTTATTTTCTAATACATCTTGAAGTTCTTGAAAGTTGTTCTAGGGTTAGGGTTTTATTTTCTAATAATCTTGAAGTTCTTGAAAGTTGTTCTAGGGTCGGGTCGGGTTGGGTTGGGTTAGGGTTGAGGTATAGGATTCCAACCCGACCTCGGTTTGGGAATTCTCAACCCAAGCCCAGCCCAAGCGGGCTCTATGGGGTTGGGAATTCTCAACCCAAACCCAACCCAGGCCCTACAGTAATGGTAACACCCACTAAACTGTTACCCGCGTAGCACGCGGATTAGGTGCCGCGTCCAGTATTTTGCCTGGGCCTAAAATGGACCTAAAATGGGGTGAGGCACCAGGTGGTCGTAGGTGGATTTCAAATAAGCATTACGGTGAGGCCCATTCGAGCCGACGAGTCCTTCGCTTTGGTCCATCCTGGACGCGGTTTGGCTAGTGTGGCTGCCACTAGCCAGGTGCTCCGTGGGCCCCACTATGAAGTATATTTTTATCCATTTTGCCCATCCATTTTTACGGATCATTTTAAGGTTTTCTGCAAAAAATGAGGGGAATATAAATCTCAGGTGGACCACACCACAGGAAAACATTAGTGACTGAATACACACCATTAAAATTCTCCTAAGGCCCACTGTCCTGTTTATTTGACATCCAATCTGTTGATTTGGACATGCAGACATATGAAGGGAAAAAGCAAAGATCAGCTTGATTCAAGACTTCTATTGCCCACAAGAAGTTTTTAATGGTGGAAGTTTAATCAACACTGTTTCCTGTTATGTGGACCACTTGAAATCTATATATACCTCATTTTTGGTATCATACCATAAAATGATATATAAAAATAGACGAACAACATGGATGAAACAAATACATCATGGTGGGGCCCACGGAGCACCAACCACTAGCCATTGGCTAGTGGTAGGGTCACTAGCCAATCCACTCTCCTCCATCCGCCCCTCCATCGTCAAAAGCTTCAACCCACGCTCCCATCTCTCTCTCATCTTCCAAGCTCTCAAATCTTCTCTCTTTCTCATCTCCCAAGCTATGATCTCTTCCTAACTTACTTCGATCATCGCCTCCGCCCAAACTGCTTGATTTCGCCGGAATCCGCCCCGAATATCACACCTTACAAATACTGAACAACCGGACCAGCACGGAGCCTTTAACAGGTCAACCTCTCTCTCTCTCTCTCTCTCTCTCTCTCTCTCTCAGAAGCATTCCAACAAATAGCACTGGACCATTTTGTAAGGTAATTCAATTGTCCAAATCCCTGATTTTGATTTTTCAAGAAAACGCATGTACGATCACTTAGGTTCCTACCTCAGGAAAACAAAATTACAACCCTTGTTTGACCTTTAAATTCACGTGATTGGTCCACTTCGCCATGAGTTTTCTAATACTGTAATTTTTTTTTTTTTTTTGTAATTCTTTCATTTTGACGCCGCACATTTAGATGAATGAATTAGATTGCATATAAATACCATTATAGGCTCTACACAAAACTAACGGTGAGCATTCCATCCCAACTGTACCCTACGGTGTCGCTTGCATGAATGTTGGATCGTCATCTCAGATTTCTCAAATCTTCTGTGTTTCGCAGTTCAAGTTCTGAGATCTATCCAGGTGGTTCTAATCAGTTCTTGTGAATCAGCGAGTCATCCTTTTCCCTGACTGTTTCCTTTTTTCGCTACCACAGAACAGAAGGATCGAATTTTCAATAAGTTACCTGTAAGTTAGTTACAACTTACATCCAAACAGGATTACCTGTAACTTTCTTTCACGTGTAAGTTTACAACTTAAAAAACTTACAGGCATCCAAACGCAGCCTTAAATTCCATTTCTCCAAAATCCCTCTTTCTGCCTTTTGTAATGGAAACCGATGTACACCCTATTTTGGCTTGAATTCTAGTTCTTGCTCCACCACACTTTTTTTTTTTTTTTTCTACCTTTGCTACTTTCTAATACCAAAATTAGAAAAGAGGGGTGCATGCATAGAAAAGAAAGGGGGCGAATATCAACCCTCTTTGAGAGTTGTTTGTATCTTTTGATAAAACAATGCTCAATCTCAATGGCAACAGGCTGAGCTGTGTATTGAAACCCCCTTTCCTGCCAATTTCATTACTTTCTAATACCCAAATTAGAAAAAAAGGTGTTTGCATAAAGAAACGAGGGTGCGAATATCAGTTCCCCTGGAAAATTGTTTGTATCTCGATAATACAAAATCAAATAAAAAATGATTTCAATATATAATATGATCGAATTTCAAAACTTTTTTAAAATCTCAAACAGTGGCACTTCATGGTGTCTAATTTGGAGAGACATAGCTGTAAGCATTGATGGCAAGCGGCAAACCTGCACTTCTTTTACAACAGTGGCCATTTTAGCTCGGCCCAACATTCATATGGTTTAACCCGCTTTTCAGGGATTCAGACTGTCTGTCTGGTGGGGGCTACCATGGATGGGCACTCTTGCTAGTAGTGCCTTGTGGGGCAATCCTAGACATCTGATTGTTGGCCTGCAAATGGATGGAAAATATATCCAAGGCCCACATGAAATGGGTAATGTCCACTGATTGCATGGCTGGTATTGTTTGATCCAATATATTTTGGGTCAGGGCCCATTGGTTCCATCCATAATGGTCACAAGAGATGAACCATTTGGATTACTGGAAGATGCGATCCGCCTATATGGAATGGGGACCCAGAGGAAAGGAGCTGGCTTGGGCTGAGCTTTGCATTATACCTTTGGAACTAAATACTTGAAAATGCTGAGCATGGATGTTGGATCCAATTGTAATTCTGAGTGCATCAAACAATACCTTATGTTTCATTTTATACTTATCGCTTATATTTTGTTCAATGTTCTTCATGCACGTGTTTTATTCCTTCTTTTTTTTTTCTTCTTACAGTTCTCTGGGATTTCATTCTAGAGATAGATGCTGATTAGGAAGAGTATTGATGCCTGGTTTGTTGGATCTCTCCTTGTTTCCTTCTGATGGTTTTACATTGTTTCCACTCCAAGTAGAACAACTTTTGAACACACTCTAGAGGTATGGGGCTGTCGTTATTTTACTGTTTCCTTTCTCATATTGGATTTTTTTTTTTTTTTTGAAAAAATCCTAGAATTTTGCTTGGTGAATTCACACTCAAGATAATTATTGCTTGGTGATGAAGGAATGGCTAGAAGCAGGGACAGGACTGATGATTTCAAGGACACTGTCCGCTCTGTAGCTCTCTCCCTTGGATATAATGAGGTTCTTGAATACTTCCAAAACGATTTACTTTGGCATGCTTAGTGATGATCTATATGGGAATGTTTTTGAATTGAAAATTGATTCAAAAGAATTACAGCATGTTGGTTAGAGTTGGTTCTTTGTCAATTTAAGTTGAGGTTCAGGATCTGTTTGTGTACCATTAAGCAAATTTTGTCAATGGATTGGTGCAATTTGACGATGGATCCCAGGCTGTCCAATTAGTGGACCATCTCCTGGATGAGCCATATCCCAAAAAATCATGCTGGAGCTTCATAATTTATCCAATCCATCACCCACATTGCATTGTTGGGAAAAGTGCAGAACAACAGCTCAGAAAGGTCTAAAGATCGGATGCTTAGAAAAAAAAAACCATTTGCTGTTTGTTTTGACCATTCGTTCATCCTTGAGATGTCCTATCAATGGTTGAACTTGGTTCTGATTGATTGAGCTTTTGTCAATCTTGTTAGCTTACTTCTGCATTAACTTGATCATTGCAATTAGTTTCCGTCGACAAATATTTACATGGAATTAAGAAGTATATGACAATTGAAGCCAGAGTAATTTCATTTGCATGAGCTTTTATAGTAGTTAATTTCCCTTGTTTCTGACTCTACATTTTATCTGATGAAATGTACCCTTGGCAGTCCAAAATGGCAGCTATATTGGCATCTATGATTATGCGCAAACCTCCACAAAGGTCACCTTTCACCAAAGCTGCACTCAGGACGGTACATAACACTGAAAAGCAGTTCTCTCAACTTCTTCCTTTTTTTTTTTTTTTTTGTATTGTTTTTGCCTGATTTTACTATGTTGACAAATAACATACGTAATATTTGGGTGTACCCTCTCTCTCAGATTGTGGTTGGTGGTGTTTTTAACGCCATTAAGCCCTAACACTTTGTATAAGATAATGGGAGGGTGAATGTCTCTTTCTTATCTCAGCTATGAGTCAGTGTTTCCAGTCCTCATTCAGTCAGTGTTGTAAACCAGGAATACCTAGACGTTCCCTTAGTGGCAATAATAAAAAACTAATTCTTTTGTGCCATATTTATATATGCTAAACTAATCATCTTTCTAAGAAAAACATGTGTTTTTTCAGTAATATTGGTTCCCTTTTATATTGTCCAGCTTGATAGTATTGAAGAATTGGAACGCTTTATCATGAAGCATCGGAGAGATTATGTGGATTTGCATCGCACCACTGAACAAGAACGGGACAGCATTGAGCACGAAGTGAGTTCTTAAGTAACTTTCTTGGCCTGCTGTTTGGTATTAGTACAAATTTTATGAAGATGAAGGTTAACTATATTGGTGGTGGAGCATGCATCTGCTTGACTTTTAAACCAATACATATTGGATGGTTCATATTCTGTATTGTCCGTATTGATATAAGGTTGGACTGATGTAAGTTCCATCTTTGTGGTACAATAAAAAAAATTGTATTGCATCACTTGATTAAGGAAGATACATGTATCGAGCGTGCAATTCATGTTGGAAATGTTTTAATGATGGATTTTGGACCTATTTGTGCCTTTTTCCTTGTCATTTAATTATCATTGTGTTTGAGTCCATGGATGGATTGTACCAACAAAGATATGCTTTACATCCTGAGATATGTGCTGGAGAATGTTCTAAATATGCATCACATATATCCCTTTTCTTTTCTTTTTTCCTTTTCTTTTCTGTTAACAAATGCGAGTCTGTGGATTTTGGATGGCACATGCAAAGATATGCATTAAATCGTAAAAAGTGCAGTGCAGGCAGAATGTTCTAGATGGAATATATAAGCTTGTATGACTACAAAGCTTCGTGGTTGCATTAGATGCAAATTGCTATAAATTTCTTTATTTACTGCTGCCTTTGAATAAGCTGTTACACCAATCAGTTTCAGTAAAATAATTGCAACTATGAGTGTAAAATGCATCGTTGTCGTAATAATCATCATTTTGGTTTTAAATGGCAGAACCGTAGAAGATTGACCATTTTTCTGCCCAACAGACAAAAATCTTCCTCTTTTACCTGGTTCTTGGAATCGTCCATGGCTGAGGCTCCGGAAAGACAGCATAACAGGACTGAATCCTGTGATGTTATATCATGTCTAGGATAAGGAGATCTTTGCATTTCATGGATATCTAAACCTGTTAAAGCTCTATCCAATAATTACTGAGGGAGCAATTGTACTATCCTGGCCTGAGGAGATGTGTACTATCCTTGGGCCCCCAGTTCCTGCATGTGTGGCCCACCACTTGATGATTCAGATTTTGTCTGATGGGCCTCCCTGTCTACCAGATTGAAACATCCTAGCCATCCAATCTTTGGCCTGTTCTCCATTGAATGTGGGATGCTACTTTGTTTCTTAATTTTCTATCTGCAGGTCCCTGATTGAAGGTTAGTATTGTCCTATAGGAACAGGGTCTGCCAATGGTCTGGACTGGATCACCAAACAATGGGCCCCACTTGTAGGGATGCAGGGCCTGATCATACTATTGATATCTTCAAGCTGGGGATCATGCAGTCCTTCTAGCTCAAGGAAATTGATATTCACTTGCTCGTCCATGCCATTCATCCATGTAGAGGATCTCAGTCATTTAATATCATATTTTCTTCTCCAAAATGTTTAGAAACTTTTGTTGTGACGATGCTTACCATATTCTTTGGAGAGCCATTGCACATATTTGAAGCGAAAATGTCATTCCTTTGGCTTGATGTTTCTCTTTTTCCTGGTGATTCATAGTTGCATTTTTTTTTTTTTTTTTCTAGTAAACTTTTATGTGCTTTTGTTTTAACAAGTGTGTTTTCTGCAGGTTAGTGTTTTTATAAAAGCATGCAAGGATCAGATAGATATTCTCAAGAACTCGATGAATGATGTAGATAAAAATGGGAGTTCAAGGACGTGGCTTGGCATGCGGGAAGACAATTCGCATGCAGATACCATAGCTCACAGACATGGTGTGGTATGAATCGTATGGTTTATGGGCCTTGGTCTCTCTATATATTTTCTTTAAAGTAGTTCTGGAGCTTTGTTAATTCCATTGATGTAGATCCCAGATCCTACATGTGCTAGTGTGACACGTGTGTGAGATCCAAGCTTTTCATTAGGTGGGCCTGTTGTGTATATGCCAAGGCTCAATAATCAGGCTGGTCCAATCATCAGGAGGATGACATGTACATTTAATGTGGACTGTTTCTTTCGTTAATTGTCCAACTATTTGCCACTTTGGCCCAGCCAATGAGTGTACCTTCTCAAATTTTGCCCAGGGCACATACCCATTGGGTCCTATCTGATGGACAGCTTGGATCTTGTGTGTGTCCCATGTTGGCAAGTGTGGTGCTATATAGAGGGTTTGAGATCTACACGCGTGGATTCAGATAACCTCAGTTTTCCGATCTAAAATTCTGTGTCTATCTTAAGGAGCTGTCATTTTCCATTCACCTTCTGTTTCCGTTAACATTATTGATCAAATCTTCAAAAGATCGCCTACCAAAAGAACCATTCAAGATTTCAAGAATAGTGTGCCTTGGACTATGATCCTAGTTTCATTTTCTCTGATTGCATTTTGCAATCATCATGCTGTTTACCATTTCTTCTTCACCTTGTTATTGAATTCACTTGCCATGCTGCTAATTCTTGTTTTTGTGCTGCAAAGAGGCCCAAGACTGGACATTTCAAATTTATCATTTTATTGAAGAAAGCAAGCTTCCCCTCTACCTTTTGCTATTTGCATAGTGGTATTACTTTATTGCCATCATATAATCAGCAATGCCAAAAATAGGAAGTTTATGTGCTTTTTATGAGCTGGTAGCCCCACCCCCATGTTCAGCTTTAGGTCTCTGAGCTTGACTATTTTGGCTTTATTAGATCTCTGGACTTTGCTAAAGCCTGCATACCCTCTAAATCACAATCGCATGTGCGAACTTTGCAGTGCGTGTCAGCGTGTGGGACATCCAATCCATGCATCGGGTTGGCTCCATCATGTGGATGACCTGGTCCAAAAGTCAGGCTGGGCATCATCGTGTTGGACACGCATACCAAAGCCATGGAAACTTTAAAAATTTGTGATCAGCCCACATTAAAAAAAAAAAAAACTTGGGGTCCACCTGATGGAATGAATCGCCTAATTTTTATGCTATGCCACCTATACTCTGGGGCCCACCTGATGCATGGCTTTGATTGGCCACAGTCCCACGCTTGTGATAGTTTGTGACATATTTCTAGGTGTGGCCATGTAGAGGTGTGTAGGCTTTAGCAGCAGTTTGCATAGCTGAGTGAGGGACGTGACATATTATTGAAATACATTAGAACTATTATAGTTGCAATGATTAATAAAATACATTGTAACCATTTAACTGATTCACACCCAAAATTTAAGGATTCCCAATTTCCCACCAACTGCGAAGGTGAGTTGTTGTGTGGTTAGTTCTTCTAATAATCAGGGAAAGAGCATTGGCAGTTATTGGGCTAGTGGCGGTTCTTGTCCTTGGAGGGTTGCTCATTTGGTTGAGAAAGCACATGATTTGTGCATTGGTGTTCAGATTCATTTCATGTCCCCAGAGAGAATAATGAGGCAGACAGTTTCACCTAGTTAGGAACAGTCAGGATTGTTCTTATGGTGGACACGAGATGAAGTGTGTCCCTACGTCTGTAATTTGGAGGTGCATGGCTGTGCTGTTTGTATTTTGTATGGTTTAAGGGTCCATGGTGCCGCTCCCCATCTCGTTACGGCCTATTTTCTGTGTTCTTTTTCTATTAAATTTTTTTGAAAGGTTTTTTCTATTAAAACATTTCTGGTTATCCATAAAAAATAGAGGGTTGGTAGTAGTTGTTTTTCCTTTTGGTTAAGGATTTTATTTGGTATATTGTGAGGGTTGTGTTATGATTAGTATTGGAGATGTTACTGAAGAGAACTGATCAGTTACAGCCCAACCAGGTCTTTCTTGCCAACATGCGATCTGTGTAGGACATCATCTTCTATTTGCTAGTTGCAGTGGTGCAAAATCCAACACCTTCCCTAGGAGCTCATTATTGTCATTGTCATCTTGATCTTATGGCTCAGTTGGCCCTCCTCCCATCTCCAACTCACCCACTTGAAGGACAACACCATTGCTCACATTGCCCTGTCAACGTTACTCGGCACAATATTTCTTATAGTGATATAGCTTCCCCATCAGGCATCCGCCACCACCATCGAGATGAGCCTGAGCCACCTCCATTTTGAGTGGAGTTTGACTTAAAGCAAGACACACCTTGAACTTCAGGGGTTGAAATGTGTCCCTCGAGCAAGATAAAAGGGGGATAGCTTTGCATGTACAAAAATTATGAGTCCAAGCCACATTATTCACTTCAGGGGAAAGTGTCACATGGGCTGGGAGAGGCACATGCGCGAAACACTTGTCTGGCAACTTGCCGGGGATGTGGAGGGCTCTCTATCTCACTGTTGGCAATTGTCACCTCCAGGTTGACAGTCAAGGGAGCGTCGCTTGACCCTGCCACCACAATGTCAAGCCTACCATCCAAAGCAACACCTGGCATTTAAGCCTCTACCTCCTTCATAAGAACCTATCCTCTGAGCTTAACAACCCCTCTGAACCTACCTTCCGTTGTTCCACGTGTCAAGCTTACTGCTTTTCGCCCATCAATCGAGACACCATCCTCTATTGTCACTATAGGGATGTCAGCATCCTTTCCATGCGTGGCCTCACTAATGCCTTCTATGCCACTTGTCGCCGGTGGTCAATGAATGAGCTACATGTATTCTCCTAGCGTTTGGTGCTCTATCGGAACACTGAGAATTTATACCTTTGTCTCCCAACACTGTTTCTGTGCACCCCCTCGACGGATCTCCAACACTAACCACTACTGTAGAGTCCCCTTTCTCCTCAATCTTGCCCAGCCATCTCCTTCACCACCCTCACTGACGGCCTCTCCTCCCCAATCATGATGGAGGTCCTCTTTGGAGTCCCATTTGACTTCCTCCTCCTAATGCATATTCTCGCCATCCCGACCTCTGCTCCTTTCGTCGTCAGATCCACTGCTACCACCTCTCCAATATAATAGCCAATTGTCACTTTTTAAACCATGAACCAAAGTTAACAGCCACTCCTGCACTTGCTACCAGTCCCATGATCCCATCCGAATGGTGATCTATCAATCCATTTGCAGACACGCACCACAGGTCCGTCATTGAAGAGAACCCCAACGATGACGACTCTATCCACCTCCACTTGTGGGCTAGGAGAAATCCAAACCTCATCCTCTGGAAGTGGTTTGACTATACATGCACTGTCTTCAACTCCCTCATAGTTGGACAACCATTCCTTCACCTTTTCGTCCGAGATGCTTTCCTTTACCTGTCCCCCTACGCTCCACTAAAGCACTCCCCGGCATTTTCCACTGCCATCGGGCATACTCTCACCACTGAACCAACATTGGAGTCTTCCCTTCATATCCACCCTGAACCTTCTTGTGCTGTTGCTCCTCCTTTGGTTCCCCTTTGCCTTCATGCCTTGGTGTATCCTTAGCCACTACATCCCTGTAAGAGATATCGGTCCTTGCTTTACTCTTACTTTTGTGCCCTTAGACCCAACAACCTCCTCCATCCCAACTAGACCCTTGACCTCCTTTCTGTCCACCACCTTTGCAGCAACTCGATTCACCACATTTGGTCCATACTGGGCCCTTTTAGCTAACAATCTTCTTCCTTAAAGCTTTTCCCGTTTAGTGTGGCCACTGCAAATGGGAACCTCTTCCATATTCTTTAGACACACAAACACGAAGCCCCTGGCCTTCCAGGACCCTCTCCCCTGTGAGACCACCACCTCCTCCATCGAAGCTATGCTGATGCTATTGAACACCTTTTTGAAAGGAAACCTTGTCCACCCCTCCAAGAAGTTCTCCTTGAAGACAGTGTGGAGCTCAGGTAGGGGCTTGGAAAGACTACCCCCTCTTTCCCACCTCTAGCCTTCTCTTCTTCTCCACTAGCACCCACTCCCTTGCCCTCCCTCCCTCAATAGTTCTCTCCTCCCCACTTCTTGAGTACCCATGCCTTCCTGTAGTTGAACCACCTTCTCCTTCAACTGCTCCCTTAGTGACAATGTCCTTCCCCACCCCAATCTCACCATCACAACCCTCTGCCCCAAAACCCCCTCTTTCCCGATTCATATCCCCATTCCCTCTCCTTTCCCTTCACTGGCATCGCTCCTTCAATCGCCGCTGCCCGCTTGATTGACTTTGGTTAGTGATATCCTTTCTCCTCGCCTGCATGGTCAGACCATCACGCCCTCGTCTTTGTTCTTGATGTTGAGATAGATTGTCTCTCTCACTTCCTATTTTCGAGATCAGCCTCTGGTGACCCTTCTTGATCCTCCTTGTGTCCTAGCCCTAGATTGAGCTTGCAGCCGAGCTCTATCTCTTGTGCTTACATCTTTATTGGAAAATTCAGGATAATATATGTACATACATACTATTTTAATCTGTATTTTCTGTTCGTATCCATCATTGGTATTTTTAATAAATTTTTTTTTAAATAACTAAGGTTGTTTTCCTTATAGGCATGTTTATGCCCTTGCTACATAGTTCATTCATGAAAGTTCTAGCCTATCAATTCACCTTAGGAGTCAGGAAGTTGATGAGCTTGTTGATTGCTGATACCCAGATGAGGTTTGTTTGAGAGCTCAAATTCTTTAAGGCGTTGTGACTGTCCAGAAGTCATTGTGTGACAAACAGTGCGCACTGACTCTCGGTTCAAAGCCACCTTCTAAGTATGGTGGGTGGAAATCGAAAATGTATTTCAAAGTGGGATCTTAAAATCCTGTTTTGAACTACAGTTTGCATTGCTGCGTGCCCTTCTTACGACAATGTGGAATATGTAACTCTCGGTGCATGCTATGTCTACCGAAGCCGTGACCTTTGAATTAAAACTGGATTATTCTGTGAGATGGTGGGAGATACATGGCGCTGTTTCTCAGCGGACACTGTGTTAAGTCGTGCTGTCTGAATTTAGACTGGATTTCAGTTAGTCTGTTTTTCATTCTTATATTCTTTGCAGGTTACTCTCTACAATCATCTGCAATGCTCAGGGATGAGTTGTGAACTAGCATCCAATGTGCTAGTCGATATTTCCTTTATTTTCTAATAAGACATCTTTAAAGGAAAAAACTATTAAACTGGGTAAAATAATATTTTGTATTCCTTATGAAGTTAAAAATGACCATTATGCTGTTACAGATACCAATATAACAAACTGTTATGTCAACATATTTGCCCTTTTGTGTATAACAGGAACAACCCATTGTTGTTAATGTTATATGTGGTCATAATGACAATGTTAAAAGCCTTGCTTGGGTCATGTCGTGACAAAAATAACGGCTGAAACTTGAATTGTAGACGTACAGGTGCTTTTTTGTAGCTTCCTTTCTAACCCCTATTTAGTCTCTTGATTTATGCAGTACCATACTTCTGTTGCAACTGTTTAGATGCATGGGACTATACTACTTTCCCTTCTAAATGCAGGTTTTGATCTTAAGCGAGCGACTCCACTCTGTCACAGCTCAGTTTGATCAGCTAAGAGCCATACGCTTCCAGGATGCTGTTACCAGAGCAACACCAAGAAGGATGCATAAGATCTCTGTTTCAAATTCTCCAGATGTCTCTAAATCTAACCATTCATCTCTCAGGGAGCAAGAGCTCCTGTCTGAACCTCTTAGAGTCCAACAACAACAACTTTTGGACGATGAAACACAAGCTCTTCAGGTAAATTGTTGACATACATATTGATGAATGAGAGTATTCTGCTAGTGGTTCAATTTTATTGGGGGCTCCTGGTTCCTGATGCATCAGGATGTGAAGTACCATGATGCACCCGGTCTTAGAAGTGGGGTCCATGTCTCAGTGTTTCAGACCATAGTTCTGATGGGCCCCGTTTTGCATGGTGGATGCCTCCAAAATATCCCAAATTGGAAAATCCTAACCCTTTGATAACAGACTACTGATGGACAGTTCAGAAAAAAATGATTCAACCATAGTTTGGACGAGTAAGATCTCTCGATCTCAGATATTTCTTTTTGGCATCCCTTGTGAACTTTGGGGCCATCAGATCAATGGTCTAGAATGGATAACCAAAACATGGGCCTCACTTGTACAGAGTGAGCGTATCAGGGCAGTACGACTTCTTGGTGTATCAGGATCCAGTAATTCGTCTTTCTTGGGACCTCCATTGGAAATGCTTGATTTTCAGTCTTTTGGCTGTGAGTAAAATAGCTCTTCATTCTGGTGCAGGTAGAGTTGACCAGTCTTCTAGATGCTGTTCAAGAAACAGAAACTAAGATGGTGGAAATGTCAGCATTGAATCATCTCATGTCAACGCATGTTCTCCAGCAAGCTCAGCAGATCGAGCATTTGTATGAACAAGTAAGCTATTTGCTTCATCTGGTAATACTTTGCATCTTTGCCTTAAGTTTTCTCTCTCTGCGCATAAGAAAACACATCAGCGCTCTGTCCGTCATCATTTCCAAGGCCATTTGGATCTGCAGGTGAACCAGAATTAAATGACAAAAAATGATAATGATTTACTCCTAAGGCTGCCTCTTACCCCCTTTTTTGGTCGATCATCATTGCAACTCCGTAACTCATTTTATGAAGTGGCATGACTGTTTGTGTGATTGGTTGACCACCACTGGCCAACCCAATCTCTTTTCCAGTGAAAAAAACACAGATGACGACATCTGAGAAATAAGATGGTGGCTGGACAGTAGTGCTAAAAAAAACCTAAATTGATAGAGGAGATCCTCTGTAATGCACTTGCCTCTTGTAGCTATAGGGCGTTTTCCTTTCTTTGTGTGGAAAACTTCCTGGAAGAATGGATGATTTGGAATTCTTTTGGCACATTAGGAAGTTTGGGAAGGTGGTGTATGTGGTTATTCCTCGTCAGCTGTAGTCGTTGATTAGTAGTGGATTCAATTTCGTGTCTAGAAAGCTAGAAAAGAGCGTGAGGATGCAATTGCTGACTTTCATGGTGGATGGCTTTTGGGAAGAAGACTTCGTGTGGATTTTCCTAAGCATGGCCTGGAATTTTTTTGGTCCCAAATTAAAGGTAGGTGAGCGAGGGGGGAGAAGAGTACCCCTCTTTGGATAAATCCTTTAAGGGAAATATTAACCAACCAAGGTGCTTAAGGGGAACGAATCTCAATTATATGGAGGTTAAGAACCATGGAGGCTTTGTGTGGGAATTCATGGCGTCGATTATGGTTGATACCTCTGTGGTAATAGAAAAAAGGGGGTGGGTAAATAGGGTTTGGGATCTTCTTCTCCATTTTTTCGGGGTGCTTTGGGTGTTTTTGAAGACCATAGAGGAATTCCTCATTGCTTGGGGGGGGAGGGATAGGGAATATGGCGTTTAAGTTTATTGGCGAGTCTTTAGGCTTTATGGTGGGAAAGAAACCATTAGTGCTTCAGTAACAAAATGAGTGAGCCGGTGCAAGTATTCAATAGGGCAATTCATAATATGAAGGAGTGGGCATAAGCTTAGTTTTTCAAATTTTCTTTTGTCCTTTAGGGGACTTTTGTTGGCTGTAGTTGTATTTGTATTTTTATATATTTGGTTGCTTTGTCTTTGGCCTTGTTTATACAACATCATTGTTCAAAAAAAAAAAAAAAAAAAAAAAGAATAAGTGGAGGAATAATCAATGGTTGAGCTGGAGAAATGGCCTAGTTTGAATTGGCTGTCACAGTATAAGGTGGAGATTGAGAGGCTGTGTGAAGTTGCAGTGATGTTCCTATGCTCTAGCCCTAAATCAGCGGTAACCATTGTCAAGCAGGGGATTGCTGAAAGTGACCCTATAGAATCTCTTACATTGTGGAAAAATTCTGGCATCTTGCATTGTGGTATAGATATCACTAATGAAGTGCTGCTTCATGCATGGGATATTGAGAATTTTTTAAAAGATAGAAGCTATGGCCAGGGACATATTGGAGGTAAATCATGAGTTTGTAGGTCGTAAGAAGCTTTAGAAAGTCATCATTATTGCGTAGGGCGAGGAACCACTGGTGCCTGAAATGGTCTTGAAGGTGTTGGGGCATCTTTCACCATTCCAATTTGAGAGGAAGATGGACCTCCAAATGGTGACAATACCCAGATCTTGAAGCTCCAGGTTGTGGACCCTTGGATGTGACGCATAGTCCCAAGTCATGTAGGAGGAAAGATGTGGTGAGAAGAATGATGTCCTATTGCAATCTAACAAGCACATGGTGGCAAGCTTGTGGCGACACCAATGGCTTGTTCATGAGAAGGGAGGTCAGAAATGAAGATGAATCTGATCAGCCCAATCTTCTAGAATTCGTCTTCCAAAGGTTGAAGTATCATGGTGGGGGCAGCAAACAAGGCACTTCACCCCTGATAATAAAGAGAAACTTGGGGTTATCCAACAAAGACAACTTTGTATATCTACAACATCTCTTTTCTAAAGTGGAAAAGGGGATATGATTAAAATCTGGATAAGCATGGGAATCATGATCGTTGTAAACACAAAAGAAGGGAGGTAAAAAAAACTTTTTTACTTGATGTAATATGCTTAATCAAGCGGAGAAGGTAGTCCGAGGAAGTGGACATCTGCTAGGACTGGGGTCCAGTCCAAGGGGTCCCAATGAGGATTCTTTCATGGAACATCAAGGGAATGGTGGTTATAGAAAAGAGGCTACTATTAAAGACATTGTGGTGAGAAGAAGATTGATATCGTTCTCATTCAGGAGATCAAATCCACGCAGCTGTCAGTGGAATGGGTTAAAGGTTTTTCTGTCTGAAGTGTCCCAATGAAGATTCTTCTATGGAACATCAAGGGAATAGTGGTTATTGGAAAAGAGGCTAACTATTAAGGACATTGTGGTAAGAAGAAAAGCTGACATTGCTCTATTCAGGAGATCAAACCCAAGCAAATGTCAGAAGCGCTACTCAAAGAGCCTTTTGCTAGATTGCTGTTGGATGGAGTACTGTTCAAAATCATCCAGGAGGAAAAATCAAGGTGTCTTGAACGACCTGTTTCAATTGAAGAAATCAAAGAGGTGGTATTTTCTTTAAACAAAGACAAATACCAAGGCTTGATGGCTTTTTGGGGGCGTTTAATAAGGAATGTTGGGAAACAACGAAGAAATGACTATGAAGGTTTTTGAGAAATTCAACGCAAGAGGCCAGCTGAATAAACATGCAAATTCCACATTCATCATGCTCATTCTGAAGAGGGAAGAGGCCATGAGAGTTACTGACTTCAGGCCTATTAGGTCAGTTGGAGGTTTATACGAGATTGTAGTTTAGGTTTTTACTAATCGTCTTGAAAAGGGTAATGGGTAATGTGCTGACACACTACCAACAGGCTTTTATAGGATCATCAGATTTTGGATGGCATTCTCATAGCATACCAATGCATTGATTTGAGGGAAAGAAGCAAAATCCCTGGTGTTTGATGCAACATTATGACTTTTGATGACTGGGATTTCTCTCTGTTGAGAATGAATTTTGGTGCTTAACATATCAAGTGATTGAGGGATGCATTTCTCTCTACGTCCTTTTCAATATTTCATGTTATTTATTTATTTAATTTTCTTTTTCAAAAGCTCTACAAGCTCATGTCAGGGAGCCAGGAAGACCCTCTGTCACCATTTCTCTTTGCCATTGTTGCTGACAGCCTAAGAAATCTTATACAAATAGCAGTGGAAAGGAGGCTTCTTAATTATTTTCAAATAGATGAATATCATATTCCTATTCCACATATCTAGTATGTGGTTGACGCTATCATCTTCTGCAAGTTCTTTCTTAATTGGTTTCAAATAGATAAATCTCATATTCCTATTTCGCATCTCTTGTATGTGGTTGACGTTATCATCTTCTGCAAGTTAGAACGATCCCAAGCATGTATTGTAAAGGGCATTTGTTGTTGTTTTGAGGTGGTT
The DNA here is from genome assembly GCA_021015155.1 of Magnolia officinalis. Taxonomy (NCBI): domain Eukaryota; kingdom Viridiplantae; phylum Streptophyta; class Magnoliopsida; order Magnoliales; family Magnoliaceae; genus Magnolia; species Magnolia officinalis. The sequence goes on from JAJHSJ010000006.1 coordinate 19,950,915, forward strand.
TCAAGCCCCTGGATTAACTTGTCAGAAAGTGCAATCACTAGTGTGCAACGAGCCATACCGTGGCAGCTGATATGGCAAGGGCTTTTGGGTTTGCCCACTCCTTTCTCCCTATGAATTGTCTGGGTCTTCCTCTCGGGGCAAATCCATAAGCTCTGGTCATATGTGGGATCCAATTGTGGAAAGGTTTGAGAAGAGGTTTGCATCTTGGAAAAGATAACTCTCACTTTGGTGTCATATCACACTCATGAAAGTCACATTTGCTAACCTCCCAATGTACTATATTTCTTTATTTAAGATTCCAAGGTGGCCAGGATGCTACAGTAGATTCAACGGAATTTCTTGTGGGACTGGGAAGCAAGAGAAAAAGGGGAATAAATTCCATTTGGTGAATTGGGAAGAAGTGCAAAAGCAAACAAATGATGGAGGTGTTGGTATTGGACGAATTGAGGTAAAGAACTCAGCCTTGCTATCAATGTGGTGGGTGGCTGCAGTTCAGCTATGAGCAGAGGGCATTACGGAGGAACATAGTGTTAGGACTAGGAGAGAAGGGGCTCAATGGCATGGAAAGATCTCTTTCGTTGATAGACGAAGAGGGGTGAGGAATAATCTTTGCAGATGAAACGAGATTTCCTGTTAGTGAAAGTGAGATAATCATATTTTGGGAATATTTATGGGTTGGCTACATCTGTTGGCTGAAAGTTTTCGTCATCTTTTCTCGCCTTTGTCTAGGAACACTCTTATTAAAGATGCTTTGAAATTATGGGAGGATGACTGGTGTGGGATGTGCAATTTAGAAGAGCCTTCTCGATGTAGAAATCGCTATGTTGTCCGAGTTGCTGGGTAATTTTCGAGGGGACATTTCTCTCCACCATGAGAATGATGAAGGAACATGGGCCTTCTCTCCTACAGGTTTTTCTTCCCAAATGAATTCTTTGAAGTGATTTTCCCTGCATACAGTTTGTCTCCTTGTGTGAAAACGTGGGGTATGTTTGCTCAGCTGTGGGTTGAAGCATTCTACTGGATGACCACAGAGAATACGATCCTTATGACTGATAATTAAAAAGGTGGGACATGATCCTTCCTTGTGGTTTCTATTTTGGAAGGCCGAGGAATTCTTGGATAATCTCTCTTTGCGGTGTAGCTTCTCATCAGAAATCTGGGCTTTCTTCTTTGGGCTTTTGAAGATGGCGTGGGTACTGCAAAAGTCAGTGGGGTACTTAATGTCAGAATGGTCATCGGGCCTGCTTGGACCAAGAGGGAAATTCTATGGAGAATGCTTCTGTGCATGATTATATGGGGTGTCTGGAAATAACATAATAAAAGGATTTCTTATGGGTCTGCTTTCTTGGTTTGCCGAGTCAAGGAAAAAAGAAAAATCAGACCTGAGTAGTTGGGGCACAGCTGCTAAGGAATTGGAAAGTGTTTCAGCCGCAGACGTCCAAAAAAATTGGGTGAAGACGATACATGATTTGTGGAATCCTTCCAAAAGTTCCTAGGTCTGGAAACTAACACACCTGAACTGGTGGAAGTTGATGGTTGCTTGTTGGGTAATCTGGGCAATTTGGGCATTGGCAGTATGGTGCGGGACGAGAACAGCGTGGTTACGTTTGTCTGTTCTGGCGCAGTTGGCATTGGGTATTTGAATAGGGCAGAGCAGGAAGTCATCACTAAAATGAATTTCTTTGGTCTGGGATCTAATTGTCGGGGAATCTTTGGTGGAAGGTGATTCAAGTAGGCTATTTCTAGGGCAGTGGCCTCGTGTAGAGCCCCATGGAGCCATGCCTTCATAAATCCTACACTTGGCATATCTTAAGTTAAATAATCCAAATTGTGTAGCCCACTATAGACGGGTCATCATCCAAACTTCAGTTTGATTGAACTTATAATCTATGGTTAATGGTGTTTGTGTCATTTATTGCGATTGTTGTCTTTTCTTCATCTGACCGTTCATTCAATGTCCACTAATCAGCCACTTAGAAAATCGAATTAGTGAACTATCGTAATTCAGACCAACGATTTGGACCAATGAGTTACATGCAAGCCACGTGTACAGTCAGAGCCGACACATCAACCACCATACTACCATCATACTCTGAAAGAGCATCAAAGATGTTAGCTGATTGCCATTATAATCTTTTAACAGTCAGAGGCGACACATCAACCACCATACTACCATCAATGTTGTCAAATAACATATGCGATCTTGTGCGATTGCATATGCGTGTGCGCATATGCGATCGCACAATCGTATATGCGGTTGCATATATATATATTCGCATTTTTTCAAAAAATTAAAAAAAAATCAGAAAAATCAAAATAAATTATTATATGTCATTGGGACATGAAATACATTTAATTTAAGTAAAAATAAAAATAAAACCGACCAATTACATACATATGATAATGATACATAAACATTTACAAATTACAATATAGTTAACTTCTTAAATCTTAACAATTAACATTTACATTTAACAATAACAAATATGAAATATGAAATATCAAATATCCATATTCAACATTCAACACTACATGTACATGATACATAATATATCAAGTTATCAACAATCAACAACATCAACATCAACACACTTAGACTTATGAGACAAGCATTAAATAAAATTAAGAAGTTATGTATTTATTATTTATCTAATCAATAATCATTAATCATATACATTGATTTAGAAGTTATGAAATAGAGAATAGAGAGAGAGTTTGAGTTTTTTTTTGCATGTAGGAATGCTTAGAATGCATATTTATAGAGAAAAAAATCTAGATTAAAAAAAAGGGTAAAAAAATGGTCAGAAATTTGACCGTTGGCCATTATGCGATCACATACATCGCATATGCTGGCACATGTGTCATATGCGATCACATATGTGCAGGGATCGCATATGCCACCGCCGCATATGCGATCGCCGCAAAAATATGCGCATATGCAATCGCATATTCGCATATGCGATCGCACATGACAACATTGACTACCATCATGCTCTTACTGTTTATCTGACCTTTTCTCCCGACCGCCATCTGCGTGTTCTATCCCCGATCCTGCTGACGATTCGACAGATACGGGCCCTATTACGCTCTTCTAGGATAATCCCCCTGGTGAAGTGATTATAGCGGAACCCCTTTAGATATGCGTGGACCTCCAACAACATCAACGACAGTCCAACGAGGCCACGCTCTCGGACGATGACAGAGATGAGCTTTTAGGCAAAATGTCTAATAAGCGTTGGGTTAGAGAAGCCATCACCCATGTGGGCAGAAAACTTGGCCTCTCTTTCGGGGATAGGATGGAGGACTACATTGCATTGTTTCAATGTATCGAACACAGAGGTCGGCCCCTCTCCGATCCCCCTCGAAGCAAACTCCCCGATCCGGCTCTAGTCATCAGACCCAGCGGCTGATTCATACCTCTTGGGCGAAATCAACCTCTAAATCCAAGCACAGAAGGCAAGGAAATCGGGGCAGCGCGGTTGTCCAATGAAGATTATCTCGTGGAATGTTAGGGGGGTGGGCTCCAAACAAAAAAGAAGCCTCATCAAAGCCTCCATCGGTAGGAAGAACCCATATATTCTTTGCTTACAGGAAACTAAGGTCCCGGCCTTCAAAGACAAACTCCCCACTTCTCTTTGGAATGCCTCGGATGCGAAATGGGCTGCTCTCGACGCATCTGGCACGTCAGGGGGTATTTTGCTAGGGAGGAAATCATCTATCTGGGATCTGCAATCCTGTTCCATAGGCTCATTCTCAATGTCCGTCACTCTTAAAGATAAGATTTCTAACTTCCTATGTCTTATTACAACTGTATATGGCCCTTCTGTTGATTTTGGTAGATCGGAAGTCTGGGATGGGCTAACTTCTGTTAGGCATTCCTTCTTAGGTCCCTACTGTGTCGTGGGGGATTTCAACGTCACTAGATTCCCGGGAGATCACTCCCGAAGTAGAAGAATTTCTCCAGCTATGGTTCGATTCTTGAGTGGATCCAAGCTCAAGAGCTTATTGACCTCCCGCTGTCTGGGGCTAAATACACTTGGACGAATGGTAGAAGAGACCCCATCCTTTCCAGACTGGACAGGTTCCTTGTCTCCCCGAACTGGATTGAGGCTTTTCCTTCTACGATCCAAATTGCTCTTCCGAGGACAACGTTTGATCATTGCCCTCTGCTTTTGCGTATGGAAGACGATGATTGGGGTCCCAAACCTTTTAGATTCAACTCCAATTGGCTCAAAGTCGAAGGTCTCAGGCAAAAGATTTCAGATTGGTGGTTGGGCTTCAAGGTGGAAGGCTTTGCTGGTCACAGATTGATGTGTAAGCTTAAACTTCTCAAGCTGAAGCTTAAGGAGTGGCATCAGGAGGAGATTCGCTTAAGAGAAGCTGAGTCAGAGGCTCTCCTGTCCGAACTCACCTGTATCGATGCGAATAGGAAGCCAACCATCTATCCACTGAAGCTCTGGGTAGACGTATTCAAATCATCCAATTGCTATCTACTAAGGCTCTGGATGATGAGGCTGCTTGGAAGATCAAGTCTAGAGCTAGATGGATTTCTGAGGGCGACAAAAACACGAAATATTTTCATAGCATAGCTAATATGCGTGCTCGGTCCAAGGCTATTGTCTCAATCAACGTGAATGGTGACCATATAGAAGATAAACGGCTGATCACTGACCTTGCTATTAATCACTTCAAAGGCCTCCTTTCCTCGGAAGCTTGGATCAGACCGCGCCTCGACAACACCATGTTCAACAGGTTAAACACTGCTGATGCTGTCCTCCTCGAAGCGGATTTTTTTGAAGATGAAATCAAGGTTACGGTTGCCTCCCTGCCCCATATCCTTCTTCTAATCTTTTTGGAACTTGGTCAGCCTGGACGTTCTCCTGTTTTTTCAGGAATTCCATCATAGAGGTAGACTGTCGAAAGGCATGGGTGCTACCTTCATCTCTCTGATCTTGAAGGTGTCTGATGCTTCCTCTTTTTCTGATTTCAAACCGATTAGTCTGATCGAGGGCCCTTACAAAATTCTGGCCAAAGTCTATCCACTGTCTCTCGAAAGTGATAGGAGGATTGATTTCTCCTAACCAAAACGCTTTTATTAAAGGAAGACAGATAACTGATTGCTCCCTTATTGCGAGTGAGATTCTTCACTCCTGCCAGCGGACTGAAAATGAAGGAATTCTCTGCAAGCCGGATATCGCAAAGGCCTACGATCACGTTGACTGGGGGTTCCTTTAGTGTATGCTGCTCCGGATGGGCTTCGGGGCCAAATGGAGAAATTGGATCATTGCCTGCATCAGCTTAGCTCACTTTTCCGTCATGTTGAATGGGTCCCCGAAAGGTTTTTTCAAAAGTTTGAGAGGATTGCGTCAAGGGGACCCCCTGGCCCCCCTCCTATTCCTTATCATAGGCGAAACTCTCTCCAAGATGTTGTCTATGGGCCAGGACGAAGGTGTCCTGAAGGGCATTTTTATGCCAGGTCTCTCTAAGCCCATCACCCATATTCAATTTGCAGATGACACCCTCATTTTTTCCGAAGCTTCTGAAGCGTACGTTCTCAATCTCCGTATGGCTCTTTTCTGCTTTGAGGCGATGTCCGGGCTTCGAATCAATTTGGCTAAGTCGAAGTTATTTGGGATTAACATCAGCACCGACAAAATCCATCATTTTGCAGATCGTCTTGGGTGCCATCCAGGTTCCTTACCCTCCACGTTTGTTGGCCTTCCCCTATCGGTTGGTCCCCCTCCTAAACTGATGTGGAACTCCATTATTAGTAGATTCCAGAAATTCCTAGCCAGATGGAAGTGCCGATATCTATCCTTGGGAGGTCGCCTCACCCTGATCAACGCCGCATTATCTAACTTGCCTCTCTATTTTATGTTGTTGTTTCGGTGCCCCACATCTGTCCTAAAGACCATCAATAAAATCAGAAGAGATTTCCTTTGGTTCGGGAAGGAGAACCAGAGCAATATTCATCTCCTCGAGTGGAAGGACGTTTGCAAGATCTTCCGTGAAGGAGGGGCTAATGTTAAAGATCTGCGAAGCATGAATACTGCGCTGTTAGGCAAATGGACTTGGAGGCTTGCCTCCAAACTGGGAGCTCTTTGGACCTCCATCATTAAAGGGAAATATGGGTCGTCATTGGGGGGTTGGTGGTCGAAGGACTCTTCGGCCTACAGGGCGTCCTACATTTGGAAAGGGATTTTAAAGGTCAAACAGGCAGTTATCAACAACATTAGTTTCGATCTGGGAAATGGGGGTGCTATCCGCTTTTGGGAAGACATCTGGTTGGGTGACCTCAAGTTGAAGGACCGGTTCCCAAACATTTTCCGCTTGGCCCCTATCAAGAACATCTTAATTTCAGATTGCTACACCTACTCTAATGCCAAAATCGTGTGGGATATTAGATGTTTTAGAAACCTCACAGATAGTGAGTTTGCTGAATATGCGGACCTTCTCGATTACATCTCTAAGTCCATGCCCTGATGTCTGAGCCTAATAGGCCCATTTGGAAGATTGATAAGTCCAGTCGCTTCATGGTCAAATCTCTCTACTCTTCTTCCCCCCCCCCCCCCCCCCCCCCCCCGATTCCTGCTTCTCCTTTCATCTGGAGATACCCGGCCCCTCCTAAATTTGTTTTGCTTGGTCGGTGGACCGCAATAGAATCCTTACCATTGACAACCTCCGGAAAAGAGGTATGCAACTGGTTAATGTTTGCCTTTGTTGTATGAACGATGCGGAATCGGTAGACCATCTCTTGGTGCACTGCCCCTTCATCCGGCAAATTTGGATCGATTTTAGCCAATGGTTCAACCTCTCCTGGTGTAGCCCTGACTTGGCTCATAATTTCCTATCCTCTTGGCATGGCTGCAAGCTTCGAAAACCCAAAAGAGTCATATGGAGAATGACCATCTTGGCTATTTGGTGGTCTGTCTAGTTAGAAAGAAATGACAAATGTTTTAACAATAGGGCGACTTCGGCTTTAGTGACTAGTGCGAGAGCCAAAAGACTGGTGATTGAATGGGCTGCTAATGTTAAAGATTTGAAAGGATATGATCTCTGCTTTCGAGGTTGCTAGTTTTTTCTTTTTCTTTTCTCCTTTTCCTGTTCTGCTACCTCAACAGTTCCGTTTTTTTCCTTTTGTTTGTATTCTCTTCTCTTTTAATATATTTTTGCCGTTGCTTCTAAAAGAAAAAAAGGGACATATTCGTAGGAAAGGAGAAAAAGCTTTACTGCCATCCAAAAGCAGTACGTCAAGGAAAATAGAGGTTTGCTGGAATAAATCCCGATGTATTGCTATAAGATGCGTCATGACTCTTGCCATTAGATTTGTGTTTTTCTTCGATGATTCAAACCGTTTATGTTATAGAGTTACCCTCAGATGGGGGATACCTGAAAAATAAAAATAAAAATAAATCTCAGATTAAATATTTCAACCTTTTGATTATACATTGTGGTGACCGTACATATTCAAAGCAGAAGAGCCAAATTATCAAAAGGTTGAAATAACCCAATTGAGAGCTTTTATTTGTTGTCTATCCACCATACAAAGTGAGATTCATCACATAAATGGTTTGGATCATTGGAGGATGACCTGGATTCAAGTGCTAAACGTACAATGTATCAGGTCATAGTAAAGAAATACGGGTCAGAGGAAGGGGGAAGATGGATTAAAGCATCTTCTTTCTATAAATTAATGGGGGTTTGGAGAGCAATATCCAGAATGTGAGACAAATTTAAAGAGGGGATAGGCTTTTCGCTGGGGGATGGACAAAGTATTCATTTTTGGGTGGATATTTGATTGGGAGATGCACCATTTCAAGATATTTTTCCACAATTGGCTAGAATATTGATGGAGCCGAACATGCTTGTTGCTTGTTGTTTCTCTATAATTAGAGATGTGGTAAGTGGGACCCCATTTATGTAGAAGGAACCTATTGGAAGAAGAAGAAGAAGAAGAAGAAGAGATGCTCAATTTGTTAGGATTGCTTCAAGAGGCTTTGCCAGTTATGGGAGAAGGATTCAATAAAGTCGGGTAAATTCTCAGTAAAATCCTTGTACTCATTCATTCCGGGGGCTTCATCAGTTAGTCAAAGTTGCAGTGCAGCTTGTGTGGCATTACAAGGCTCCCCCAAAGTGATAGCTTTGGCCTGGCTAGTGGGAAGGAAAAAAAGGTGTTACCCATGGACAATCTTCAAAAGAGAAGGATGGTGTTGCTGAATGTATGTCTGACATGTATGCAAAATGAAGAGACAGTCGATCACCTCTTCATCCATTGTTTGTTTGAAAATCAGATTTGGGATAATTTCTTTGAGGCTTTGAAGTTTCTTAGGTAATCCGGGGCTCCATTGAAGTTTTTTTTTATTTTTATTTTTTTGTTTTTTTGGACTTGGCATGGTGGAGGAATAGGGAAGGAAAGGCAAGATGCCAAGTATTTATGTTGGCTGGAATTTGGTCCCTATGGAAATGAACAATAGATGCTTTAGGAACCAAAGGAGGGTAGGGATGTACAGAAAAGGGCTAACATATGTGTAATGGAATGGGAGAAGGCTTTTTGAAGCTGTAGGATTGTTTTCCTTTTTTTCTTTTCTTCTTTTCTTTTCTTCCTTTTTGTAAGTTGTATTTTTCAGACTTTGGCCTCTTGTAATAAAAAAAATCACCGCCTTTCAAAATAGAAAAGGAAAGAAAGAAAGAAAGTTGAGATGTATTCTAGCAAACCAGAGTTCTAAGACTTGCTGACTCTTACTGAAAACTCAGCCAAGTCAACTAGGAGATTTTGAGCTGAATCGCTAGGAAACTTGGTCCTGGTTTTAACTCAATGCTGACTCGGGAAGACTTGTCAAGTCCTCAATCACTCGGTTGACTCAACTCAACTTGAAGTGAGTTACCCAGTGAGTCACGGTGTTATTTTTAATAAAGATTAGGTTGGCAAGGGGAATTGATTTGACACCACTCTGGTAGAGGAGAGGTGCACTTAATCAGGCATCATCAATTAGTTGAGTTTCTATTTTATATTCTTTATACTAATACTAACTATTTTAGATATGTATTAGTAATCCTTTATATATATATATATATATATATATATATATATATATATATATATATATATATATATATATATATATATATATATTATTGAATATCTAGTTGACTCTGGGTCAAGTCTTCGATTCCACCTGACCCAATTGGACATTTGAGTGGAGTCGGGTTTTCAGGGGTTTTTTCCCCTTCTCCCTTTTGGGATGGGTATGCTTGGTTCTATGATATCTTGTGGTTGTGTATGCAGGCAGTGGAAGCTACAAAGAATGTAGAAGGTGGGAATAAGGAGCTCTCCCAAGCTATCCAGCGCAACAGCGGCAGCAGGACTTTTCTTCTGCTCTTCTTGTTTGTCCTCACCTTTTCCATTATCTTTCTTGACTGGTATAACTGATATGGAGAGCCTTTCATCTAACCTTATTTTTATTTCACATCTCCTCTTGTCGCTTTGCTCGAGTCCAAGGCCATCTCAATTTGCAGCTCTGTGCCCAAATCTTGACTGTTGAAGTAATGGGACCCGCCGTTTTTGGGGCATATCCAAAATCAGATTTTTTTTTTTTAGGTGATCCCAACCTATGGTTAGTGGACGTTGGGCTGTTGAATTTGGATGGTTGGCTGTTTTCGGTTTAAACAGTCCAATAGATGGCCATTAGTCAGCCAGTTGGGATCATCTGTTTAGTTGTGAGTTTTGGCCCATGACCATTCCCTAATGGGGCCCACGATGCGGACAGCTTGAGCTATGTTTATGCCATGCGCACGGTGCCTGGATGCATGGTTATGAATTGTGATACTCTGCCAGACAATCCAAGTTTTATCTCCTTTATTTGTCGGGTTTCGTGGCGCTGACATATGCACTGTCCATGTGGGCACTTGTAGAACATCGGACCATTTGTCGAGTAGGTCCTCAAGTAAACATGATCTGACCTAATAATCAATCTGGCCTGCTCTTCAAAAGGGTTGTGCAACCTTTCTATTTTCCAATTACTGTCTGCTACTTCATACCTGCGGTCCACTAATGAATTTACTGGCCTTTTTTTTTTTTTTTTCGGGGTCATTGGTAGAGGGTGGGAACTGCATGACCCACTGCTTGGACTTGAATGTGTGGGCTTAGCTAAGCTATTAATTTATAATCGGACCACCACTTCTGAGAGATGCAATTGTTGCATGTGGTTGTCCATCCAGGCTCTTTCAATGTTGGTCATGATGGAATGGTTGCACATTTCTAAATACATCCAAATGCAGGGCACTCATCAAAGGGTTAAGAAATATGGATCTTTACAGCTTTGGGGCCATTCAAAGTCACTGATGCCCCATCGATCATACCCTTTAAATTGATTGTGCATCACACGTGGAGAGAGTAGGGGAAAGGAGAGGGAGGGGAGCTGGGAGAGGGCATATGATTACACGCAGTAAAAGAATGGTTTTAATGGTGATCAATTCATTTTCACTTTTTCTGGTGTTGTGGCCCACTTGAGATTTAGATGTGTCATTTTTTAGATGATGTATTAACAGGAGTAAGAGAAATAGATGGATGGAGTGGATGTCACACAGCTGATGTTGGGAAGGCTTATGGGTAAAAATGGCCTGATATGGCTCTAGGGCACATCCCTTTTCCTTTAAAAATGACTATCTAATGGTTAATTGCATTGGCAAGAATGTCCAAAAGCTGCTTGCATTTTATAAAGTAGAGATTTTGGTCAGCATATATACTCGCATCCATCCCATAACTTTGTGGGCTAAGACAGCAAATTGGTCATGGGCGGATAGCTCCAGTCTTTGCTGATGGCTACATGCGATATATGGTTTGGTCCGTTGGATAAGAGGTTGGGTGGCTGATCCTGGTCTGGCCCAAACCCAGCCAGCCTGTAAATGGGCCGTCTTATCTGGGTTCAGAGAAGCTCATGCCTGGTCTATTTCGGCCTAAAATTTTGGGCCTGCGTTAGGCCATGGTCCTGAAATTCAAGCTGAGACCGAACCAATGACACTGACCAGGTGCAGGAATTGAGCCTTCAAGAGAAGCAATCAAAATTGATAAATTGCCATCTCGTTGAAATTTTTTCGAGTCAGCGAGTCGGATATGGCTCGGTACCACCATCGAACCATGACTCACCCCTCCTAATTTCCCCGACTTGGCCTGACTCGTATGAATCACCCCAACTAACCCGACTCATTCGGAGTCGCTGAGTCAGAAGGCCCCTGAATCAGACCTGAGTTTTGGTCTTTTGGGTCGGGCCTGATGGGCCTTTGGGCCAAACCAGCCCAGTTACTGGTCACCACCACACAAAAAACGGCCAACGGTTCAAGGCCCACGTTCATGGATGGTCGTGATCGTACCATTAGCCGATTAGGTGCGGCCCTTATGGGGCCCATCCAGGCGGTCAATCCTTTTTGCCAGATCATTTTAGGGCATGATCCCAAACATGAAGCAGATCCAAATCTCATGTGGACCATATCACAGGAAACAGTGGTGATTGACGATTAAAAACTTATTGTGGGCCACAAGCTTTGGGATCAAGCTGAGATTTTTATTTTTTATTTTCCCTTCATCCAGGTTTGTGTGACCTTATTAACAGGTTGGATGGCAAATAAACACCAAGGAAACATTACGGTGGGCCCTAGGAAGTTTTTAATGGTGGGGCATTCAATCACCACTGTTTCCTATAGTATTGTCCACCTGAGATTTGGATCTGCTTCATTTTTTGTTTTTTTGCCTCATGCCCTAAACTGATCTGGAAAAACGGATGGACGGCGTGGATTTAGAATACATACATCAAGGTGGGCCCAAGCACCTCACCTAATCCCTCTCCCGATCCCACCGGTGCAGCAGCACTTCTTTCAGGGACACGCTCGTCATTATCTTAAAACTTATTCAAGAAATATGCCATTGCTGTCCTGGATGGAGGGAAATGATCATATACAGCAGCTGTATCGTCAGTTGCGAGACATCCATCTTTTCTTCGCCTACGTGTCACATATTTACAAAATCCTATCCGTATAAATTGTAGAGAACGAGCTGATGATCGGCTGATATGAAAATCAGGATGGTCCACGTATAGAATGTATCGCAATATATGATACAGCTGCTATACCTGATCGTTTCTCCAGGATAAAAGGTCGATTATGTCCCCATCACCCTTAGGAATTTCGCACTTGTGCTTCTGTAACGAATCAGCCATTATATGAAAACACAAGGGTAAAACTGTCCTTTTCCCAAAACCCTCTTACCAGATAATGCAGCGGACAGAGAGAGATGAAACAAAAACCCTAGCTTTCCTTTCATGGCTGTCGTCCTTCTCTCCTCCCTCCATTCCCAAGTCTCGTTCCTCCTTCCAATCCGACCGTTCAATCTCCATCACTCGCGAGGAAATCGAGCTTCCATCTCAGCCGTTGATGGCGCGAACGGAGCCCCACCACCGACAACGCCCAAACGCAGGGGCCGACCGAAGTCAAAGACAACACTCTCATCTCCTTCCCAAAAGAAAACCAGCCGCTCGAGGAAAAAACCAGAGCCCGAGAGCGAAAAAATCACAGACGTGGAAGAAGAAGACGAGGATTTCGACGACGGGATGGATTTCCCTTACGAATATCCGCCGTTGATCTGCTGCTTCGGTGCTGCGCAGCGGGAGTTCATACAGACGGTCAGGATCTCGGATCGCCAGATGGATCCGGACAAGTACTCGACGTGGAAGGGGCTCCAGTGGAGCCCGCCCGAGTTCGTCCGCGCCCCAGGTGGGCCACCATCGAACGTTGCGATCTCGCACGTCCGGCTCGGCGGGCGGGCCGCCTTCATGGGGAAGGTCGGGGACGATGAGTTTGGGAACGAGCTGGTTTACGCGATGAATTCGGAGAAGGTGCAGACGCGGGCCGTGAAGATCGATCCGACGGTGAAGACTGCGATCTCGTATCTGAGGATCGGATTCGATGGTGGGAAGATGAGAGCAGAGACGGTGAAGGAGTGCGCGGAGGATTCCATGTCGAGGGAGGATGTGAATATAGCTGTCCTGAAAGAGGTAAGGAGATGAGTCGACTCAGTAACTCGGGTGAGTTGCTGTCTTTTTCACTTTCACTCGTGGCATGCATGTAATTCAAATTTGAACTGTTGAAATTGTTGGGCCCACTGTAGTTTAGACAGGTCACAGCCTTTGAAATCTGATCGATGATTGATTGATCCTGGACGTTTGGTTGTGGAAGTTGGTAACCTCCATTAGATGTCCGGCAATCGGCTAGTGAGGACATCAGATAAGCCTAGTTTTTGGAGTATTTCCCATCTACAGTGGAACCCACCATTTGGATGGTTTAGTTTGAATTACTAAAATGCGAAGTTTAGGATGGGCTGATTGCCCATGTATATGAACTATAACAGTCTGGCAGAGTAATTAGATTTTATTTTATTTTCTCATTTCATTAGCTGAGTTTTAGAAAACAGAGGATGGAGAAACTGGGAAAGGAAAATGGGAGAGAAATGGAATGTTTTGTAATTTTAATTGAGAAATGCTAAGCACGATCCTACCTGTACAAATGTGTGGTAATTCGGATCATTGATTTGCTGGACCACCAAGCAAATGGGCCGTTGCCTGAAAATTGTGGTGATGGGATGATTCTAACCATATGATCGTTGTGAATTTTGCCCGTCAAATGTTGGCTGTTGTTGCTTTTTCTCAACCTTGATTTTCAGGCTTCAGCCCATGATAACCCACCAAATGAGCAGTAGTGATCACCATAGGCATTGCCACAACATCATTATCATCTAAACCTTATCCCAACTAATTGGGGCCGGCTACACAAATCCAGTTCCGCTGCTCCACACCATCAAGAACCATGCTGTGCATATCTTAGTAGGCATTGAATTTTTTCTGCAGGAAGGAAATCATATAAAAGATAAAAGCCAAAAAGAAGACGAAATGAATAAACTAAAACATTTTTTTCCAGTGAAATTGAGTTTAGTGCCTGTTCGGATGCACTCTGAAATTAGCATTTGATGCCTAAATTCCATTGTGAGCAACACTCAAATTCATGTTGTGCGTTTGGATGCACTCTGAAAGTAGCATTTGATGCCTAAATTCCATTGTGAGCAACACTCAAATTCATGTTGTGCGTTTGGATGCACTTTTGAAGACCCCGTATGATTGATCACTCGTTGAAATAGGTGCCAAAAAGCCCACTCACCGAAAACCAATCCAATTGGTTTTTGGTGAATCAGGGGATCTTGTCGATACGGAAGTTGTGGGAAAACCCCCTTTTTGGGGAACCCCTTCTGAGAGTTGCATCCAAACGGCCCCCTAGTGTCTTGCAATGATCTAAATTTTCTTGTTTTTGTGTTCGTTTTTAATTAATTTTTTTTTTTTTTTTTTTTTTTTTTTTTCAAATTTGGTCGATTGTGGCAGGCTAGGATCTTCCACTTCAATTCGGAAGTCCTCACATCTCCATCTATGCACTCTGCCCTCTTTAGAGCTATATCACTGTCGAAGAAATTGGGGGGCTCATATTTTTCGACTTGAATTTGCCTTTGCCGCTGTGGAAATCTCGGGACGAGACAAGGGAGGTGATCAAGAAAGCCTGGAACGAGGCAAACATCATTGAGGTAACAAGGCAAGAACTAGAATTCCTTTTGGATGAGGATTACTATGAGATGAGGAGGAATTACACACCTCAGTATTACGCAGAGTCCTTCGATCAAATGAAGAGGCGGCGTGACTACTACCATTATAGTCGGGAAGAGATTTCGTCACTGTGGCACGACGGGTTGAAGATCTTGTTTGTGACAGATGGGACGCTTCGCATTCATTATTACACCCCTTCGTTCGATGGGGCAGTGGTTGGAACAGAAGATGTGCTTATCACCCCATTTACATGTGATAGAACTGGTTCAGGTGATGCTGTTGTGGCAGGTATTTTGAGGAAGCTGACAACACATCCTGAGATGTATGAAAATCAAGATGTATTGGAGAGGCAGGTTCGGTTTGCAATAGCAGCAGGCATCATATCGCAGTGGACCATCGGTGCAGTGAGAGGTTTTCCGACAGAGAGCGCAACCCAGAATTTGAAAGAGCAGGTTTACGTACCTTCGATGTGGTGATGGTTCTATAGGGTATGTGAGAACCAAAAGACGCTTTGTGGGAATGGAGCCGATGCAGTACCGAGCATTGGATTATCATTCAAGATCGTAGTAGCTGTATGATCAGGCTACAGAGGAAATGATGGGATTATGTTGGTCCTTGAATTGATTGGGTGACTTTTATTGATCTTGAGCAGAAGGATTGCAAGGCTGGCGAGTATGACAGAATCGTGCCCAATTTTGTCTTTAGGCTCATGGGTGGATGACAACAGTTCTATTCGAAGAAAAAAATGAGATGGATTTTTCACAGTTAAGAGTTCCTCACATTAATTGCATTGTGTTAAGAATCATTTGAGATAATCACAACTGTAATTTTTTTTTTCTTTCAATCAAATCCATGGACATGATCCTCCTATTTTCTTTATAGTGTCTATGTAGTGGCTATGTGAAGGTAACATTGAGGATTTTCGAAGGTATACATTTTCACTGTTTGAATGCTTTTTGAGTGGATTGACCTAATTTTCAAGACAGTTGATCTTCATGATGGGCCCCACCTTTCTCCACAAGCAATTACGTTGAGTGCATGCTGACGACCAGAGGGGCCTGTTGGGGTCAGGCCCTTGAATTGAACTAGACGTCTGCATGGCTATCTGGGACGCTAGCTCAGCTCTTTTGCACAAAAATGAGAGGTAAGAGATTCCACCGGCCCTAAAACGTGCTAGTGTTGCAAATATCCAGGATCCAAACCGTCCATTAGGTGCCCTGTCATGTAAGCGTATTCTAACTAAAAAATTTCAGGCCCATCCATTACTTAAGTAGGCCACAAAGGATTTTAAAGTGATTAGCTCCCATTTTCCATAGAGAAAAAGGCACGGTATAACCCTACATTTTTGAGTTTATTAGTATCAGTCAATACTTCTTTCTTTTCTTTTGAAAGGTAACGATTACCCAGAGAGAGAGAGAGAGAGAGCCAAAACCCGAGCCCATTCTAACCAATCACCCTGGTTAGAGGAGGCGTGATCCTGCCAATCTGTTTTGCCAGCTCATTTAAGAGCCAAAAATTGAAACGTATCAAAAGCTCAAGTGGACCACACCACACCATAGGAAACAGTGGGGATTAAACACCCACTGTAGAAAACTTCTTGGGGGTGGGTCACTTGAGTTTTGAGTCAATCCAATATTTGTGTTCCCCCTTCATCCAGGTCTGTGTGACCTTATTCATTGCGGGCCCTAGGAATGTTTCAACGGTGGACAACATTATCCTGATTGTTTCCCAAGGATGGTCCACTTGAGGTTTGGACATGCTTCTATTTTAGGCATACAGCCTCAAATGAACTGGCAAAACAGATGGACAGTGTGGATAAACCACATACATCATGGTGGGTCTCACAGTCCTGCCCCCACGGAGGTCAGTGATGGCAGGGTCACCACGCAAATCACATCCATATTAGAGGCATTCTACAGTGTAATCATCAGCCTTATCCATTGGCATTTCCTATAGCAGGAAATGAGGTGATCATTGCTACTTCCTACCACATAATCAGGACGCCTAAATTTAGAATCCTACTCCCTACAAAATAATCATTACAAATTCCATATATGCACCTTGAATTTCTTGAAACCACACAAGCCCATTGAATAGCTCAAATCCAACTAGCATTTCAAAATGCAAAATTCCAATAGCCCTCATTTAGAAATGCACGCTAAGATTCCCACCCACCATTATCGTTAGGTGGGAGATATGTGGCCATCACTCTCATTCACACATTGTGAGCACAAACATTTAAAAAATGAGTGGACATCGATGCCATCATTGGGAGATGAAGATTGGTCAGTTCAAAGCACCAACAGTACTTGGAAACCAAAAGCAGGTTCAAAGATAAACAGGAGTTGGACAATGAACTCATACAGAGATGCAGATACGTGCCCAAATGCAGATACATATGGATAAAGAAGGGACTGATACACTTCAAGTCTATCTGCCAACATTACATACGTGAATCAAACAGAGCGCTAAATGCAAAGTCGGCAATAGCCATCAAAATGCATAATGTGCAGAAGCAGAAAGCATTAATTGTACCCCATAAACAAAAGCTTCAAATCCAAGTGTCCGCATTTCGCAAATGTATACATAATCTGCGTATCACAGAAGTACCATAGTAAAGGAAGGCAGAAAACATGGACTGGGACTTCTAAAGTGGTATAAATGAGATGAGTCTTTACTCTAGTAAGCTTCAATCACTTGAAAGTTGAAACGGAGTTGCAGCTCCTGTTTTCAACGGAACAAAGGCAATATGCCCCACTGGTGCAAGAATCCTTCGCCTGTTGTCACTTCTAAGACCAGTAGAACAAGAACTGCTAGCATGGCAGCTCTACCATTCCAAGTTTCTGCACTTTTGGTCCAACCCCATTCCCACATTGTCACGGGTGGCGGCAGCCCTCTACGTTGTGAATCGTATGCTGCTAACAGCTCTTCGACGCTGCCAAGGGGAACAAGGGACTACGCCAAAACCAAAACCTCTAAGTTATGATGTGCTCATGATAGACAAGGACAGTATCTTGAATGCTATGATAAAATTTACAGAAATTGAATTAACATGGAAGAGATTCATTGATGTTTAACAATTTGGACTTCCGACAGGGTCCATGTCATCTTTTCTTGCATTCCAACTTCTAATATTCAACTGAGCCCAAGTTACCCTTTACCCGATCCCAGTGTTCATCAAGTTGGACTCAATAAGGAATTTTGAAGAGTACTCAACATAGTTTCTAAATCGTGGATCACTGCATCTCTGTCGTTGACCAGAAGATACCAAATAAACTAATTTAAAAGAGTACAACCTTAATCCTATCTGGATTATGCAGTATGCATTTCTTTAATGGAAATAAAATAATATAATATAATATGAAAAAAGAGAGTCGTGCATGCAGCAGCCCGACTCAATGGCAATTATTTTCATTTTTGTTTATATAAATTGCTCATTTATTGAGCCAAAGAGGTAAGTGAATAAGTAGGAGCATTTCAAATCTTCACTCCTTTCCCATAGAACATTCGACAGCACCTTGTTATTAGCAGCCTCAAATGGCTGAAGTTTTTCAAGATATTCTCACTTTCAAAAATTGCTTATTAAAACACGCACATTCACCAACTCAGCAGCCTGGTGGCGCAGGAAACAGCATAGCAGTGTAGGAGGGGCAGTGATGATAAAACAAGTACCCAGAACAAAAATTTTAAAACCTAGACCAGATCCAACCTGTTTTGGCATGCTGATCGGCCCCAACCATTCTCAACAGTTCCAACCCAGGATAAGTATTAGTGAATTAAAAAAAAAAGAAGAAGAAGGAAAACACTCTTGCAGATTTGATAGTAATGCCAGGTTTCTTTGTGGAGGTTGTAGGTTCGAACTCCACTGGAGTGATTAGTGATTATAGACATTCTGTCAAGAAAGGACAGTTGAGACTTGCATATGTTTTTTTGTTTTTGTTTTGGTAATTAAACCATTTTATTAAAAGAGGCAAAAAGGGGATGCTATGTATCAAGGTAATAGATTCGTATCACCAATATACTAGACTCAGGGTAAGCTGAACTCTTCATGCATCTCACAGTTTTTTTTAGTAAAGCAGAGGGCATAGAACATATGATGCAGGGCCATCTGAACATCCAATGGGAAACCAAGGGTTGTCTCACTGGAGGCCTATTAAATATTAGGCCCATCCAACTGTTCAGGTTGAAAATGGGGCCTATCCAACTGTCCATATTGTAGATCTGGACCACATCAAGTGATGATATTAACCTGATCGATCATCTGGATCAGATTGAAGGTCCTGATGGATGTTTTGGACTAGACCGGTGGTCAACTGGACTGTGTCATCCACAGATCCAATTGGATGGCCCATTTAACAGACTAATTAATCTGTGGGGCCCACAGGTTCAAGCAAATGTTCTTGGGCTAACATATGAACCGTATACAATACTTTGGGTCCTTTGAACAAACTGTACAGCCCATTATACCCCTACAATCAAGTCAAGTTTGGACTCTTTAAGGTTGTGTCCTACTGCTCATTTCTTCCGTTTCATTTACGAGTTTTTAGTATAAGATTAGAGTAAGATTAGGCGAGGAACTTCGTTTCATTTACGAATTTGTTCCCTCATTTGCTGAGTGGGAAGTTGCATTTAGAAGTGACACTTCTAGACCCTAAAGGTGATGCTCCTTAGGGCTGTTATTGCTTGCAGTGAGACTCCACAAGATTCTATCCATCTTTTTTCTTGTCTTCTTCTATTCCATACTATTCTATACTCTGCATTTGAATTGGAAAATTCAAATTGAACTTTTTGTAAGATTAAAGCACTCTTTAAGTGAACAGTGCTACAAGTGTTGGAAGTTTGAATCTGTGCGTACTGGTACATAAATAAAGTGTCCTACGGCTGAAACAGATATAGACTGCAAATTCCAGATCCCCTTCAAAATCATTCATACTTGCATAAGTTTTGTTGCAGCATGCCATAAAAAAGTAGCAGTGTGACGTAAATCTCACAGGGAGAATTCTGTTATCAAATTTTGCATATTAACATGCTAATACAGCTAAAATTTGCTGCCAAAACTTTAAATAGCACAATATCCACTCATAAATTCCCAGTAACTACCATCTCAATGACTTTGCTTTTGGGAAAAATATTTTAATAACTAAGAAATTGCATTTTATTTTCACAACATGATTGCAGAGGTTACCTGACGAGCTTCAAGATTTGACACTGCCATTGCTCCAACATAAGGAAGACTCTCGATTACAGCATCTGCCAGATCTGAAATGAAGGTGGGCTCACACCCAAGGGCAGGAACACGCCCCCATTTCTCTATTCCAGATTTTAAAGCCAACTCTTTGTACTCTACGTCAATTTCTTCGAGAGTTTCAATGTGCTCACTCACAAAGCTGCAAATTAGAAGTAGATGAAAATAGCTACCCAAGACTCAGTCTTGAATAAGCAATCTCCAAAATATCACACAAATTAAAGACATCAAGGAATCAAGAAGTCAACAGATGAGTACCAAAAATACAAACCTGATGGGAACAGCAAGAAGGCTTTTAATCCCTTTTTGCCCTAGCTCAACAATTGTCTCATCAGTGTAGGGCTTCAACCACTCCACAGGTCCAACTCGGCTCTAGAAGTGCAAAAAAAAAAGAGGGTTAACTTGGAGAAAATGAAAATAGACCAAGCATAAGAATGGTAACACATTGGACATAATCTTTGGCATTGTCGTCATCACAGCCCCCTCCAAGCTATTTGGGATTGGCTTTAAGAATCCTATTTTGCCAATCACTAAAACCTTGATTTCTCAGTGTTATGAAAAAAAAAAAAGATAGGCACGAATACGTGCCATTTCACAGGGAGGACACTGCACTGCCAGTCAAGTCAGAGCCATAACAATGGAAATCGTAGTTCAAAAACCTGAAATCTTGACTCAACTCAATGTCCAGCAGGGTCCGGTTAACTCAAAGACTCGACCGAGTTTAACTTGACTCAATTCGACACTTCAAGTTAAATACACTTGCACAATTAGTGACAAGTATTAAAACAGTGAATAATGTAAGAGCAGCACAGTGCATAACGTGCTGGTTAGAGAGTTCTGCTTCCTTGGTGGAATTGTGAGTTCAAGACTACCCATCACCTTTTTTAGTTCAAGACTCCCTGTCGCCTTTTCAGTTCAAGACTCTCTGCTGCCTTTTTTGCAGACAGAAAAAGGTTTGACCAGGTGAGTGACTTGGCCAAATCAGCAGTATTCGAGCTGAGTTGGCTAAGTCACTGAGCTGACTGATGACCCTTGACGAGTAAGGACTGAGTCAGATTCAGCTCGAAACTTCACCAAGTCGGGTTGACTCAGCCAGGTTTTGAGTCAAGTCAGCGAGTTTTAGAGTCATGATGGAAATATGCATATCAAGTAGTTTTTACACTTGAAAATAAATAAATAATAATAATAATAATAATAAGTAACCAGACCCATGCAGTCATCAAGCAGATGCTTAAAAGAAACTTCCTGAATATGAGCTTAACGTACCGGAATCCACAAATTAAAACAAAAACAGATGACCTATGCATGTGCATGCAAGTAAATACAATTGATGGACTTGCTACAGATTAAAAAGTAGGTAAGTATTAAATGAGCCCAAAACAATAGAAAATAGAATATATTACCTGTTAAGCCAAAGTATAAGCACTATTGGTCTCCCCTTTTCTTTTTTTCTTTTTTTCTTTTTTTTTTTTTCCAGTATGAGCCTAAAACAATAGAAAACAGACTATATTACCTGATAAGCTAGAGTATAGGGATTATTAATTTTCCTTTTTTCCAGTTCTTCCATAATCAAATCCACACACTCCTCCATCTCTGCTTTGTATGGATCACCAGCTTCTTCCACATATGCAAGTGGCACTCCGTGAGCACTAAAAAATATCATCACCTAACAACCATTTTTTGAAGTCAGCTTAGGAATAAATGACTTCAGAAAACCTTATAAAGACAAGAAAATAAACATGGAAAGAGATTAGTAGATTTTAGTGCTAAACTAACTAGATTGTGTTCACAATAAAATGATAAAACAGCTAATGCATGGGCATTTTCACACTGGGCTCGAGTGGGGTGGCATGTGGGATGCAGGGGCACACTCGGGGTGGGCGGCCCGTGTGAGGCGAGTGGCTCCTGTGAAGTGGAACCCATGTGAAGTGGGGCCCACGAGGGGGGGTTCGGCCGAGGTCCTAACCCATGCGATGTGGGGCTTAGGCTATGAGATAACAGGATTGATTCGCCATGCTCTATCGGTTCAAGCTTTTAGAGCAAGTGATTAATTGTCTTGCATCAAAGTGGTATCAAAGTGGGAGGTTTGGTGTTCGAGACTCCTCACCGGGGGTGATTAATGCATGGACATTTTCACATCGGGCTCGAGTGGGGTGGCCTGTGGGATGCAGGGGCACACTCAGGGTGGGCGGCCCGTGTGAGGCGGATGACTCGTGTGAAGCGGAACCCATGTGAAGTGGGGCCCACGAGGGGGGTTCGGCTGAGGCGAGTGGGGTGGCCTGTGGAATGCAGGGGCACACTCGGGGTGGGCGGCCCGTGTGAGGTGGGTGGCTCATGTGAAGTGGAACCCATGTGAAGTGGGGCCCACGAGGGGGGTTCGGCTAAGGCCCTAACCCATGCGATGTGGGGCCTAGGCTATGAGATAAATGGATTGATTCGCCATACTCTATCAGTTAGAGCTTTTAGAGCAAGTGGTTAATTGTCCTGCATTAACAGCACAGTCAATATCTTCCTTTTCATTGATCGGTAATAAATAATACATAATTCTTTTTATGAATGGAGCTTTTCTCAAAAAAGAAAAGGAAAAAAGAGCAACACAGGTAGCCATGCTAGCACTGCACACATAATACAACAAAACCCGGACTAAACCGACAACTAAGGACCCAACTGATAATTCACAACATAAAGCCCCCTTAAAGATTGCAATCCTTAGCAATTTTATCTGCCAAATCATTTGCCAACTGATGAGCATGAGAGAAAGAAGTGGAAATTGACTCGCAAATATTAGTGGCTTATTCAATAATATTGGCTAGTCTCCAAGGACCACTGCCATCTTTAGTCCATTTAATTACCAAAGTTCCCTCAATGATAACGGGGCTGAAATTATGAGTGGCAGCTAACTTAATACCCTGAAGGGTTGCAGAAACCTCGGCAAAGTTTGAATCCTGGATTCCCACAGGACCTGAAGATACCAGCAACTTTACACCCTGACTGTTCCTAAACATAATTTGTACTGTGCTCATGGAACTCACTATGAAACTAAAAATTGAAACTTCTGCCAATTTGATGCATCCAGGCCTTCTGATCATCCTAATGATGCCCAGACATGGAAGATTGCATGATCAGGACCATCTAAATATTCAATTACAAATCAGGCTCAAATCAGGCCATGGAAGAGTCTAAAATAATTTATAAGGCCATTCAACCATCCATATTAAAGAACAGAACCATCCACCAGTTCATATTGCCAATTGTCCATATTGAATATATGGACACATCAAGGGTCCAAAGTGATTTGATGAAAGATCAGAACCATGAAAAACGGTCATGATGGATGTTATGGACTGGACAATTGGTCCAATTGGATCGTCCCACACAAAGATCCAATTGAGTTGCCCAAAACTGGTCGGAATATGGAGCCCACAAGTCCAAATGTCGTACATCCTGTGCACGGAAAACAAAATCTAATTGTCATATTAGCAAGGCTGAAAGACATTGGTAGTAAAATCCAAGTATGAAAGACTATTCCTTGCTGAAGAAGAGGGGACTGTGAACTCAAAACTCACGGGTTCAGGTGTAGCTCCATAACACCAGGCTATGGTGCTTAATCCCTGAGAACCTTTATTTGATAATGGCATGGATGCATATATACAGGGAGAATTAGTATATACAAAACACTTCTACCATGATGGGTAAGTGGTGGAAGTAGACAAAATAACAGGACCAAAATCACAAGCAAAAGTTGATACCTTCTCAGGGCATTCAAATTTTTGTAGCTCCTTGTCGATTAAATTTGCCATGGCCTTGATGTATCCTTCACGCTGGTACCATGAAGGTATCACCGTGTGTTGCATATTAACCAGATACTCATCCTCCCTAAAGATAACAATAGTAAAAGATGTCAGACAAATTGGAGTTAGGCTTGAAACTTTGAAGCATCAAAACATGATAGCTTTCTGTGCTCAGAAATTCTTCACTTGAATATACTCTCCAACAGACGCAGGCTGGAACCACTAGTTGATATTGAGAACTGTGGGTAAAGAGGAAGCACGACTAGCTTTGTTATTCCATCCCTTTTAATCTGCAAGGATAACAGAAACGAGAACCATACCAACAGCAAAAAACACTCAGCCCTTGTAATCCAACCCTCGTATATGATTTTTATCAATTCATTTGATTACTATATTATCAGATGTCATAGATTGGAGTAAAATTGCATAATAAATGAATTTAGATTTCATGAGATATCCAGAAAGATGAAGAAATACACAAGCATCCAAATCGGAGGAAATTAACTCTTTTGCATTAAGAGTATCAAAGAAATTTCTTTCTTTCTTTTTATTTATTTATTTATTTATATTTTTTGAAAGGTGAGTATCAAAGAAATTTCTTCATTTCTTAATTGGTCTCAAGTAAAACTGCTTCTTTTTTTTTTTCTTCTTTTTTTTTTTTAATCCTTAATTATATTCCAACCTTATCAAAAGAATAACAATTAACTATTGAAGACAAGTGCTCCTGAAAAAGAGTCACAAGTACTCTAGCAAACTGGTTTCTTGATTCTCAAAATAGTTGAAGGTTTTCTAATGTCATTATATGAAGAGGCTATGAAGCCAAGATAATAGGACCATCATGGCATGCAGAGAACATTATTCCATCACACAACATCATGATCTACAAGCAACACAGCACTGACATGGGCTGCATGGCACGGAAACAGCATTCCTAATTCAAAAACTAAAAATATAAAAATATGAACTACATTGCAGTAATCAACTGGCAAATACAAAGCTGCATTGGTTCATCACAAGAATGCCACATAGCGTGCATAAAAAAATGTTTCATAAATTTGAGAAGTCAAATAACTTGTGCGTCTCCATATTTCACATTTGTACCACTACTGAAAAAATGCCAAAACGCACATTTGTGCCACACATGCAATGACAATCTTTTAGTTATAGCATTTACAATTTGCACACTTTCCCATGATGACGGCAAGAATGATAGCTGATAAGCCATGGGATTTGCTCTTTTGAAACATGGTCAAAGGATAATAGGTACTAATTTGCTGCAAGTTAAACCTATACCTGCTCAATAGCTTCTTCAGTGAAAGGATGCCAGTAACGCATTCCAACATACACCTTTGCAGGCACATTCTTTGCATTAAGGAACTTCCTCAACTCTTCAGCCTGAACCACACAACAAAACCAAACAATGAAACGAGTACCAAACAAGCATTGAGAGTTTTAAAAGGACACCATTCTCTTTTAGGGTTCAAATCGAGAGTGAAGAAGGCTATTAGCATAGTAGAGCCTTCACTTTTCCTCTCTGTTTTTTTTTTTTTTTTTTTTTTTTTGAAGCAATGATGAGATTTCATTAAAAAAGGCCGAAGCCAAAAAAATACAAATATACAGAAGAACAGCTCCGCTAAGAGACAAAAAGAAAAGAAAAGAAAAGAAAAGGACTACATTTCCACCCACTCCTTCATATTGAAAATAACAGATTTAAAAACCTGAGAAACTCCTTTCTTTTTGTTACTAAAGCACCGCTCGTTTCTTTCCCACCATAAAGCCCATAGGACCGCTAACATGCCTAACCTCCACAAATTTTCCCTGACTTCCCTATCCTTCCGCCATGTTCGGAAACACCCATATGACCCCAAAAATTTGAAGAAGATGATCACAAACCTCCCTAGCGAATGCACAATGGATAAACAGATGATCCACCGATTCCGCATCTTTAAGACACATCAAGCAAATGTTTGGCAGAATCATCTTCCTCTTGCAAAGATTATCAATAGTTAAGACTTTATTCCTACCTACTAGCCACCCAAAAACCACCACCTTCGTAGGAGCACCATAATGCCATAGAAAAGTTGTAGAAGAAATATCGTAGTTCTCATCTTCTGTATAGAAAAACCGATAACATGATCTAATTGAGAAGAAGCTCGACTTAGCCTTTAACCACCTTATAGAGTCCTCCTCTAAGACCACTGGAGATAATTTCGCTAACAGCTTAAACAACAAAGCTAGATCTGCAATCTCCTCATCCAACAAATTCCTTCTAAAGACAGGGCCCCATACCACCTCCCCATCCGTAACTAAGTAACAACTACTCACCTTCACCTCAACTTCCCTAGCTAACCCTGCTAAAGATGGAAACCTATCACCCACCACCCACCTATCCTCCCAAAATCTTATTCTGTTACCATCCCCCAAATGAAAACCTATATCTTCTCACACTCTCTCTTTAAGGGACACCATCTATTTCCACCAGTATGAAGATCGATACAAAGATGATTCCTTAGTCCACCAGCTTCCCCCTCCGCCCCCAAACCCATTTCCCCAACAAAGCAAGATTCATCTCTTCTAATTTTGAAATACCCGCTCCACCAAAGACCGTCAGCTTGCAAACTTCTTCCCATTTCAAAAGATGGAATTTGTGCTTCTCTTCCAAATCTCCCCACAAAAAGTCCCTTCTACGTCTCTCCAATGAATTGATTACATATTTTGGACATTTGAATAGAGACATAAAATAAATCGGGAAGTTTGACATAGAGGCTTTAATCATAATCAATCTCCCGCCCAATGATAAATACCTAGACCACCGCTTTGACATCTTTCTAACACTTTGTCCCAAGTGTTTTGCCGGTCTCCCTATACATAACGGAACACCCAAATACAAAGTTAGAAAGGAAGCTTCCCTACAACCAAATACATTTGCAGATTGAAGGACTTTCTCTTCCGAAATGCCTATTCCCAAAATCTCGCTTTTGGAAATATTTACTTTCAAGCCCGAAACTGCCTCAAATTTTACTATAATTGATCGAAGATTATCCACAAAGAATTTGTCTGCCTTACACAAAAGAAGGGTATCACCTGCATGCTGAATATGAGAGATTTGAAAATTCGTATTATCTACCCAAAACCTTTGATCAAACCAACCTGAGCACCTCTGTCTAACATTCTACTTAGAGCCTCCATAATTGTGACGAATAGAAAAGGGGAAAGAGGATTTCCCTGACGAAGCCTACGAGAAGCCGCAAATAAACCTTTCGGCAAATCATTCACCAGGATGGAAAATTTAGCCGACCTCACACACGATCAAATCCAAAACCACCACTTTGGACCACATCCTAATCTACCCAACATATAGTCTAGAAACGCCCAATCAACATGATCATACGCTTTTTCAACATCTAACTTGCACATTATACCTTCATCTCCTTTTCTATGACAAGAATCAACACATTTGTTGGCTAAAAGAGAGCAATCTACAATCTGACTTCCATCCACAAAAGCCCATTGAGACTCTAAAATAACACTCCCCAACACCTTCATGAATCTTGTGGCCAAAACCTTTGCTAATATCTTATAAGGACCCCCGAGCAAACTAATAGGGTGAAAATCTTTCATACATTCAGCTTCTTGCTATAAACGTAGCCCCTAATTGTGTCGCTATCAATTCTTTGTCGAAAAATTCTTGCATGAAGCCAACCACATCTTCCTTTACACTCTCAGAATTTCTGAAAAAATGCCAAGGGAAAACCATTCGGCCTTGGAGCTTTATCATTACCCAAATATGTGACTGCTCTCTTGATTCATCTTCAGAAAAAGCTTGCACAAGTGAAACCGCCTCTTTTGCCGAGATTGTATCAAAATGCAAATTATCAAGAGACGGCCTAGGACTCCTTTCCTTTAACAAAAGGTCTTTATAGAATTGTACCACTAGATTGCAAACTTGATCTTTTCCCTCGAGCCTCTGACCACCAAAGAGATTCTATTCACACGCGCTCTAGCACTAGCTGTTGCATGGAAAAACTTGGTATTTTTATCTTCCGCTTTCAACCATATTGCCCTAGAACTTTTGTCGCCATTAATCTCTTCCTCCCTCAGCCTTGCATTATATTTAGCTCTATGAATTTCCCTCCAAGCAATTTCCTCTTTTGAAAGATCTTCTTCCTCTTCTTTGGAATCTAGCCTTTGAATCTCTAGAAGCATGTTGGTCTTTTCCTCCTCCCTGCCATTGAAAACCTCTTTTTTCCACTCCCCTATCTTTTGTTTTAACAACTTCCGCTCACTTTTCCTTTCTTTTCTCTCTCTCTTTTTTTTTTTTTTTGGAGATGTGGGGGTGTTAAAGTGTTCCTTGCTTCAAGGCACTCCACAACATAAGTGTGTACATAAAAAGAAAGAAAAGAGAAGAAAGAGACAAGCGTTTGGGGGGGGGGGGGGGGGGGGGGGGGGGGGGAGAGAGAGAGAGAGAGAGAGTTAGGGTTAGGCGTCACTCTCTCCCATTTTATATTACAATAAAAAGAATATGACAGAAAAAACTCTGAAGTACCAAAAGCAAAAATCCCCACTAAGTTTAACGCAGCGTAGCAACTAATTAACAAAGGAAAAACACTAGGATAAAAGACTGGGTGGGTCGTATCGTGGTATTGCCCACATGCACATTCGTTAACACTCCCCCTCAAGCTACAATATAGATGTTGTTGATGCCAAGTTTGGAGTATATGCGTGTAAATTAATTGTGACTAAAGGCTTCGATGATTGCATCAACAAGTTGATCCTAAAACCGAACATAGGACGTATAAATTTCACTAGTGGAGACCTTCTCACATATAAAGTGATAGTCGACTTCAATATATTTAGTTCTCTCACGATATACCAAATTGTTTGCAACGTGGGCCACTACTTGATTATTAGAAAGCAACTGCATAAGTGATATTCAAACTCCCATCTCCGGCAATAGCTTCTTGACCCACATCAACTCACAAGTAGCATAAGCAATTGCTTTCTATTCTGCTTTAGTGCTTGATAAGGCCACAATACTCCATTTTTTACTCTTACACATGACTAGATTTCCTCCCGCAAATGTGCAGTACCAAGTACGAGACCGCGTATTTGTTGAAAAACATGCACAGTCTGCATCAAAGTACGCTATGGTTTGAAGATAATTGTTTCGTCTGTATATAATTCCCAGACTTGGTGCTCTTTTAAGATACTGCAAAATCCAAACAACTGTATCCATGTGAAGTAACCTCGGAGAGCTCATAAACTAGCTCACCACACTCATAACATAAGATACGTATGGCTGAATGATAGTTAAATAAATGAGTTTCCCAACCAATCTACTATACCTCCCTAGGTCTTCAGATACATCTCCTTGATTACCACTAAGTTTCTGATTAAGATTCATTGGTGTATCAACTGGTTTACCAAGAAAACTCGTCTCTGTAAGCAAATCCAGAACACATTTCCATTGAGACAAATTAATTCCTTCCTTTGATCTGACAACTTTTATACCGAGAAAGTGTTGGAGAGGTCCCGGATCTTTTATGAGAAAATGCATCTAAAGATACTTTTTCAGCTACTAATCCATCTATTGTTATTTCTTATAATAACAATATCATCAATACATACTACTAACACGATAAGACCCGAGATGCCTTTTCATACAAAAAACGGAATGATCAACATAACTTTTGAACAAAGCCATAATTCAACATAATTTTATTGAATTTATCAAACCATGTATGTGGTGACTGCTTTAGCCCATAAATCGTCTCTCCCAATTTACGCACCTTTAGACTCCCCTTGAGCAATGAATCTATGGTTGCTCCATATAGACATTAGTGAGATCACCATGAAGAAAGGCATTTTTAATGTCCGATTGGAAGAGGGGGCTGACCATGATTAACAACTATTGAAATGATAACACGAATAGAGTTCGACTTGGCAATAGGAGAGAAGGTTTCAATATAATCAACTCCAAGGGTTTGAGTATATCCCTTAGCGATCAAGCGAGCATTTAACCATTCAATTGTACCATCAGGGTGAAACTTAATGGTGTACACCCACCTGCAACCAACAACACGTTTACCAACAAGCAAAGTACTGAGCTCCCATGTGGTATTCTAATAAAGGGCAGCCATTTCCTCTTCAATTGCCTGCTTTCACTCCTTATGTAACAGTGCTTCCTGATATGACTTGGGATTGGGAATACAATTGGAGGACAC
This sequence comes from Magnolia officinalis, assembly GCA_021015155.1. Classification (NCBI taxonomy): domain Eukaryota; kingdom Viridiplantae; phylum Streptophyta; class Magnoliopsida; order Magnoliales; family Magnoliaceae; genus Magnolia; species Magnolia officinalis. Next base: position 19,980,811 of record JAJHSJ010000006.1, read on the forward strand.
ATATATGTAATTGGTTTTTGTTTCTCTGAAGTTAAATGTATGTGTGTGACAACTCTTCCCTTGTTGCCCTCTCTCTGTGACAACTCTTCCCTTGTTGCCCTCTCTCTCTCTCTCTCTCTCTCTCTCTCTCTCTCTCTCCATGTTTCTACTCGGTATCAAAGCAAGGTGGAAGAAGTTCTACAGTTTTCAGGTTGATCTCTGCTTCAGTAACTTGTTGATGTCAGCAACCGTTCAGCTAATGTTAGCAACTACACGATATGTACGAACATAAGTAGCTCAAGAAGGGTATGATATGAAGAAGCTTGATTTTAGATGAATTGTGGTGATTTTTGTAGAATTTTTCAGGTTGATTTGAGGTAAGTTTTGAGCCAATCTTTGCATTTGAGGAAAATGCCCCAAATCACTTTTTTAAAGATTTCTTCCAAATTGGGTGATGTTTCATAGTAAATCCAGCACTAGGTCAGTTTTACCCTAATAGGTCATCCGTGGCATTTTGTTGCATCGTTTTTGGAGAATTTCAAATGAGTATCGTGGACTGGTTGCACTTTTTTTTTTTCACAAATCATGCCATACACCAGCTGGTTGGTGTATATCCAGCGGTTATTTTCCCTTTTTTGGTGATTTGAGACTGTTTTGAGGTGGAAGTCGATATACCGCCTGTGATGTAGGTGCTGAACTTCTGTGGTGTGTTTTGGGACCCTTCCGTAATCTTGTGAACTTTTTCTTTTCTTTTTTTCCTTTTGTACCAGCTCAGTTTTGTGTGCAATTAGCCTTGAGTTTGGGCGCTAATATGGAAGATAAACACTCTTCCGGAGCTATTATGGGGTCTTCTAATTCCCACACTTTGATGATCACTACTATAAAGTTGAGCGGCAATAATTACTTGCAATGGGCTCAATCAGTTAAATTGTTTTAGGGAGGTAGAGAAAGGTTCACAAATATTTTGGACGACGCACCTTACCCTATGGAGGAGAATTTTAAAAACTAAAGAGAACTATCAGGTTATGGCTTGGTTGCTCAACAATATGGAGCCTTCAGTAAGCAGCTCAGTTATGTTTCTAATATCAGCCAAAAAGATAAGGGATACCATTTGTGCATGTATTTAGAGGCTCATAACATATCCAGGGAGTATTAGTTGATTTTCGATATTTGTAAATTCTAACAGAATTCCAGAAACCTGAAGGAATTTTTCACTGAACTACTGGTATGTGGGATTAGTTAGACCATTATCACCTTTTTCCGTCTCATTGCACTCAAGATTATGATCTCGTTTAACAACAACAAGAAGAAACTCAGATTATGCAGTTTCTTCTTGGGCTGAATTCCGAGAATCTGAGTGTTCGTGATTAGAGTATTGTTGTGGAGCCCTTCCCTTTCTCTTACTGTTATCTATGCTACCTAATCTTCCACTGCTCCTATATCTTTTGACAGATTCGTTTACACTGTTGGGGATCAACCTTCTTATAGTCATGGCTCTAAAGTCCTAAGTTGGGCACTCATGGTAGTGGATGTAATTCTGGATGTGGTGGTTGAGGCAGGGGCTGCGATACTATCAAAGGCGGTCGTGTCAATCAGGCATGGGGTGGTGGTGGCCATGGCCATGATAGATCTACTTGTGTTTGCACTCACCGTGATGGCACAAACCATACTGTTGACAAGTGTTCAGATATTTTTGGTTGCCCTTCATGGGCAGGAGCATATTTGACTAGTAGGGTTGTCAACGGGCCGGGCCTGGGGTAGGTCTCGGCCCAGATTTTGAACGGTTTCGGGCCAGGCCATCAGGCCAGACCTATTCAAAATTCTGAACTTTCAGGCCCGAGCCTGGCCCATTGACACCCCTATTGACTAGTGTTGCATCTTCTGACTCCGGAAAGCCTCCAAGGGCCACTTTTGCAATGCCCACGTGATGCCTGCCTCAGGTGATTCTGTTACTCTATTCTAAAAGGCATGTGGTGCCTTGATGCAACTTCATGTTCACGATACAACTCCTCCTTCCAGAGCTACAGTAGCCCAATCAAGTACTACACTCAATGTGTCTTCTTCCTCCTAGATCATTGACTTCGGAACTACTTCTCATATGATTGGTTAGTTCCATCTTTTCAAATCTTATCAGTCTTCCACCTAAACCCGTTTTGATATTGTAACCACACTCCAATCTCTAGAACTAGTTCCACCACTCTTTTTCCCATGTGCTATTTTGTTCTATATGCTCTTAGCTTTCCACTTAATTTATTCTCTGTTAGTTCTCTTATGAAGTCTTTAAATTGTTATGTAACCTTTTTCCCATCTCACCGTGTATTTCAAGACCTCCTGACAAAGTGGACGATTGGTGGAGGGCATAACATGGAGGGATTTATTTTTTTGATAGTGCCCCACTACTAGAGCTACTAGTGCTCTGTCTTTACATGGGGAGTACGTGTTCAGATGGCATTGTCGTTTAGAAAATCAATCTTTGTCTAGATTGAAGCATATGTTTCCTTCTATTTCTATTACTTGGCCTTTATGTTGTGATACTTGGTAGTTTTCTAAACATCATTGCATTGTATTTCCTCCTAATTCATTTGAGAGGAAATCTAGGCCATTTGAATTAGTTCATTTTGATTTTGCAGTGTTGCACCTGTGAATTCTACTTCTGGCTATAAATACTTTGCTTCTTTTATTGATGATCATTCTAGGATGACATGGATTTATCTTATGAAATTTAAGCATGAGGTATTTGATATGTTGAAGGCCTTTCATAATGAAGTTACAACTCAATTTCAATGCCCTATTAAAATTCTTCATTTTGTCAATGGTAGTTTCAAATGTCAAAAGCCTTTTAGTCATTTTTATAAGACCATGGCATTTTGTGTTAGACTTCATGTCCAAGGACCCCTCAACGAAATGGTATTGCTGAGAGGAAATGTGCTCTCCTTCTTGGTATGAATGTTCCTAGACATTTTTTGAATGAGCATTACTTATTCTTATCATCCTCATTAACAAAATACCATCTAAAATATTATCGAATAAATCCGTCTTTAAATCTTTCATCCTCATAACAAAGCTTTTTCCTTACCTTCTACAGTCTTTGGGTGTAAATATTTTGTTCATATTTTTGAAGGTAGTAATGATAAGTTGAGTCCACAGTTCGTAAAGTGTGCCTTCTTATGTTATTATCATTTTCAGGAGTATAAATGTTATAACCCTCTAACTCGTACGAGATATGTGTTAGCCAATGTCACCTTCTTTAAGGATCTCTTATTTCTCTCTGGAAGGACATTTGTTGCATGACCCTCTTATTAGTCAGGGGGAGCTTCTGCTATGAGACTCTATATCCTTTCTAGTTCCTTTCTTTAGTGAGGTTCCCACTTCTCATGGGCCTGCCAAGCCTCTTCTAGTGAACCAGCATTGAAAGAAATCCTCCATTGGTTCGCCCTCCATCACTCTATGATCTTCCCATTGCCTTGGGTAAGCCTACTCATTCATGTACTCAGCATCCTATCAATAATTTTGTTTCTTCCCAATATTTTTCTGCCTCTTATAGGTCCTTTGCAGCCTCCATATCCTCCCCATTAGTTCGTCATAATCTAAGGAGATTTTAAGTAGTTCTAGCTGGAAACAAGCTATGATGGAAGAGATGTGGGCTCTTAAGAAAATAATACCTGAGAATTAGTTCCATTACCTAGAGAAAGCATACCCTCAATCAAGCCAATGTGGACCAATGAAGGGATCCAGATCTTAAATCCGGACAATTGGATCTGTCACATCTTCAAGCATGGCAGTGGATGGGCCTGATCAAAGCCTGTCATACAATCTGATGGCCTCATTGCCAATCGAACAGCAATCGCATCCAATATGGACCATGGTCAGATGGCTCTAATAAATCAAATTACAATCTTACTTTTTTTAAGGCAACAAGGATTTTATTAAAAGGAAAAGGAAAACACGAGCGGCCTGAAAAGCCAAAACAATTGAAGCCATCAACTGCCTTCCTAAATCCCCGGAGATCATCTAGTTGAAAGACATGGTTGATAATTTGTCATCCAGCCCATCCAAATTTATGCCCACCCCCATTCATCCCTTTCCCAGATATTGGATTACATCTATTCAAACACTCCATGGAACAACCAAATTCCTCAACCTCAACATAATTAAGACCCCTCCTAACAAATCAGGAACACACCACTTAACCTCCAACTCTATTGTAGGCCTGGAAAACTATGATCACTTTCAGATGCCACCTAGTACAGCCTGCAGAACGCAACATTATCACACCACACATCTTCCCAAGAACCGTAACACATAATGTCACCAATTTTCCCCACTGCCATCTATGAGAAATCCTTTTTTACTAGAAACACCTTTCTCTTGTGAAGTTGTGTGCCAAGATGAGGCCTAGTAAACCACCCTTGGCTGAACCCCATATTTGCATGATACCACTATCACCTTGCATTGTTTAACCTTGATTTATTTGAAGAGAAGACTTAAACAAGAAAAATGCACACCAAGAGTACACGCACACTTTACCTCCCACCATTCAAAAAATGTTTGCGAGAATCTAGGAAGCAAAAGCATATTCTCAAATGCCATTTTGAAATGGATTTTAAGATTCCCACCTTACCATTATTGGATGTTGGTAAATATGTGCACGCCAGTTCTCAACGCACAGTGTGCACAAAAACTTTTCCCTTATTTGAAAGGGCAGACTCCTTCAGAAATGGGAAAATGAAGAAACTCGACGGGATCTCTCTTTTGATTAACAAAATTGATGGGAACTAGGACAGAAAATATATAATTCATGACGTTATCTCTGAATTATGAGATTATTTGAGTGACAACTATAGATGGGGCATTATTTTAACTTGAGCATAGAATAGTATTTAACATAAATATCAATTTTCATCTGCCAAAAAAGAAGAAGAAGAAGAACAGAGAAGTAAACATCAATTTTGTAAGAATGCAAACCCCAGATAGCTGTGGCAAGGGGATGATTATCAAAAGGTCATCAATTTTGTAATGATTTAAGATTGCATGAATTTGAAAAAATATCTTGTGCTCTAAAATGTTTTCTTTTTCTTCTTCAATTCTGTTACTTCTTGATTTTGAAATATTTAGAAACTTTAATCAAGAAAGTCAGCAGGCTCCTGATGAGATCAAGCCATGATCAAGTCTGGGTACCACTTGCCAGCTTCTAAATGTTCTGTTTACATATTTGAGAAATTTCATAAATTATATATATATATATACATATATATATATATCTTGCAGTTTATGCTAAGTTCTTCAATTTTCCAAACCAATAGAATTGTGCCTTGCTACCCTGACCATATGTTATGTCAAAATTTGCACTGACTATCATGTCACATAAAAGATTGTTTGACTAACAAGTTACCTAACTTTCAACTTTTCAAATAGTCAAACTCTAATACTTGAATTGAGGTACTCTGGGTTGGACATGCTATTGTTTCATGAAGTTCCTTACAGTTATGACCACCCATTATGATGCTTCAATCCTGTTGCAGTCTCCATAATGAGTATCTTATAGGAAAGTCAAAGATCCTTCGAAGGTCCTCATGCTTTCAAGTATCAAGAACCAAGGCACAAACACAAGTGATCAAGATTCCTCACCCCTCGTTTAGCATTCCAGAAAACAAAGAATATATCATCACCATCATCTAACCCTTATGCCAATTAATTGGAGTTGGCTACATGAATCCTTTTCCGCCATTCCACTCTATCAAGGGTTGTACCTTCAATTAGACCAAGGTCATCAAGCCTTTGAAATGAAGAATATATAAAGAAAGTAACATTTCTTGCATAGGTAGACTACTCACTTGACAGCTGCTAGAGTCAAGTGTTCTAGTAAACGGTTGAAAAACTACATAGTAATACAAAGTGCTCTAATGCTGGCCATGATGCCACTGACCATAACTTATTTATAGAAAAGGGGAAAAAAAAAAAACATAGACGGCTCAAGGGCTAAGATTTAGCGATTCCTATTATTGTATCCCCATCTGAAGGCAAGGGAGAGGGATGCGTCTTAAGTGTCTGCTCAGAGGATATCCTCGAGGATGGCTTGGCCTCTCAAGAAGGTGAATGTGATGTGGTTCTGGAGGCAGGAGTTCTTGGCCATGAGTTCCTCCCCCTGGTGGGGGGCTCAATTGGAAATACTGCAATGATTAAGGATTTCTTTAAAGGTGAGGAGCTATTGAACATCACCCCTCTTCAGTCCTTGATAGTCCAAGACGGTCTAGGAAGTGATCTGTCTGCTCGAGTCTGGGAAGTAAGCAATCTGCACAGTCAGCCTCTCGCACAGGATCAGCCTGCTGGGGAGGAAGCCTTCTGTCCGAGAGAAGAAATGGATGAAAGATGCTCTAGGACACGTGGGGAGGTTGGTTGGTGGGAGTTTCTTATGGGGAGACAGACGATGTTGTTAAAGCCTTTCTGCAGTTTGTGGCGACACGGGGAAGGCAGAGTCTGCAGGTCCAATCGGTGGTAAGACCAATGAATTCTCCCAAGGGCTGGAGGGAGCTATGCAACTTGGAGTCTTCTATCAACTACGATTCAGATAGAAGGGTCTCTACGTCAAAGAGGGGAAATGGGGTTAAGCAGCTTCCTCAATGAAGATTCTCTCATGGAATATCCGAGAACTAGGTTGCAGGGATAAGAGGCTGCAAATCCGTGATGTCTGTCACAAGGCAAAGGTTCAGGTGATCTCTTTTCAGGAAACAAATCTGCAATCTTTTTATAGTAAGATGCTAGATAATCGTTTAGTTGTGTTTTCTTTCCCAGCTTCCTTTGAAGCAGTGTTTCAATAAAGCTATTACCTTTAAAAAATAAAAAATAAAATAAAATAAAATAAAATAAAAAGGTTGTAGGATGTTAAACATTTGGATTATTGTCCTTGAACTTTGTAATTCCTTCTTTCAAGAAATTGTTTCCAAGTAACAACTGATCAAATAATGGACAAGACAAAGTTGAGCTTTGTTGAGAGCTATAAATTTGTGGACATATCATTTAGACTAATAAAATATTAAACTAGATTTATTATTGTTTTGAAGAGTATAGTTAACTAGATTATGCCGAAGACATTCATTGAAACCAATAGAATTATTTCATAACCAGAGAAAAGGATTCTGTAATAAACATCAAATACCATAAGCAAAAATGCAATTGAATTTACATAAAATCATGCCTGTGCATCAGTTATCCGTCGAAGAGGAGAACCTCCACCAATGGAAGCATAGCCTTCTTTGCTCTTAGGTGCTCTGAGAACAGATATAAATTGTGCCAAGGGCTTTTGAAGAAAACGGAACAATCTTGGCAGGCGAATAATATCCTGTCGTTTACACAATTACACATAATTAGAGATTGATAAAAAAAAAAAAAAAAAAAACTCACAATGTGAAATGAGAACAAAATATTAATAAAAAGCCAACCTTTTAGAAGTGTTTTTGGTCCAAAAGTACTTGATATTTTTAAATAATAAGCTAAAGAACTTTCAAGATAGCCCCTTTTAAGGTAAATTTTCCATCTTATCAAACCCTAGTGATCACAATGGCAGTGACACCCAAATGTGAAACTAAAAATCTGGGCATATAATTATAAAATCCATCTACAGCCAATCCTCAAGTCTCAAATGCTTTCTTATTTAATAGCCAATTGCATCGACGAGATGTACACCATATGCAGAAAGTTAAGAAAATGTGGTCTTCCAAAAGGAAGAGCGCAAGAAGTTGGTTGATCTAAAATCCCAAATGATTGGTAAGCTAAAATAGTCTTCCACAAGGAAGATTGGCAGAAGTTGGTTGATCTAAAATCTCAAGTGATGTGTGGAAATCATAGATCGTGGAGATAAGATTAATAAATGCATATGGAAAGGTTTGTTTACCGGGTCAGCAAACAGATTAAACAAGAATGGCTGCACGTCTTCAAGTGTCTCTGGACCTCCGAGGTTAAGCAACAAAACTCCAACCTTCTCCTCACCAACAAGAGATTTACTGGAGGCCTCTTGAGATTTAGAGGTCATTAATGCCCCCGGAGACAATGAATGCTTTTCAGACGGTCGCTTCCAAACTAATGAAGGTGGTTCAAACCATCCTGAGTTGTATCTGGAAACTACAAAATTCTTAGGAATGTATGATCTCCCTGAAGCTTCCATCTGGACCCCAGAATAATGGTGGAACATTTGAGTTGCACATGTTGGTCGTGGCAATGGCCTGTAAAAAAGGAGAGTGAAAGATATAGATCAAAAACTGAATACACAAGAACCCAGATCAAAAAATGAGATATCTTAGGCAAACTATGTGTAACAATATCATAGCTATGTCCAAGTGGGAGGAATGCAAAACCAAGTCCATTGACTTCTTTTAAAAGGAAAAGCTGTGTAAAAAGAACTATGGTATAAAGGTAAGTTTACTAGCCCACACACAACTACACGCAGAAGATGTGCCAACCTGAAAAAAATAAAATAAAAATCAGGCCGGTCAACTTGTTGGGCAAATATATAGATTGAATGTGGACCAATCCATATTTTTTTTATGGATGTGGACCTTTCGCCAGTATTTGAAACAGTCCATTGTTTTGTACAGGGGTGGTCGGCTTGATGAGTTGTCTGGCCTCAAGGTTGGTCAACCCAAATCCAAGATGAACAACTCAGTCATGAACCAGAACACAACCCAACCAAATTTTCAATCCAAGCATGACCCATGTTTTATATAACCCAACCTGAGACAGCCCAAATTTCTGGATTTGGGCAAGGAAACTTGATATGAAGATTGCCACCGGGGATGACCCAAAACTCTTATAGATTTGAGTCAGATCCAGTCAGGTCAAGTGAGTATTTTGGTCAGGTTAGTATAGGTTATAATTCAACCCGAACCCAAACCTATTTAAATCAGGATACAAACATCCAACCTGAACCCTAACCAACCTGAGCCAGCCCCAGTTAAAAACAAGTTGGGCCGGTCGGCTTTTTGGTTGAGCCCAGCCCACACTACAGCGCCAGGGGACAAGCTGGGCGCATGTGCCGCATGTGACGCATGTGGGGTTAGCAAACCTCTATAATAGTAGCATAAGGGATTTCATTGCACAAACAGTTGATGCATATTAACTCAAGACTAACTGACACATATAGAATCTCCAGGGCAGTAGCAGTTCACTGTTAAAGAGAAAAGGGAAAACATGAAGTCAAAGATTAAATGATTCGAATGAAATCCTTAATATGCTTGGCAGTTCATCATAAACCACCCAGGATATTGTATTGTATATTTTTTTAGCAAGGTATTTGCATTGTATATTAGCACCACTTTTTTGTGCTTTGCAATCAGATAAAAAAAAAAAAAAACAAATAGACTAATAGAGTCAAATATTCGTAAAGACACCCAGTCAATTCCATGAGATGATCCACAAAATTTTTTCAATGATCTTATAAACATTTAGAATCCAAAATTTCAACAACAGTCATTACAATTATACTTTGTATTACCTGCAAATACATTCACATATCAATTAGCAACATGTTTTCTTGGGATACACAATTACCTGAATGACGATGAAGCTTGACAGGTCAAATTTGAAGCTCTGAGTTCCCCGCTCCCCATCTCAATTATACCTCGAGTACTAGCCTGGTGGGATGATGATACCCGCTCCCCTACCATTAAGAAAAGCCGGAAATGATGTCTTGAGAAAAACACATTTTTAAAGTCCTTTTGCAAGCAAAACAATGTTCTCCACATTAAGGGTGAGTTTGGATGCAAAATCCAGTTGAATTACAATTGTTTGTCTGATTAACTGGAAATAAACATATTATAGTTTCCTTCTGTAGCAATCATATTGAGGCCTTGGGCTCAAACTGTAATTGCCAAATTCAAGCTGGACTTGAGAGAAACAAACCTGCAAGTTGAAGACTACATTATGAAGCAAGGAAATACCAGTTTTTATGTCCTCTAATTACATAAAGCGTTTGCAAAAGGTGTTATTCCAGTCATTCAGCAAAGCGGGAAGTAGGGCTGTTCACGAGTCGAGCTAGCTCGATTAACTCACTCGACTCGGCTCGAGTCAGCTCAGATTGACTCGGCTTGAATGGTTGAGTCGGGCCGAGTCAAGGTTAAATATGGTAGAAACTCAAACTCGAGCTCGACTCCACTCGATTAGAAATAGGTTATATATATATATATATTATATATATATATATAAAATAAGAAAAGTAAAAACTTTTTACTTTTCTAAAAAACCCTACCCGGCTACCCCACCCGCACGCCGCACCTTTCCCTTTCTCCCTTTCCCTTTCTTCTCTATCTCTACCCCACCCAGCCCGTTGCCCGCCAGCTGCCGCACGCCCGCCCGACTAGCAACATCAATTAGAGGTAGGCCACCACCACCTACGGCATACGACTGCCCAAACGCTGCCCGATCTTGCCCAATCCCGACAAGGTGAGTGCATCTGTTTCTTCTTCTTAATATTATTATTATTATTATTCTTCTTCTTCTTCTTCTTCTTCTTTTCCTCTTTCTTGATTCCATTGGAGATCCACCCAATCTCACCCATACCCTAAAATATGTAATGGCGTGCCATTAGTGGGGTAAGATTTTAATCAATGTTGTCAGTATCTTCTGTGGATTAGTCAAACGTAGTAGTATTTTAATCCAAGTGAGAAAATCAATGTCTTGTATGATTAGGCTCCCATTAGTCGTGAATGATACAACTGCTTGTATTGTGTTTTAGCTACGACTAGGAGATTTTTAGGCTCCCATCAACATCAACATGAAAGGAAATCAATAGAAAACAACACTTGCAATTGTTGGTATCATGTGGGTAGTGGACCATAACTGTCGTGGATGTGTCCGACGGCTTATGGCGTCTGGCCATTACATTTCTGTCTAAATATGCCGTTACAAAGGATAGATGTCGTGATGGCCCGCCTGATGGATGTTGTCCATCTGTTTGGACAATGGGCCCACCTGATGTATGCGTTGTATCCATGTTGTCCATCTATTTGGATAGTGGGCCCACCTAATGTATGGGTTATATCCACACTGTCCATCTGTTTGGACAATGGGCCCACCCGATGTATGCGTTGTATCCATGATGTATACCCAATTCTTAGCCGTCCAGATTCTCATACAGCCGTTGTCATTTTTATAAAGAAATTATAATTTTGAGATGTAGTTTGGGTGGAGGTTGGTATTGGATTTGATGTTTTGGTATGTTTGATTTTATGGGAATTCAACATTTAGGACTGATTCGGGTGAGATGATTTTTGTATTTTGGGAATGAAGAAAGATTTTTATACTCTGGTGGAGTGTGATGGTTGATGTGCAGCAGTGCAGGCAATGAGATATTATACTTAATTAACAGTTTGGATGGCAAATAAGTGCCATAACTTATTTTTTCTCCTGATGAGGTTAAATTCGCAATTCAGTCGCTGGCAGGGGACAAAGCCCCGGGCCCAGATGGCTTTCCTATCTTATTTTTTCAGCATTTCTGGGAGTTGTTGCAGGGGGACATCCTTGATTTCGTTTTATGAAAGAGGCCATCTGTCAAATGCGCTTGGGGCTACTTTCGTCGTCATTATCTCGAAGGTGCAGGGGGCTGACTCTCTCCATAACTTCAGGCCTATCAGTCTTCTCGGGAGTCCATACAAAATTATCGCCAAAGTTCTCGCCAACTGCCTTCAAGGAGTTATGGACAAGATTATATCTCACCAACAAAGTGCCTTCATTCAGGGTAGGCAAATTATAGACAGTGCACTCATGGGTGCCGAATGTCTGCACTCCAGTCATAAATCCGGGTCAAGAGGAATCTTATGCAAACTTGATCTAGAGAAGGCCTACGATCACGTTGATTGGAATTTCCTTTTGTACATGTTAAAGCGGATGGGATTCGGTGTCAAATGGTTAAATTGGATTAAGGCTTGTGTCGGCTCAGCTATATTTTCGGTCCTCATCAACGGATCTCCAAAAGGTTTTTTCAGAAGTTCTAGAGGTCTTCGGCAGGGAGATCCGCTATCCCCGTTCCTTTTTCTTATTGTGGTCGAGGCCTTTTCGCGTATGTTGAGAAAAGGGCAGGCGGAAGGTATTATAGGGGGTTTTCATATCAAAGATATGGAACATCCCATTTCTCATATCCAGTATGCAGACGATACGCTCCTGTTTTGCGAAGCCGACTGGGACAAAGTGGGTAATCTTCGTATAGCTATCTGTTGTTTTGAAGCGGTTTCAGGCCTAAAATTAATCTAAGTTGACAATGATAGGTGTCAATATTAGCAAGTCCGAGACTCGTAGCTTTGCTGATTTTTTTGGTTGTACCCCAGGCGGCCTCCCTACAATCTTTGTCGGTCTTCCCCTATGTATTGGCAAGCCTTCGATGGTGTTTTGGGACAAAATCATTGATCGATTCGAACTCTATCTCGCGAGGTGGAAATGTAGATATCTTTCGCTTGGGGGCCGGCTCACTTTGATAAAAGCGGCGCTCTCAAAACTCCCCTTATACTTCATGTGCCTTTTTAGATGTTCGGCAAAGATATTAAATACCCTCGAGAAGCTCAGACAGGATTTTCTGTGGCATGGTAGTGAGGACAAAAAGAAGTTTCATTTGGTTGCTTGGAAAGATGTGTGCAAACACTTTCAAGACGGAGGTGCTGGAATTAGAAATCTCAAAGATATGAATCGTGCCCTCTTTGGCAAATGGTGGTGGAGACTTGGAGCAGAAGAAGGGACCCTATGGAACAGGTTGCTCAAATGTAAATATGGGAAATTGGCTGAAGGCTGGTGGACAAAGGGCGTGTCAAATAGCAGCGCATCTGCTGTTTGGAGAGGAATTCCATCATGCCATAGAAAGGTGCAGAGTCAATGTCGTTTCTCCATGGGGAAAGGGGACATAATACGTTTTTGGGAGGATATTTGGGCGGGTTCCCAAGCGTTAAAAGAGGAATTTCCAGATATTTATAGGTTAGCCCGAAACCCGCTTCTCTCAGTGGCCGACTGTTACTCCTTCCAAGGTAATGTCGTGGTCTGGGCTCCTCCTTGCAGGAGAAATCAGCATGACTGGGAAGTTGAGTCTTATGTGAGCCTTCTTCAGCGGACAGGGAACTGCCATCCTGATCCGGATCAGCAAGATAAGCTCGTGTGGTCCCTATACAGCAAGGGCTTGTTCTCGGTTAAATCTTTGTACCGGTTTCTCGATAAGAAGATAGAAATTTCAGAGGAGGCGCTTAATGCGAAGGTCTGGAAATACAAGGTTCCTCCAAAGATCGTTATCTTTGGATGGCTGGTTGGAAAGGGAAAAGTGCTCACTATTGATAATCTGAGGAAAAGAGGAATGATATTAACAAATATCTGCATCTGTTGCCTGTCAAATGAAGAAACGACGAACCACCTGTTCGTGCATTGCCCTTACTTTAATACGGTTTGGTCGACCATCCTGTCTAATTTCGACATTTCTTAGTCCTTCCCTAATTCCACAAATAGCGTTCTCGCAGCCTGGCACGGAGTCTCCCTGGGAAAGAACAGATCCGCGGCGTGGAGAACCACTCTTCTTGTTGCTTGGTGGGCCATATGGGAAGAAAGAAATTGCTGTTGTTTTAGAGATGAGTCTCATTTTGTCATCTATGTGATCAAGAGAATCCAACATTTCCTCTCTGATTGGGCCTGCAATTCCGCAAACATCAGCCACATTTCTCTTCTTACCGGCATCCACCTTAGCGTGACGTAGCTACGCTATGTTTTTGTGTTCTCTGTTGCTGGGTTGTCTTTTCTTTCCTTTTGTTTTCTTTCTTTCTTTCTTGTTTTGCTTTGTGTTTTGTTTGTTTTTCTTGGTTTTTGGCAGTTCTCAATTCGCTATCTCAGCAGTCTGTTTTCTTCCTTTTTATATTAATGAATCTTCGTTGCCTCTCAAAAAAAAAAAAAAAGTGCCATAACTTCAATTAGAATGCCCAAATGTTGTCTTATAAGGCTCCTCACAAAGCAACAGCTTTAGCTTGGCTAGGGGGAAGAAATAAGCTTTAGCTTGGCTCCTCACAGGGAACATACGCTTTAATAACCCACCAGCAGTTTTCTTCCCACTTTCGGGAAGAGTAGCAGCCACAAAAATGTACTGCTTACTCCGTCCATAGATTTTCCTAACCCTCCTCCAGTCTTTCCCTCTGTAGAGGCCTGCTTTAATCTCTTCATTCTCCTATGTTCTGACATCTCCAAGGTCAACACCACCCTCATTCTCATCCTCCTCTTCAGAGTTGCTGACAGCCTGCAACTCTTCATCATCTTCTGGCTCAAAATCCACCACAGTATCCACATCTAATTTTATTGAATCCTCAAGTGCAAAGTCTTGCATTCTAGAAAGTAGTTTCTCATCAAAACGTAGCATGTTTATTATACGAATAACTTAACATATGATGATATGAACAAGCTCGAGCTCGACTCGAGGTAAACTTGACTCGACTCGAACCACTAGCTCGACTCGAACTCGACTCGACAACTTTGGCAAACAAGCCAAGCTTCAATGTTGAGCTCGAGCTCAAACTCGAGTACACCATGGACAAGCCGAGCCCAGCTTGGCCCACCTCGACTCGACTCGGCTTGATGCCCACCTCTAGCGGGAAGTAGGGAAAAAAAGAAAGGTAAGAGGGAATTATCACGGCTATCTACATTGATCAATTACGATTAGGGCAAGGATTTTCAACCACATCGGATTGCGGAAAAGGGCCTCGGAAAGAGAGGATGTGAAGTGGTTATGGTGTCCCAACGAAGGTGGTTTCACAGAATGTTAGGGGTCCTGGCTATCCAATAAAGAGATCCCAAATCAAACAGGTGTGTTTGGTTCACAAAGCACAGATTGTTACTTTCCAGTTGCAGTCCTAGAAAACTTGCAATTTGAAGTAAAGCGAAGGGAAAAGCGAAAGTGGTAGAAGAGGAGAAAGATGAGTTTGTTTCGACATCAAATTCTGAAAATGAAGATGATGTTGATAATGTTGATCTCATTGGTGATAAGGTGGAGGATGATGATGGCGCCGCCATAGCCGAAGAAGAATAGATTCATTTGGACTTTTTATTTCCTTTTTTACTTATAGAAGCAAGTGAATAGAGAATACATTATACATGTAAATAGGGATGGGAAAAATGTTATTTTTTGAATCATATAGAAAATTTACATGTACATGGGATGGGAAAAAGGTTATTTTTTCAACTTTATTATGACATGATGATACAACACATTGACAATCAATCAATGATACATTTAGTATACAACTTATCACAAATTTATATTAAATTATTATTATTATTATTATTCCATATTCATTACAAAAAGGATGATTAATGTGTTTTTTTTTTTTTTTTTTTTTTTTTTTTCAATTTTTATGTGTTTTAGGAAAATCTTACGATTTACAATACAATTCACGATACGATACGATTTAGACCCCTTGACGATTTACGATTTGATAACGATTATGACAACATTGCCGGGGAACCAAATTGCAAGTCATTGACGGGAACATAATTTCTTTGGTGTGGGGGAAGCAGAAATTTTCAATGGGAAGAGTTGGGTGTTGTTGAGGCTTCGGGGGAAATTGTGATGATGTGGAAAACAATGATATGGTTAAGATCGACAGTTATGTAGGGGTTTTCTGTGTCTGTTGTTTTCAAGAAAGCTTCCAATAACTGCAGTTGGATTTTGTCATCTGTGTATGGACTGAACGATTCAAGTCTATGTCCCGATTATGGGTTGAGCGCGATTTTGTTCATAGAAGATGGAATGCTTTGTGCTGTGTGGGGGGTAACTTCAATGTCATCACTTCCATTCGGAAAAGAGAGGTGGACGCCATATCAACGGCAGCAAGCGAGGCTCTAGTGGTTGGGTCAATAGTCATGAATCATGATCTTATCAAGATTCCTATGAGTAGGAAGAAGAACACCTGGTGTTGGAATCTACCTTTGATATGTAGGGTTTGATTCCATTCAGATACAAACTGATGTGGTTGGAAGTAGAGAGTTTTAGCAATCTTGTAGAGTGGTGGAGGTTTTAACGTGGCAAATTGGGTCAGATCCAAATTAATGCATAAGCTGAGAATGTTAAAAGCTAAGTTGAAAAAATGGCTCACAAGTGCTTGGGAGTATGGAGACAGCCAAAAAGGCAGTGTTAGACCATAGTCAAGAGATTGATTTGAAAGAAGAAGCAGGGCTTCTATCAAACAAAGATAGAGAGAGAAGACCAAAAATTAAAGCTCAAATTTAGCAGAAAAGCTGAGGAAGAAATCAAGTGGAAGCAATGGCCAAAGGCTTTATGACTAGAGGAGGACAAAACACAAAATTGCAAATGCCAAAACGAGAAATAACATAATTTCGAGTCTCTTTACTAACAGGGTAATTGATGAGGGGCATCAACAGACATGCCATGTAATTGTCAATTTCTGTGCTGAGTTGCTTCCTTTAGGGGATTGGTGAGGCCTACACTCAACAGTCTCTTATTTGATCAAATCAAGTAAGAAGAGGCCGATTGGCTTGGAAGCCCTTTTTACCGAAGATGACATTAAATCAGCTGTTTGAGCTAGTTAGGGATTACACGTCGGGTCAAGATAGCTTTCATTTAGCTATCTTCCAAGTGTTTTGGGGAAGAGGTTAAACTTGACCTCTCTTTTGTGACTGAATTTTATGAGAGGGGGAAGCTTCAAAAAGACATGGGTGCTTCTTGCATAGCTCTTATTTCTAAGGAGGTCATAGAGTGTCTCTAGGAATTCAGACCAATTAGTCTAATTGCCCATCCTTACAAAGTTTTGATTAAATCCTCACACCTTAGGCAACGTAATTTCCCCTTCATAAGGGGCTTTTTGCCCATGGCAAATAGATTCTCAATGGGGCTTTGGTGCCACAAATGCACCGATTACAGATTTGGAGAAGGCAATCCATTGTACTGTTCGTAAGCTTGACTTGGAAAACGCACACTAATGCAGGAAATATGCATGAATCAAATAACATGTGAGATCAAGTAGCCGAATTAAGATATTTAACCAAAAAAAAAAACACAAACATCGCTATAATCATCACAAATATTATGAAAATCAAAAGAACATCATGCATAATCCTAACCTAAGCTACCAACATTGTAACACAATATCATTAAATAAAATGAAACTGAGATCTAATAGATGTAGGGACATCCAATTAGCATAAGGTATAGTCTATTTCAAAATAGAAAACCTAATACAACCTAGGGTAAAAATTGAAGTTTGGGTAATTTGGGAAAGTGGGAAAATTATGAATTTTAGGTTTAGGGTAAGGGTTTCGGGGATGAAAGAAAGGGGTTTTGATATAATGATGATGGAAAACCAAAAAGGGGCAAGGTAGGATTCACGCGTGGCCGTATGGTCACACGCATGGCGTGGGGTGGATGGGTTTAGGTCGGTTAGGGTTTGGATTGCGGATGGGTGTGAGAAAGTTGAGTTTCAGAGAAGACGAAGATCTGAGATAGGAGAATGAAGAACCTGAAGAAAATACCTCGATGAGGGAGAAAAGCGAAGACGGTGTGGGGATAGATGGAAATCTCACACCTCCATTGATGAAAATTAGCCTCGCACTAATTTCCCTTCCAAATCGCATGGAAGTATCTTCAAATCGCATGAAGATGAAAGAAGAAAGAAAGAGCTTTTCTCTTTTTTTATCACAAAATCCGATGGGGGAGAAAGTCGCACACCCACCTACTTTTATAGATCCAAGAAAGTTCAAAAATTACAATAAACACCTTATTTTGTGAATTTTGACGAAAATAGACCTAGTCTAACTAAAGTCAACTAAAAACACTCATAATGGTGTCCAATCATAACATAAACAAAACCAAATCATATAAATTGATAAAAGCTGGGAAAAACTAATGTGGGCGATCCACGATCAATAGCCCGATCATGTGATCCAATGGTCTGATCGTCACGTCCCTCCGATCCAATGGCCTAGATCACTCAATAAAGCAGCCCATGTGCATCTTCCCAGTGTGGCGTCTATCAGATGCTCGCACATGCACATGGGGTCTTCAGCAAGATCACGGATACTCGCCTAGCCACAGGGAAATCGGTGTAGCCCGCCTCCTCTGATACGTACGCAAGGGTGTACGTGAAGTGATGTCTTCATCACAAACAACCATGTAGGCTTGGAGTTTCTAAGTTACATGCTGAGGAGAATGGTCCAGTGCGATAGAGAGTTAACAAGCCAATGGGGGTAAGATCCCTTAATTTCATGAATCTTGCCTGCTCAAAAATGGTTGTGGAGATTTGGGGTAAAAGATGACCCTTTGTGGAAACATGTAATTTCAAACAAATATGGCTTAAGTGCAAGCGGGTGTTTCACAATAGACTCTTCTTTTATAGGACCTCTTAGTTGCGAAAAGGGGTCTGCAGCATGAAGGAAGATTTCTGGAAAGCCCTGGTGAATGTCATTGGTGATGGGTCATGTACTCAGATACACCCAAATCCATAGCTCAAGTGGCAGACTGAGTGAAAGATACCTCGTTTCAACACTGAGGTCTTGGTATCGATTCCCTAGAGGGGGTGGCTAACAGTGAAGTGTGAACTGACAGTGGGTGTACTAACAAGCTAACAAAAAAAAAAAAAAAATTGTACTCAGATCAAGCTCTATATCATATGTTTCCCCAACTTTCCCCGTTTGTAGTTGGCAATGATGTGACAATCACCCAGGTTTTTAATTCAGTCAGAGGCCAAGGTTTTGGTGCCCTCACTTCAAAAGAGCATTATCAAATGAGTATTTTGAGGAAATTCTTCGCCTAATGGATCTCCTTAACCCTTAATAGTTCTTGTGTGGACGAAAAGGATTCTTGGTAGCGGAACGTGGATAGTAAGGGAAGCTTCTTGGTCAAGTCTTCCATGTTGTCATGGGCGGGGAGAGATCTATTGATTGCTCCTACAACCTTCACCAGGACCTCCCAAGGTAGTTGCTTTCATTTGATTAGTGGAAAGCGATAAAGTCATTACTATTAATCATTTGAGAAGTAGGAATCTCAATATACCTAATGTATGGATCCATATGCCTTAGGGCTGAGGAGACGATGGTGGAGCACCCCTTCATGTTTTGTGGCTTTTCCTCCAAAATTTGGTGGGGTTTCTTCAAGCAGTTTGAGTTCATTCAGAGCATGCCAAACACCATCCAAAGCTTAGAGGGGAGGATGTAAGGGAAGGAAATGGAAAGCTCTCTAGGGATCTCTCTTAGCAGGCTCATGGTCAGTTTGGAAGGAACAAAATAATTAGTCCTCTACAATTCCACAAAGTCTTCAGGGCATGTTCTCCTCAAAACTAAGAATAGAGTGATATCATGGCCATCCTGCATCAATTTGTTCTTGGATTGTAATATAGAGGCGTTTTCATATCTCTTGGGGTCTGGATTCCTCCCTCGTTGTAGAGGGATGATTCCTCATCATCCTTGCCTCTTTGTTTTTTTGGTTTCTGCCCTTTTTGTCTCTCTTTTAATAAAATCCCTTTGCCATTAATCAAAATTATATGCTTGTAAGACAACTAATTTTTCGCATCCAAATGCAATGCAAACTACAAAAAATCAGTGCACACATATAAGCTTTAACCATACTATAAGTTAAAACACTCGCATCCAAGCAAGACCGGATCAACTTCCATGCAACAAGTGAACATGCATCAAATGGTTTCACAAGAGGCTTGTGATATGGAACCAGGCACCAAAATCACATCATATTCTAAAGTTTTGGATTCTCTTTGGGCTTTGTCAAAATCTTCCTTGGCAACTATTCCGGATTTTTATTTTTATTTTTTGACCCAATAACAGAATCAGGAGAACCTTCTACTTAATAGGATACTCATGATTCAAAATCTCGTAATATGTAGACACTTTGGTTTCTAAAAGAGCATATCATCTATTAAATGTTTCCTCTTCTGATAGCTGAAGTAATAGCATAGGCAAGCAATCCTACTACTAGAAACCAATAAGCTATCCTAGTAAGCCCCACCCCAAGATTCCTACTAGATCTAAAACTTCCCAAATTCCACATGAGTAGGTCTCAAAAAAGAGATCAATGAGTAGGACAAAGAATCTCAATCTCAACATCCTTTAGTGTGCATTTGGATGCACAATGGAAATTGAATTGCAGTAATCATCCAACAGAGCGAAAATAACCAAAATCTGGTTTTCTTCCTTAGCATTGATATTAGCTATCTTGGATTCTCAGGACTTTTATCGCTCCATCCCCACAGTGGCAGAGAGAACCTGTCAGAGTCTCAGCTGTGCTGCATCCACCCCAAATTCTGATTACATTAATTTCAGGTTGGACTCAAAAGTAATGAAGAGGCAATTCAAGGGCTACTTTCCCATTACCCATACTAGGGAATTTCAATATTCCATGCCATTTTCCTCTTCATTAAACTAACAGTTCGCAACTCGAACCAGCTGTGCATCCAAAGCGGACCTAACAATCTTCAAATTGAATTACTTTCGAAAAACAAAATCATGTGCAGAAAATTCCCAAAAAAGAAAAGGAAAGAAAATGAGAATCGTGGAGAAGTACGACATGAGAATTGGAGATGGAGATGAGAAAGTAGAATTACATTGAGAGGCCGGAGACGGAAGGGAAAGCGCCAGAACCTCTACTCCCATGTTTCTCTGTTCTTGATTTTGCCCTAATCTCTCAGACCTAAGCTCCGAACAGAGGTCTGAAATTCGAAGCTGAAATAAGGATAGTGCAGGGTTCTAATCTGTCCCCGTCTCTCTCTCTCTCTCACTCACTCTCAGCTTTATTGAATGGATTTAATAATTCAAAGAAAAATCATCTGTAACGGTTGGTGGGATTTTTATGGGCTGTGCTTTTCTTTTTCCCAGGACGGATAGAGGACCTGTTCCCCTACAACGGTGTTGTACATGAGATTTTCGTGCCACTAACTGTCTGTGGAGCCCACCGTGGAGAATATATGGAATCCAAACCGTACATAAGGATTTAAATACTGTAAAAATGATATTCTAAAAAAATTGGGATGATCCAATCATCTATGGTTCCACAAAAGTGAATAACCACACTGAAAAATCTCCAAATTCATGTGGTGGCCCACCTGATTATTGGATTGGCCTGATTTTGAGGTGTTGCATTTTCATTGTGGGGGAGTACTTCTGGAAGGGTTGGATGCAATACATTTACCCCAGTGGGCTCCACAGGCAGCTAATTGCTTGAAATTATCATTAACATTCGGCATTAGTAGCCTCTGGATTCATACTCTCACCACACGTGCCAAAGTGGCTCGCGTGTAAGAGATCAGAGTTGTTCATCTGGTGGGGCTCCAGTGCTTATCTTCAGTGGCAGAGAAATAGGTCATTGAGGTCTTCTGGTGGACCACATGTGCTCAGGAAATTGTACGGTTGGATGAATGGAGAAGCGGCAAAGCACCGGATGTTGGGTTTGTGCGTGTTGTTCACTTGCTGAGAATGGAAAGAACTTTCGATCATATGAACAGCAGAGCCAAAAAGGACTGGATGGATCTTTCACACACGTGCTGAGTAGCAAGCGTGTGAGAGTAGGATTCATTGACTACTCTCACGAGTGCCCACAGCTCGGCTAGGAAAGATTTTTTTTTCTCTCGTCGTCGGGAAAATAACAGCAGGCTAAGACTCTCCAAAAGGTAGGGCCACAACTGCTGAATGCGACCATTCATCTGATGGCCACTCCATAGTGAAATAATAGGGCGAACGGATGTGTCCGTACGATGCATTTAGGATTTTCGCTGGGCGGGAAGTTAGTAACGGAAAAGCGACTTTTTAGGGTTTGTCAGCTGCTATTTTTATGAAAATACCCTTGGACAGTTAGGGTAAGCAGCAGTAGAAGGAAGGGTATTTTGGTCTTTTACGTTCATCCGTACGGCCCTAGGTCTAGTTTGCAAATTAAGGTTTCGTTACAGCGAATAAACTTGCTGGCTGAAACCTGCGGTCTATAGTACAAAATTCGTATGATATGTTTGACTCTCCATATTTACCAGTTCATGAAATCGGATTGCGTAATGAGTTACTCAGTGCGCTCTTATCATACTGCGGCCCGTCTTAAATGTATGTGGTCTATTCACACTGTCCATCCATTTTTTCATCTAATTTAAGGGGTTGAGATCAAAATTTAAGCATATCAAAAGATTAAGTGCATCATGCCACTGGAAACAGTGGGGACAATGATTTCCACTGTTGAAACCTTTCCAGGCCCCACAGTGATGTTTATTTGTCATCCAACCTGTTCATAAAATCATGCAGACATGATGAAGGGAAAACACAAATATAAGCTTGATCCAAAACTTCTGTGGCCCCCAAGTGTTTTTCAACTGTATACATTCAATTCAACTTTTTCCTGAGTTGTGGTCCATATGAATAGTGGATATGCCTCATTTTTTGGCTCGAGCCCTAGAATTATCTGATAAAATGGATGGACGGAGCAGATAAAATACATAAATCATGGTGGACCTCACATAGTTTACTCAGTAGGCTTAAGCTTAGTGAGTCACTACGCAATACGCTTCCCATGTTCATGTGACTGTAAAGGTGAATGATGAAAATTTAAAATTACACTTGTTGGGGAGATTTATGCACCTAGAAGCCCTATCTTTTCGCCTCATGGGAAAGTGACTTATGGTTCAAAAACCAAAGCTATGCTGGCTTAAACTTGTTGTATTTTCGAAAATTCAATTCAGTTATTAGTTGCATGACTTAATTTTAGGTGTATATTTAAAAAACTGGCTCTATTCTTCGTTTAGGCTAACCATATGATTGGAAACAATGTACATAGTGATGCTCGCCCTACAAAATGTTTCCCTTGGTGTGACCCACTTGAATCATGAATTGTCCTGATTCTTGGGCTCTAACCCTAAATGCTTTTATGGAATCTAATGGTCAAAATGGATTTCTTTTAATTGTCATAGTGGGCCTAATAAAAATTGAATGTTAGACATCTCTCTCATTTTTTAAAATTTTATTTATTTATTATTATTATTATTTGCAATGGGCCTATTGTCGTATTACACATCTAATGTTCAAAATAGATTTCACATATACATCATAGTGGGCCCGTAAAAATTGACATTGACATCCTTATCACAACTACTTGGAAGAGATTTAGCTTTCCTATATTGAAAAAAGAAAAGATTATGAGAGGCACACTTGAACCCACTATAATGTGTATGTGAAATCCACTTGGACTGTTAGATGTGTAATCCCACATTAGGACCCATGCAAGAAAATTAGGCTAAACTACATAGTGATTAAGGTGAGCCATGCCAAAGGAAACAAATGGGAGATATGTCAAAAGTTCAGTTTCTACGGGGCCTACTGTCACGGTTATAACCATTAGATTCCACAAAAAAAAAAAAAACATTTAAGCAGAAGGCCTAAGACTTATGGCAATCCATGATTCTGGTGGGTCACATCGAGGCAAATAGTTTGGAGGGTAGGAATTGCCATATACACTGTTTTCAATTATATGGTCCACCTAAATCACCCATGCAACTGACTCTTTACATCTATGCCTAAAATTAGGTCATGCAATTAGTGATAGGATTGGATTTTGGAAAAAAAAAAAAAAAAAAACATGGTGAGTCCCACCCCATGTTACTAATTCCTCGCTAGCACTGATCATTGGGATGGGAGCGGATTCAGTTGGCCAGAGTTTGACCATGTTCTGTCAGGAGTGAGGGCGGGCTTACTTTGATGTATGCGTTACAAATCCATTTCATTCATCCCTTCTTTCAGCTCATTTTAGAGCATGAGCCCACAAAGAAGCAAGTCCAAATATCCGGTGGATCACACCACAAGAAATAATGATGATTGAACACCCACAATTAAAAACTTCCTAAAGCACATCATAGCTTTTATTTGCCATCCCACTTTTTGATAAGATCACATAGACCTAGATGATGGAAAAACACAAATATCAGCTTGATTCAAAACTTTTGTGGCTCATAGAAGCTTTTAATAATTGATCACCACTATTTTCTATGATGTGGTCTACTTGATATTTGAATCTACTTCAATTTTTAGGCCCATGCCCTAAAATGAGCTGGAAAAACAAATAGATGCAATGAATATATAACACATACATCAAGGTGGGCTCCATTGGTAAAATGCTAACATGAGCCAGGCAAAAGTGGGGCTTCTAATTTTTTCATATCTCAATTCCCTTCCACAACCATTGCAGTGGAAAGACAGTATATTAAGGTAATTTTGACTTTTCATCCTTCACTTTTGTACTCGGAGAAATGCTTTAGTAAATATTAAGAGTCAAAGCATGTAATAAAAATATTATACTTATAAAAACTCTTAGAATAATTAATATTACTATTGAAATTAACTGGACCTGTCAGGACCTTACCTAATCCGATTTTAACCAGGCTTGATAAAAGACCTGACCAGACAAGTGCCATTATCAGACCCAAACACAAACCGATTTGTATACAGGTCCAAGAACTCTGACTGGAGCTGTTGAAATTGGGTTCGGATCCATTGGTTTCCGTTGTCAGCCCTACTGGCTATTGCGTAGATAACACGGAAACAAAAATAAGACACGTGGCAACACTGCATGCATGTGTTCCCTCCTGAATGATCAGACAGTTCTCTTTTTGCAAGGGCTGGCAATAGTTGTTCATTGAATGTAAAACGCTACTTTGTTGCTGTTTTAACCGTCCATCACGTCATGCATGTATGGCCCGATCAGTCAATCCATGCACGGCCTAAATTTTGTACAGACGTGCCATGTTGTTGCATTGCATGTCAGCCAGTGTTTTCTCTTATTATTTAACTCAGTCCGTAATCATGCATCGGGAGGTGATTGAAAGTATTTTAATACATGAAATATGTACACTGTTTGGGTGTCGCTGCTTAGTGTTAGGAAACATGTACTTTTTTTTTCCTTTTCTTTTGGATGCAAATCAATGGAATTAATAATATAAAAAGATTAATATATGATAATATTTTAATATAAGCAAGCAAATCATCAAATATGTAGAATGCAAGACAGATTTTTTTATATAAAAAATCCACTAATGTGAAAGAAAAATCATAGGACATTCAGACAAAATTTACTCTAATAGAAATAGGATGGAAATATAAGTTCTCTTTAGTCCTAACAGGAGGATTCTAATAAAGAAAACATCTCTTAAATACCCAAAATACATCACCCAGAAATGATTACAAGCAATAATGAAATGAGTTTTCTCGCTAACTAGAGATTGTACAAACCTCCAACAGAACCCTCGGAGAAGACAATTACCGAAACCGGAGTTATAGATGGAGGTTCGCGAATCCAGAGATGAATATTTTGATAGTAGAAGTCTCTTAATCTTCTTTTACAAAACCTATCTTCTCTTTTTCCTCCTTTCATTTTTTCTCTCAAAATGTTGCAAGAATTCTCTCTTTAGGATAAAAAAATTCTCTCTCATTGTTTTTTTTTTTTTTAAAAATAAAATTCTTACATTACTTCTAAAAAAAGCCAAAAGATCAAAATGGTCCCACTAGGGCCACACATGTTTGGCTCTTTAGGCCCACACATGTGGGTCCCACCTCCACACAAGGAGGGATCCCAACACTTACAGATTTTCTCTCATAAAAATCAGGCCATTTTATGCCTATAAACAAAATTTTAACTACCAATTTTCTTTGTATTTGTAACTCACATGAAGAGTACGGTGGACCAAGCTTTTGCAATTTCAAAATCTCTTTGTGCATGCCTTGTTCTTCCCATTAAATAGGCATGCGTAACTATTACATGTAGGTTATAGTGCTTGCAGTTCGAGACCTTAATAAAGCAAAACTTTATTCCTTCTCTTCTTGTTAAGGGCCTGTTTGGATTGTAAGTTGCTTATTCCAAAGTAGCTTATCTTAGCTTTTACTTATTAAGAAAAATAGTTTTGGCAACAACATACTTATCAACTTCTCTCTCTTTCATCTCTCCTGATGACGTTTTTCAGCAACCAATGAAAAGTAGAAAAGCTATTTAAAAAAAAAACTAAAGTAATTAAATACGTTTAAGTACAAAAGTTACTTATAACTACTAATAAACCAAACTTATCTGAAATAAGTCACTTATCTACTGCTGAAAGTAGAAAAAGTAACTTATTTGGTGGTATCCAAACGGGCCCTAATTGTTTAGACCTTTTAATGTTAGAAAGAGCATTTTCAAAACATACAAGAAAACGTTTTAAAGGGATTCAAATTTATTTATTTTTTGTGAAAAAATAAAAGCACCTCCAAATAATTTTAATTTTTTAATTTAAAATTATCTATTTTCTAAATAAAAAGATCTAATCATTATTTCCAACCTTATGGAAAGCTCATATCTCATACACATGTTTTATATTTGTCTGATCACTAGGTGTGTTGTAGCAGTATGTTGAGTCAAACCATTTATTGTCCATTGATTCCAAAGGCGTAGCCCACTAACTGATTTATGTCATAGTTGAAGATCATGGTGGGATGTACAGTTTCTATGCCGCTGATGTCCTTTTGCAGGTGGTATATATGTTTGTGGTAAAACAGAGAAAGAGCATGAATATTTTCTTTTCAATTTCATACTTTCAATGCCCACAAATAACCATTTAATATTTGGATTTTCCCTTCCACAAATCCAAAGATTATAAGGTCAAAAGAGTACGGTCGTTGAGCAGAGGGTCTCTGTTGTCCAATTCCTTCAAAAGGTATGGTCCCGCTGCCAAAAGGTTTAAAGAGCATGTGTTTTGGAGCTATTGCTACACATGTGAGGCTATTTTGTTTTATGCTTCAAGATGGTGCTGGGAATGTTCAAAGCCAAACATGGGTCAGAGGGTCATCTATCGTAAACATGGGCCCAGATTGGTAACCTAGTTAGAGACAGACTCATGTCAGGGGCTTTGTGGAGCCCACGGTGATATATATGATTTTATCCACTCCGTCCATTTATTTTGACCTATTAGTTTAGGGAATGAGGCAGATCAAAGGCTTAAGTGGACCACACCACATGAAGCAATCGGGATTAAACTTTTATCTTTGAAAACTTAATGTTTATTTGCTGCCATCCAACCTCTTCATGTGGTCACATAGACCCATATCACATAGACCCATACGAAGAGAAAACAAAAATATTAGCCTGATTGAAAACTTGGTGGTCTCCAAGAAGTTTTCAGTGGTAGACTTTAAATGGTATGGTCCACTTGAACCTTTGATCTACCTCCTTTTTAGGCTCATGCTATAAAAAATGATCTGTAAAAATAGATGGAGGGCTTGGATAATAAAATATAGATTATAGTCCCATAGAGGCCCTAACATGACCGACAATAATCTCTAGCCAGTTTCAGTGGGGGTAGTACCCAATCCGCACCCCATAAACATACATGAACTTATTTTGAAATTGTTTTGGAAAAAAAAATTCCTATTATATATATATAATTTATAATACCACTCTCATTCACCAATGGACGATGTGGTACATGTGTTGTAGGGCTAGCTGGGTGTACTTTACATTTTGGACATAGACATCCTCCTGAAGAACTTGAGATTTCTTAAACTTTCTCTAGGTAACCAACCTAGCACCTGGATGGACAGTTGACAGAGTTGTCTGTTGTGTGCTATAGCACACTGGTGTGGTTATACAGACTGTTAGGTGATGCGTGGCTTTATTGGGAGGGGATTGAATACGGATCCTCTGTTTGCATCAAGTAGCAAAATTGTGGTTGTTGCAATCTAATTGGACCATGTGATTGTGTAATGCATTGAATATTGCATCGCTGACTGAGATGGACCCATCACTATACAGCAAAGGAGTAAAAAAGCAAGAAAGTTGTGGTTTTGGCAAACAGAGGATCCAATCACCCAATATGGTGCGGCTCTTATTGAGGGTCCACCTTGATGTATTTATTCTATATTCACATTGTCCATCATTTTTTGTGTATGAACCAAAAAATGAAGTAGATCCAATTATTAGGTGGACCATCACGTCAGAAACAGTGGTGATGACAATTAATGGGCCACAAAAGTTTTGGACAAGCTGATATTTGTTTTATTCCTTTGTCCAAGTTTATGTGACCTAATCAAAAAGTTGGATGACAAATAAACATTACAAAAACATTACACTGGGCCCTATGAAGTTTTTAATGGCATAGCATTTAATCACCATTGTTTCCTATAATATGGTTCACTTGAGAATGAGATCTTCTTCATTTTTAGGCTAATGCCTTAAAATGATATGAAAAAATAGATGTACAACATGGACATAGAATACATGCATCAAGGTTGGCTCATGGCGAGGGCCTCGCCATCTTGGGTGAGGCGAGGCCTGCACCTAATCTGCTCCCGGACGTGGATTAACCACTGACAGGTTGAGTAGGGAGACTTGGTGCTGAAGTGACATCACTAAGTTGTGTGGGCCCCACTATGATGTATGTGTTGTATCCACACCGTCCATCCATTTTGAAATATCATTTTAGGGCATGAGACAAATAATGAGGCAGATAAAAATTTGTAGTGGACTCCACCACAAAAAACAGTAGGGAGAGTAATTCCCACCGTTGAAACTATCCTAAGGCACACCTTAATGTTTATTTGAAATCAAACCTATTCAAAAGTTAAAAAAGACATCAAAGAAGGAAAACACAAATATCAACCTGATGGAAAACTTTTGTGGCCTTTAGAAGTTTTTGATGGTAGGCGTCACTGTCCCCATTGTTTTATGGATGGACGGCCTGGATACATGACATACATCATGAGGGGCCCACGAAACTTGGTGACGTCACTTCAGTCGCTGTCAGTAGCTAAACATAGCGCCCCTATTGTTGTGGTTGGTGGCTGAAGTAGTTGAGCATTGCGCGACATGTGACGCTTGGGTGTCTGCAGCATAGACTATTCAGTCATGTTGCGCTTCTCGATGAAACTTTGGATAGTGAGTTATTTTAGGTAAGTTACTCATGCATAAGTAGTTTATCTTATTTTTTAGTAAATAATTATGTTTGGCAAATAACATCCTTATCACTAAAAAAGTTAAAAAGCATATTTAGATTCTAACATCATTAGTAATTTTCCCAAAGTCTTTTCGGTCCCTCACATCTATAGTCTACCATTTGGGGCCAACCTTTGATACGGATCACTCATTGTGTGGGACCCACCTTTGATGTGGCCTGTCTATCATCAAGGTCTACCCTGGTTGTGGGCCATTCATCATTAGGGGTTGACTTTTAATGTGCACAATTCATTAGGTAAGACCCACCTTTGATGTTAGTCATCCATCGTGTGAGGCCCACCATCAATGTTATCGTCCATCATGTGGGGCCCATTTCAATATCCACTACCCATCATGTGGAGCCCAACTTTGATATGGATTGCCCATCAAGTGGGCCCACCTCCGATGTGGGTTGTCCATCATGCGGCACCTGCCTTGGACATGGGCCACTCATCATTAGGCAAACCTTTGATGTTGACTATCCATCATGTGGGACCACCTTGACATGGATCATCCATCATGCGGGGCCCACTATTATTAATTGTTGAAGCCCACCTTTGATTGAGTTGCTCATCATATAGGCTCCACCTTCAATGTGGGTTGCCCATCATGCGAGGCTCACCTTGGATGTGAGACATTCATCATCAGGGGTAGAACTTCGATGTAGATCATCCATCATGTGGGGCCACCTCGATATGGGCCATCATCATGTGGAGCCCACTAGATCATCAACCCATTCATTGGATGATTTTCCATTCTCATGAACTTAGAAGGGTTCATTGCCACAGAGAGCATACTCCCTTAAATAATTTACTAAGGTGTCGTGTCACCTGTAAAAATAAAGGAAATAAATTATTTTTGGAAGTTGAAAAGTAATAAAAAAATAACTTATAAAAATAAATTACTTTTGCTAAATAATTACTTATTTAAGTTTAATAATCAAACTAACTTATCGAAGAAAAGTAACTTATTAACCTATGTAAGTTAAAAAAAAGCTACTTATTTGGTAGTCTTCAAATGGGCCCTAAGTAACAGTCGTATGTAGGGGTGTCACTGGGCTGGGTTAAGGTCGGGCAAAGCTCTGTCCAACCCCCCATCTTCTTAAACGTATGTCCAAACCCAACCTAAGGCCATGACAAGCCAAAATAGTCTAACTCTTTGGCTAGTTTGTCATCATTAAGAGAGAGATGGTTTAGCTACATTTTGAAACTAATCTCTGAAAACAGAATCTCCCAAAGAGAGAGGTCCTAAGATCTCAACTCCATTCATTGTCGAGAAGACCATTTCTAAGACGTTTTTCAATCACAGATGATGACAGCCACCTGAGCATCTTAGAGTACGGAGAATTCGTAACTTTCTTCAAAAGCTTGTTTTTTCAATCACCCAACTAATTTTGTTCTTATCCACTTCAGCTCTACCCATCCTCTTCCCATTTCAGGAGAGAGAGAGAGAGCATAGATGGGTTTTATGTATCGTTTCAAGAAAGAGAGAAGAGAAAGAAGGAACAACATTATTTAAAATTTGAAATTTGAAAAGGTTGCTGGTTAGGCTGGGTTGATGGGCTTTCGGATAGGTAAGTTCAAGCCCAAACTGCTTGATGAACAGGGAGGAACAGGGAGGAGTTTTAAGCCCAAATCCAGCTCGCGGGCTTGCTACTTTAGCTTGAGCCTGACCTGAGGCGTGCCAAGCCCATTAGCCTGTCGGGCCAGCCCGGTTCATTGACAACCTTAGTTGTATGTGCTATTGAAAGTGGTGATGTCAACTTGAATATTTGACCTTGATTCAGCTGAAACACTGCCTTGAGCAGTCATGTGCCAGTCTAGAACAGTCTCAGTACCTAACCAAATAAATACCCAAATCCTTGTAAACAGAGGGTTCATGAGGGTTCTTTTTGCACAATTCCAATTTCTCTATGTAAATTCTAATACTATAAGGAATTTACTTTTTTCTTTCATGTCCTTGTCCACTTCCAAGATTTTATGACAGTGGTTAAGATTTTTAAACTCACACATCACTTGACAAATTATATGCATGGAGAAAACTAAGGTTGTGGATTCACTCTTCAATGTAGGGGCATTTTCATACCGGGTTTGAGTGAGATTACATGTGGGATGCAGGGTACACTCGGGGTGGGCGGCTCATATGAGGTGGTACCGATGTGATGTGGGGCCCATATAAGGTTCAACTGAGGTCCTGATCCATGCGATGTGAGGCCTACGCAATGAGATAAATAGAATAATTTACTATACTTTTAAAACAAGTTAATTCTTCACGCTCTCTCTCTCTTCCTCTTCTTCTCTTCTTCTTCTTCTTCTTCTTCTTTTTTTTTTTTTTTTTCTCTCCATGTGATCCGGGTGTGGGTTATTTTTTTTAGAGGGTCTTCACCCTCTTGTTGTATCTTTTTTCAAGCTTTGCCAGAGTAAATAATAAGAGAGTAATCTTTCAATAAAGAAAAAAATCTAAAGTTGTGACTATTGGATGTGGGAATTGCTTGGGGAGGGGGTCTAATCTCAAGCAAGGGTACCTCATTGTTACGAACAAGGCAAGTTTCAAAAGAAGTTCTGTTTTTCAAAAAAAATAATAATAATAAAAATCTTTTTTAGCTTCTGAGTACACCCACTGTCACATCACACATCACTGTTAGCCAAACCCACCAGGAACTGATACGAAGACGTCAGTGTATCTTTCATTCAGTCTACCACTTGAGCTATATATTAGGGGAAAGTACCTCTCACTCAGTCTACCACTTGATCTATGTACCGCAGAAATTTAAAAAAAAAAAAAGGTTCTGACTACTAAAGTTATGAGTTCCAGTAGTAGCAAATTCCTCGTGTTGGCCTTTTTGGGAGCGTGGATTTGGAACCACCTGGATTGACAACCCCCAGGATTGGAAACCCCCTGGATTGGCAATCCTCTCGGTGTGTTTGGCACCATAGATTGTGAATCAACTTTAATTCAAAAATGCTTATATATGGCATATTCATAGGGGTTTGAATTTAATTACTAAATCAACTTTAATATCCCCAATTAGTGAGATATATAATTTTTGACACTATTGCTGTGATAAGCCCACTAAAATATATGTTTTGCCTAAAAATGATGAAATTCCAAGTATCAGATGGACCGCAAGCACAAGATCATGTCTGAGTGACTAACCAACGATTTTTAATCGTTAATTAATATGGACAATGTTTGGACGGTGCTGGATAATATTTGGACGGTGCTGATCTACATGAATAATGTTTGGACGGTGCTGATCATCTTTAGTGGGCCATGTGCCCAGTAGAATGATAGTGTACAGTGACATACATTTATGCCTGATAGAAACGATTTTAGGTGTAATCCAAGCTCTCACCGTCGATTACAAACCCCCTCAAAGAGGGGATTGGCAACCCCCTGGATTGGCAACCCCCATTTGCTTTATGCTGCCAAACAATCAAAGGGATTTGAAACCCCCTCTAATCCCCTCCAATCTAAGGTGCCAAACGACCCCTTAGCAACCATTGAATCACTCAAGTCAAATGTTTGTTTGATTGGGCACGCAGGTGGGCCTCAAGGTCAGTGCCGTTGAGAGAGTTTTGAAATCCACTCCGTCCATCAGGTAATAACCATTATATGGACCATACTTACATATCACATGCACCAGACCAATAGAAACAAACAAGGTAAAATTGCTTCCAAAACCGTTAAGTTCCCATTGTGCAGCCTGCTGAGGTTTTCATCATTCTGATTTCGTATCTTTACACCTGATCAATGGGTTTGATTAATGAAATGCACCGTGATGGCCCACACAAAAACCTATGGTTATCAATCCATCCCCATTCTTCCATCTGGTGTGGCCCATCTGAGTCGTGGTTCCAATGATTTCTAGCTTTCAAGTGTCTAACATACAAGACATAACCTGATAAACGGAGTGGATTTTAAGTTTACAGCATGGTAGGACCCACTTAGTTGTTTTAAGCGCTGCGTGATACTGGTGTTGGATATTTTATATTTACAGGTGTCGCAGCGAAATAGACGGCCTGACATGAACCGTCTGATATCAATATGATACTGGTTCCATCCATGAGGAAGCGGATTGGCTGGTGTACCACACACCAGCTATAATGCTGCTGTAGGTACGTGTCGTGCGAGACGAGCACTAACGCTCCACGAGCTCCGACTTGTACGAGCGGTTCAAAGGAGATCAAAGTTACACGGCCCCACAGTAATGTATTTATTATATCTACACCGTGCATCTATGTTTAGAGATCATTTTAGATCATAATCCAAAAAATGAATCATATCCAAAGATCACATGGACCACAAATAGCATGGAGATAATGATTTTCGATGTTAAAAAATTGATAGGGCCTACAACGTTTATTTTTCATCCAATCTGTTAATAAGATCACAAAGACCCTAATGAAGATGATTTTTTTTTCTTTTATATTGATCCAAAACTTCCCTGACCCCAAAAAGGGTTTCAATGGTAGACGTTCAATCTCTCATTGCTTTTTTCAGTGTGGTCTACTTGATAGTTAGATATGTTTTATTTTTCATCTCAACCCTTGAAACGATTTCGTCAAATGGATGTACAGTTTGGAAATAACACATACCTTATGATAAGACCCAGAGAATTTGCTGACGTCAGTACAGCCCCTACATAACCGGTGTGAGGTACACTAGCCAATCCGCTTCCCATCCATGGTTGAAACGGATTGACTGATGTACCACACACGACCAATATAGCTGATGCATATACGTGTTGTGTGTAGATGAGCGCAGATGGTCCTCGATCTCCAAGTTGTACTAATGGTTCAAATGAGATCAAAGTTACATGACCCTACAATGATGTAATGATGTATGTATTAGATTCATTCCGTTCATCCATTTTCGAGATCATTTTAAAGCCTTAGACAAAAAATGGATCATATACAAAGCTCAAATGGACCACACCAATGATAGCAGTGAGGATAATAATTTTCACTGTTAAAAAATTTATAGGTCCCACCATAACTTTTATTTCCCATCCAATCTGTTAATAAGGTAAAAACTACATAATGTTAATAAGGTAAAAAATACATAGATGAAGAGGAAAACAAATTTGATATTGATCGGAAACTTCTGTGAGACGTTAAGTCCCCCACTGTTTTTTGTAGTGTGGTCCACTTAATCGTTAGTTTTGTCTTAGTTTTCTACTCTAGCCTTAAGACGAACTTGTCAAATGAATGGATGGTTTAGATATAACACATACTTCATGATGGGACCACAGAACTTGCTGAAGGGACGGGGATTTCATGCTAAAGCCTTTAGCAGGAAGCTCCTGAGCTGGGATATAGGTGGGGCCCACATTGATGTTTATCATAAATCAACCCTGTTCATCCGTTTTCTGATATCATTTTAGGACTTGCTACTGAAAATCAGATGGATATAAAACTCAAGTGGGCCGCTTGAGAGGAAACAGTTGTGATTCAGTCACCACCATTGAAATATTTTTAAGGCTACAAAAGTTTCTTATCATACTAATTTTTTCTTGTTTTCACTTCATCCCAGTGGGAATGATCTTATAAACTGTTTGGATTGCATATAAAAATCAATGCTGAGCCCAGGAAGGTTTCAACGGTAGAAAACTCTTTCCCTAGTTTTCCCTCTCATATGGCCACTTGAGTTTTGAATTAGTATCATTTTCGATATTATGTCCTAAAATGATATCGGAAAACGGATGGACGGTATGGATTTATCACAAACATCACCCTAGACCCCACCTAGCATCCCAGCGCAGGAACTTCATGCGAAAGGTTTAGCAGGAAATCCGCGTCCGCTGAAGAATTTGATGAGTCGTGACTGTCCGTCCATTTGCGGAACAACGACGTTAGACCTAACGTGCACTACGCGTGAATCGCGCATGGATCGGACAGGTTCCAATGCATGTTTGCTTAATCCACGTGAGTGTGGAATGCTGCCATCCACACGCAGATGCATTTCCCAGCATGGAATACGAGTATAAGATCCAAGCTTTCCATTTGATGTAAACCAAGGCTTAGATCTTATGAATTAAAAATAATATAGTTTTTCTCCTCATCGGGGCCACAATATACAAGGTAAACTAACGGTTAAAAAAAAATTTAGAACCGTCCATTTGTTATGTGGCCCACCTAAGGTATATGTTTCGCTTGATTTTGGGAAAAAAAATATAATCAGTGTGTCATACCTGATGGAAAGATCTGATCAAGAATTCAGTTCTATATTAGCACATATGTATGCGTGTGGCTGTGCAGGGGTTGCACACGTGCGGAATTAGAAAACCTCGGCTTCGACGTGGGAATCGGTAATTGCCTCAGAGCCCCGAGGAACGCTAGAATGCATCGCGACATATTAAAATACATTACATCGGGACTTTATCTGTTCATTGGGGATCTTTATAATGATCCAAACCGTTTATATGATGATTCTCATGATGGAATGTCATTAGAAAACAAAATACGAAATTTATATATTTAAAATTTTTGATTTTTTAGGTTTTAATAAGACCGTCCATATACAAAGGAAAAGAGTCAAATGATCAATGGATTGAAATAGTTAGATTAAATTTTTTTTTCTATCTTCCGGAAAATGTGAGGCCCGTTAAATTAAAGGTTTAGATCATTGAAAAATGACCGTTCATCAAGCGGTGCGCGGGGATGTATTCTAGCAAACGTCTTTTAACTTAAGTGCTTGTAAAACCCGTCAATCAAATCACATGAGAAAGTTCATCGCCGACCCAAGCGATTTGTGCGGCGCACGACACCATGGTGGAGCCCACAAAGTGGCGTACGTTAATTTCAATTTTCAACCCCTACGAGTGCCATCCAAATCCAAGTCATGCATCACGGCCGGCACAGGTCAACGAGAATATCATACGATGCTGGGCCGGCAGGTTGTATAGCGTGTTCGGGTTTATCAGCTGAACAAGTGGAGCCCACGGACGCGGATTGGGTACTCCCTCACCAGAACCTAGACCGAGAAAGACGGTCCACGCAGGAGCTTTGTGGGGCCCACCAGATGTATTTTTTAATCCACATGGTCCATTTAGTTGGACATATTTAGAAGTGGGCAGGATCCGGCTCGACTTGTCGAATTTGAGTCAACCGAACCGGTTGGATTCGACTCGACCCGAACCAAAAGCCGGAATCGGGTCAGATTGAGTAGATCTATTCGGATGCAAAGCCCGGCTGAGTTGAGTTCGGGTCACATAGCAACTCGATCTGATCCGATCCAAAATCGGATAATATAAAGTCAAATTTTTATTTTTTTATTTTTTATCTTTACCTTTCATCTACCTGTACCCTAACTCTACCTGAGCCCGCGCCGCCCCTAACCCAATTGGAAGGAGAGATGACAAACAATAAAGAAAGCGCAATGATTTTCTTCTAATTTGCTTTCTTTGCATAAGCTATGGTTTTGATGTGTTTTGGACCGCAGAGAAGAAGAAGAAAAGGAATCATTTTCTTTCTTCCTTTCTTTTCCTTGGAGTTTTTTTTTTTTTTTTTGTTAAAGGAAATGAACTACGGCCATTGATTTCATGTTTAGATAATCCAAATCATTTATATAATGGGTCACACTATAGATGAAGCATTGGGTGAAAAAAACCACCTATGAGAAAGATTTATCACTTCTGATATTTCAAATCTCTCTCTTTAAATATATACCGCATGCTTTGTCTTTAACCGTTAATATATGGGCCATAGAATCGGTTCGGATCGGAATCGTACCCAACTTGATTTCTCTAACCGAGTCGAACTCGGTTCGGGTCAGCCCAGCTAAGAATCGGTTCGGATCGAGTCAAGCTTGTTGGACTCGATCCTGAGTTGGATTGAGTTTGGGTCAGGGAGTTGGCAAAATGCCGGTCCAACTCGACTCGATCCCCACCTCTACATATCAATTTAGGTAATGAGCCAAAAAAAAAAAAAAAAAAAAAGGCAGATTGAAGGCTCAGGTAAACCGCACCACAGGAATCATTGATAACAATGATGGTGACAACAATAGTAGCTATTGAAACCTCACTAGGGTACAAGTTAATGCTTATTTGCCATCCAATCTGTAATAAGGCCATGTAGATATGGATGCAGGGAATACATAATAAATATTATCTTCATCCATAACTTTTGTGGGTCATAGAAGTTTTTCACGGTAGGCATTGAATGGTAAATATCCACTGTTTGTTTCCTGTGGTATGAACATGTTGAGCTTTAGATCGGCCTAACTTTTGGGATCATTACTTAAAATGATATTTCAAAATGGATGGTCCACCGAGATGTTTATATGTTTATCTATGTCGTCTATCCATTTGGTAGAGCACGAGCCTTAAAAGAAAAAAGGCAAATGGAAATGGAAAGGCTCAAGTAGACCACACCACAGAAAACATTGAGGATTGAACACCTACTATTGAAAACCTTGAGGGTTACAGAAGTTTTCGATCAATGTGATATTTATGTATTTTAATCTAGGTCTATGTGGCATTATGAATAGATTACATGGCAAATAAACATCAGTGTCGGTCCTAAGAAGGTTTTAATGGTAGTTGTCAATATTGCCATTGTTTCCTGTAGTGTGGTAGGTTTTAATGGTAGTTGTCAATATTGCCATTGTTTCCTGTAGCCTGGTCTACTCAGGCCTTTGATTTGCCTTTTTTTTTTGGGGGCTCATTACGTAAAATGATCTGTCAAAATGGATGGATGGCATGGATACTTGTAAGACTGCTAAAGCTGGCTTCTGTACCCCAGAGGCCTCTAGGGTTCACTGTGGCTAGAGCTGTACACGAGTCGAGTCGAGTCGAGTATCGTCCTACTTGTACTCAGCTCTTAACGCCTGAGCGCTGCTCGTACTTGGCTCTACTCAGCCAACGAGAATGGACTCCCTGCCCGTACTCTACTTGCCCGAGTACGAGTAGTAAACAAGTCAAGTCAAGTCCGAGTTTTTGAGGCGAGTTCGAGTACGAGCAGAAATCCAACTAATATAACTTGGTTGAAAAATCCTAACTATAGAATATTTACCTTTCATGTGTAAATGGAAACTGAACTTAGCAATTCAACATGATATCAAGAGAAAACATAAATATCAGGTTAATCTCAAAGCTATATTAACAATTTCTAACATATATTAGCAATAAAAAATAAAAAAAATCAACCCCACACCTTATCGGGCGAGCAGAAGAGGGACGACCGGCAGCTGCGTGCAGGGCAGGGCGATGACGGACGACGGGACGAGTGACAGCCTGATAGGGACGAGCTGCGGCATCAGACGAGTGGTAGGGACGAGCTCCGTCACCGGATAGGCTGCCGGAACAAGCGGCAGGGTCTAGCACCGCCGGACAGGGGACAGGGGCGAGTGAGAGAGAGAGAGAGGGAAAAAGAGGGACGATCGGACAGGCGCTGGGAGAGAGAGAGAGAGAGAGAGAGAGAGAGAGAGAGAGAGAGAGAGAGAGAGAGAGAGAGAGAGAGAGAGAGAGTTTTCGAACACTCGATGGGAGGGAAGGGTTTGAGCGCTGCTTGAAAAGGACGGGTGGGGGTAGGGTTTGGGCGCTACTGGAAAATGACGGGTGGGATAGGGTTTTTTTTTATTTTTATCGGGCGGACTTATATACACGGGTATGAGTCGAGTACGAATCGAGTACCAAGTCGAGTACCGAGTCGAGTATCTCTAGACTCGTACTCTACTCGTAATCTAAACGAGTCGTGGAAACCCGCTTGTACTCGACTCTAACTCAGACGAGTCGAGTATTCCGAGTCGAGTCGAGCGAGTACTCGAGCCTTAGTTTGCTCGTGTACAGCTCTAACTGTGGCATCCCTGTGAAATCCACTTCGATCATTAACTTATTTGGTTCAGGTTATATTTCAAGCCTAAAAATAAGACAGACCCAAAACTCCTATGAACTATATCACAGAGAAACAGAGAGAATTAAACAGCACGCATAGAAGTTCCATTCATCCTCATGGGAATCACCTCATGAATAGGTCAGATGTCATATAAACATCAAGTGATCATATGAAGGTTTCGTAGGTGGTTGTCTCCATCCGTATTGTTGTACGTGCTGTGGTGCATTCAAGCATTGGATCTATCTCATTTTTGGGTTCTCATCTTAATAGGAGCTAGTAAAATTAATGGGTAAAGTAGATTTCACACGGACATGATGGTGGGCCTCATACTAATGGTGGAGAAAGCGTATTTAATGATTTTAATTTTTAAATTTTTTTTCAAAGCGCGTAAAATAAAAAACAAATCACTTGCCCATAAATGCCTTAATAAAATGAAATTGCTTAGAGGAAGAACTACCATATAGCAAAGCCTATCGTGTTATATCGAACTAAAAGAATTTGTCAAAAGTTTATTACGCCAGCTACTCGAATTGTAATATACTTGATCAATTGTATGATGTTGCGGCCAAATATGAAAGTTCTACATCAAATTCTTTACAAGGAAAAGCTAGATTGGATACATACGTGGGTGTTTGGATGTGTGCCTTATGAAAAGTATAGTGATGAAAATTATAACAAGGTTGCTACAAAGGCTATAAATTATATATTTTTTAGATATTTATTTGAGAAAAATGTATACCAATATTATAATTCAATAAATCACTGTATCTATGATAGCCGTGATGTTAATTTTGATAGGATCTCATAATTGAATCAAGCTCCAAATTGTGAGTTGAAGTCTTTAGAGGCTACTGGATGTAGAATAAGACATAAGACTGTCCACTTTACAATTGCCTAAACTAGCAAAAAGATTTAAGTCAAAAAAATTAAAAGAGAAAAAATTTACAACATTTTCAAGTGGTGATACAGAGTGCAGATATCCTATTTCCTAAAATGTTTAATGTTAAAAGACTTGTATATTATGATGTCATGAATATACCTTATGTTTATATGATGCATGTTATATATGTAGGTGTAGACACTAGAAATCGGTGCCCACGCTGATTTAAATGTTATGTTCTGATGATGGGGGTGATTTAGGCTGATTTGTGGATGTTGGAGTCGCCACTAGCCGATTAATCTCAGAATCTCGCAGTAGGCTAGAACCCACGGAATATGTAAGGTTGGAGAAATCCGAAGACTCTCCTACCTTAGAGTGACTCTTGATCTACGATCTGGGATTCCGGGTAAGGGACCTCAGTTACAAAGAGGGAAGGTGTTAGGCACCCTCTCTGCCCGTACAAATGTACAGTCTCTACTTTGTGTGGTAAAACAATCTCAAGGGATGGATGATGTGGTCGAGATAGGACTAGACACACATGTAGATTTCTGATGTGGCAAGATCCAAAATTTCGGCAAGCCACAGAGCATACGTCCAACGGTGTATCTAGAAGGCAGATGTGATGATGCTTATGCTAAAAGGTGAAGAAAAACTGGAGTAGATCACCTAGAAATTTCTGATGTGACAGGATTCGATGCACGACAAGTTACAGAGCATACGTTCACTAGAGATCTAGAGAAGCAGGGGGGTTGAGAAGGGAATAGATGTCATGATGAATGCTTGTATGTAAAATGGATGGATCTTTGGCTTGCTCTTGAGATGGCTAGAACATGAAGTACACCATGGCTAATTCAGGCTAGACTAAAGGGTTGAGATGGTTGAGGTGAGGCTAAGAAGTGGCTGGAAAATCAGGACTTTGGGACTTGGGAGCTCCTTCTCACCCTTACTCTCTTTCTCTCTTTCTTTCTCTTTCTCTCTCTCTCCCTTGGTTTTGTGTCTTGTTGAAATGAGAAGAGGAGAGGGCTATTTATAGCCTTCTCCAATGACATTACTGTAGTTTTTGACTTTAGGAGGGGTAAATGCTGATGTGGTAAATGAAGATTGGTGGAGAGGAGAGAGACGTCACGTGGCGTGCTCATATTAGATAATGAGACTAGTAAAATGGTAAATAGCGGAGTTAGGAAGGGTAAATGTGAGTGAAAGTTGACTTTTGTACGCTGGGACAACTGTCCACACGCGGGCCGCAAGCGGCGGCAGTCGAAGGCCGCAGGCGGTAATTAGATTGCCGTCCATGGTAGTCAGACTACCGCCCGGGCTTAGTTCGGGCTGGATTCTCACGTGTGGGCTTCGCGTGGTGTTCTGGTTCGTCCGGTGATCTCCGTTTTGGGTTTCTGGGACTCAAAGTGTTGAATTTAGGTATGGATAGAGGGTTTTAGATAGGGTATAGGGTATAGGCAATGTTGTGCGTATACTGAACGGCTCGGATCACGGTTTTGGGTTGCGGATTGGGAGTTTTGGGGATTTTGGGGTCAGGGTTTGGTTTAGGCTGGGATTATGGTTTGGTTTAAGGTATGATCATGGATCCTGGGTAGTCTTAGCCTTCTCAAGATATTAGCCTATGTGGGGTGTCTACAGATGCCCCTCTTTGGCCGAAGTTGTAAGCAATCAAAGGCCAAAGCGAGTGGACACCCTACCCTTCTGGTCAGAAAGGATAGTGATTCAAACCTGTTGCCTGTCATTGTATCATTGTCAGTCGACTGTTTGGAAAAGAGTTTACTTGCACAAATCACGAGGGTTGAGGAAAACGTTGTGATTGTCTCCTGCATATTCGTCGCGGCTTTACAGATCACCAATCACAACCCTTTCACATCATATTGTTAACAGCATTGGAGGGTAAGTTTGAAAGTAGGGGCCTCTGCGCATTTGTCGCGGCTTTACGAGGATTCTCGTACTGTTAGGTCTGTCGTTCCTTTGCTATGTAATCATCCTACGAATGTTCGATCCATTTGATCGTCAAAGTGGTTACCTGCCCTGCGCGTTGGTATGGCCTTACGGGGAACTCACTACGCCGACTTGGACTCAATCAAAATTTTCAAACATCCCGGACTAGGTATGTGCAGGTAATCTCTTGCCATGCAGTCTGCTGATTTTGATACTTTGGTTACCCTGGATTGTTGTCGCTTTGAGTTTGATTATTCTTTCCAGAGATAGATCCACTCACTTCTACTAGTATTCGTACGACTGTCTAGATATGGAGATCGGGCCAATCGTACATGTATCATGTACGGATTCGATTATCCTCCGGGGAAACCAGGGGGAGACTGAATCTTATTTAGCTGTTTGCACTGACCGCAACTGGGGAATATGGAAGATTCCTAAGTGTATTACGCGTCGCGTGCGTTTTTTTTTTTAAAAAAAAAAAATTGAAAACTATCCTCTTTGGAGCTAGACTCCTTGGGGATTTTATTTGAAAATATTTTTAGATTTTTTGAAAAATATCTGTTCGATCTCGCGGGAGGGCGTCGTCGTTCGGTTTTTATTTGCACGAGTTAAGTAAACAGTCGTGTTGCCTCCACTGATGAGTTGGCGGGGCTAACGGTTTGAAATATTTTGAAATATCCGTCCGATCTTGCGGGAGGGCGTCATCGTCCGATTTTTATTGTGCAGTGATCTGGATTGAATAGCCAGATGACCTCTACTAATGAATTAATGGGGTAATTGGGGATCATGGACCTGATTTTTACATGTGGGCCTAGGACCATGGGCCTTGAAAACATGGGCTTTGAACCATGGGCCTTTGAACAATGGGCTTGGTGGGATTTTGACATGTGGGCCTTGTGGACTTTGAGATGTGGACCTCTGGAGCTTTGAAATGTGGGCCTCTTGGGCTTTGAACTTGTGGGCCTTGTAGGCTTTGAGATATGGACCTTTGGAGTTTTTGAACTTGTGGGCATCTGGAGTTTTGAACTTGTTGGCCTTATGAGCTTCGAAATGTGGGCCTCTTGGGCTTTGAACTGTGGGCCTTTGGGGCCTTGAAATGTGGGCCTCTGGGGGTTTTGAAATGTGGGCCTTGTGGATCCCCGACTTTGTTAGCTGCTTGTTCTGTATATGCATGTATGTTTTTATTTTTGTTCTTGTAAAGGAAGGAAAATAATGTACTTATAAAAAAGATGTTTTAAAAGAATGAAATTTTTTGTTTGTGCCAAATTTATCAGTGTTTGCTTGCGTTTGAGCTTGTGCCTGGATGGTGGAATCAAAATATTGAACTTAGCCTACGTCGAATCTGGTATTCTGAGTTGTTTACTAGGGATCCCAATTCCCTGAGAGTAGCACATACTAAGATCATGTGTAACATCCCGGAATTTCACTGTTTTGGATTTCAAAAAAATCCTTAAAATTTATTATTATTATTATTTTTTTATTAACTTATAATATCACTTAATGACCATTAGTACTCAATGTTAGTTTAGGCTAAGGTAAACCAGTCTAGTTATGATGGGACAAGTGCGGGCCGTCAAGCCGAATAGTTCGTTTACACCTAGCAACAGCCCGTGTGGGCCACCCAGTGATCGAGGAGGTTCGGAAAAATCTAAAACTTTAGAAAATCATAGATCTCACTGGGCTTGTGGTCCATCGCGGACTGCGGACCCAGTGGACACCCAAAAGTACCATCTGGCACTTGCCCAATGCACCCCACCAATGCCAGATTAAAATCTGGCACTGACAAAAGAAACTGAGACT
Organism: Magnolia officinalis; assembly: GCA_021015155.1. Classification (NCBI taxonomy): domain Eukaryota; kingdom Viridiplantae; phylum Streptophyta; class Magnoliopsida; order Magnoliales; family Magnoliaceae; genus Magnolia; species Magnolia officinalis. The sequence continues at coordinate 20,024,195 of JAJHSJ010000006.1, forward strand.
CCGGGCCTTTCAGCCGTCGGATTTCTTCCAAATTTACGGTGAAAGTTTAATGTATTTTTCTACGCCTGTTTACCAAATCTTGGCCCCGATCGTGGCACGATGACCGTTGATCGCGAATTAGACCCGTACGACCAAACCCCATATCCGATCGTCCCCAAATTTTGCGTGGGCCCTCATCGGGCCATGGAGACCCTATCCTATAAGTTTCATGGCCAGAGGGCCGCTAGAACCGCTTCAATCACCAAAATGGCCCTCGCAGGGCCACTTAAGGGACAGAATCGCTTACTCAGACCCTATATCCGTTCATCCTTTGTCCTCAAATTTTACATGGGCCCTAATTAGGCCATAACACACCTACCCACCGAATTTGGCGGCCTAGGGGGCGTTAGGGCCACCCCAACTTCAATAAGGCCCTAGAAGGCTAGTTTGGAAAAATTGTAGGAACTTAAGTGATTTGAGTCGGCTACTCTTATGCAAAGTTGAGGATTTCAGACCGTCGGTTTGTGACCAAACTTCACACATAGATTAAGGATATTTTCCTCCTCATATCTGTATAGCCGCGGCCCCGATTGACCATCGGTGACTGTTGAACAGACTTCTAATCATGTCTGTCGATCGGCGCGTCGAAATGGCGGACCGATTGTGTCCATACGATCATCATTAGGACTAACTATCTTACGGTGTATATCGACTAATACACCCCATAGGCTAGAAAAACCCTCCCATAGAGTTAGTATAGTAAAGACCCAACATTCGGGGCCAATTGCTCCAAAACTGGCACTATATAGAGGCCTTATTTGGGCACCCCCTCTCCCCATACGATTTTGCCCTAGAGAAGGGAGGGAGAGAAGAGAGAAAGGGGAGAAAGAAGAAAGGAAGGAGAGAGGAAGGGAGAGTGAAGAAAGAAGAGCAAGGTGGGCCCAAGAAAATCAACCCTTTCAACTCCCTACCTCTCTTTAAAGGAGAAACTCTCCTCCACAACTCCAACAATCGTCTGTTGAGCGTCTAGGTAACGTCCTTCATCCATCCTCTTGAAACTCTTGTATTAAGAAATGAATGACATGGATTCCTTACATGCAAGATCTTATTTTAGGGATTCCGGCCGGCCAACCCTCAAAACTCCCATTTCTAGGTCGTCTTCCAAGCCTCCAACGATCCGAAGGTGCGGACTATTAATCTTAGGTGGCCTAGCACCGATTATATCATGTGTTTAATGATTTTGCTTGCTTGAGTGAAGTGTTTGTGAAATCTAGAGAGACCCTAGGATTTGGGTATCATTTGGTGATGTGTGGAATCGCATGTTTATTGGTTTTCTTTCTTATGTTCGCATTTGTGCCCCTCACATGCTTGGTGATATAGTAGATGATCATATGCCTATGTGTTGCTTAATTTACCTCATATGTTGTTGCTCATGTCTTGTATGATGCTTGCCTTGGCACATTTTAAGTCTAAGAGGTGTAGGAATCGGTTTGTTTCCTCGCCAACCCACACTTCTCACATGCACTTTATTTGTATTAATGTATTATGCTTGTTAGGGACATTGAATTGTATGGTAGGATTTATGCAACATGATGCTATATGTTGGTTGATAACCTTGATGATGGCATGCTATGAATTATCGTCGAACCCTTGGATTGGTCAGGAACACGAGGTTAGGCGGTAGTCCCTCTGGTTGGACTACCCTAAGACTAAACACGCAAGTCGGACGAGTGCGTATGGGCGGCAGCAGTTCGACTGCATGGGTCTAGTACTCGATGTCGTTCGTCTCGTGCTCGCCTAACTCGTGCGGTTTAGTCTATTTACTTACAAATTCTGATTGTTAACTATGTTTGCTCACACATGTAATGGAACCTGAAACACCCTACAACCGTTGTAGCCCCTCGATAACTATTTAATTTTTGGTCCACTGCCTTGTGAGCCGGGCATGGTGGAATGGGACACCGTATCCGAGCTGTCGGCCTACGCTGGGGTGCCGCGCCTCCCCGTAGTGACCGCGAGCGATCCCTTTCTCTCGGCACTCCTCATGTGCTTGAAGTCGGGGATGAGAAACCCGACGGGATCACGGACCGTGAGGTCTCGGCCTCACGCATTGGGGGGTCTTGGCCTTACAACCCGTTTAGGGTATTGATACGTGGGGTGTACCAGATTCTCAAACCTGCTGGATGAATGGACTTAACTAAGAACTTGGTTAACATTATCACTGCATACATTAGTTAGGGTGGCGACTCGGAAGTCGAGGTCACTTTGAGGGATTGTTGACATACGCGATCGTTAGACGGAGTCGCTCGAGGGAGTGTTATGGCTAGGGCATACATCATATCATCTATCATGTATATACATTAACAAGATTAGTTAGGTATTTATGAATGTTTGCTTTTCATTAAATTCATAATTTAATTGATGCCTGTTGTAACTTGAGACTAATAGTTCACACTGAGTTGATCACTCACTCCCACTCTGGGACGGTGTTTTAAAACACCAACCAGGCCTAATCATAGATGCAGGTGACTCAGGGCATGAGGAACCCTGCGGCGCGAGCTTGGATGAGGAGGATGAATTGTTCTATTTCCAGTTGATGGGGCGGTTTGCCGTAGAGTTCGCGAGTGGACTTGGATCGCTGAGTGTTGGACTCAGCTCATCATTCCTTTTGGATTCTTTTGTGATTTTTTTGGGCACCTTGTGCGCCCATTTATATGCTTTTGGATCTGTATATATACTAGACCTCTTTCATTTCAGTATATGTGTTGTGGATGTGATTTATGTCCCGAGTAATTCCAGGCTGCGCATTTAAACCTGATTAAGCGCATATTAACGAAAACCGTTGTTAAGTGACCCCGAGAACTCGGGAGTCGAGTTTACACACGACCCCCGATTTCTAGGGCGTTACATCATGCCCCTTGGATTTGGGTAGAGTCTAACAGAATTCTGATCCAGGACTTATCTTTTCCTTGTGCTTCTTCACTTTACTTGTTGCCTTAGCTTCTCCTGTTCCTGCACTTTTTGTTTTTTTTTTAAAGCCATTTTTGTTCGTAGCGCCTTTTTAGGTTTTCACCACGACCGGTTTTCTTGTCATTTTTGCCCATGGCGTCCTTTCAGATTTTCACCATGTCCCGAGTTTTTGCTCTTGCCTGCCCCTTGGCAGTTGTGCTCTTTTTACCCTTGATGCCTTTTTAGGTTTTCACCAAGTCCGCTACATGCCCGCTGTTTTTACTTGAGACGCCCTTTCGGGTTTTCACCTAGCCCGTTTTGCTCAGGCACGTTACTTTTCTTTTGATTTCTCTTTTTCTTGTACAGAGGCGGGAGGCTAGACCCCATTTATTGCCAGCCGACTGGTGAGCTGCCTGACTTTGTCTTCAATCATGATTGTGAAGCTGTTAACACTGGGTTAAACTATCCTAAGGGAAAATGGGTTGGTCACCTTTATTTTTTGGTTTTGGACTGCACACTTTATTCGTCCATTTTTTTATTTCTTTATCTAATTTTTTTGTTCTTTTTTTTTTGAACCCTTTATTTTTTGGAACACTTATTAGATGGAAGGAATGATGATGGAATGTAACTCAGGATGCTAACCTTTTGTCGTTTGACTAAACTTTACGATTGTGGTTGTTGACATAGTCAGGTAGGATTACCCATGATAGATATTCACGTTGTCGGCGTTGATGGGCTCTGGAAGATCTTTACCCCTAATGATGGTAAGATGAAGGGAACCTCCTGAAAGAATCTTCGCAAACGATCAGTGAATCATCCCATGATGACTTGGACTTGCCCCCTGGATCTAGTAGGTGCAATGATAAGATGTGAATTGTTACCATGTTGATAACATTTCTTTCAGACTTGTTTGTCGTTGGTCCTAACTATCGTTGGGTGCTTTATGTCTGCGAGATGTAGTTGGTTGCATCGAGCTACCACCAATCACTTTCCTTGACTTCTCTTTTTCATTCGTATTGATGATGTAGGATGTTGTCGCCCCTCGCTTTTGTCTGACACGAGAATATACTCATGACCATTGGATGCCTTTGGGTTCATTCTTTTGATGATGTCCACACCCTATAATGAAGAAGGGCTAGATTGTTGACAGGTTATAAAGACTCGAAGCATGCATATGGATCCGTTATGCAAGCTTTGAATATTTGAAGCACTTCCTGACATGCTGCAATAACTTATCTCCATCGTTCATCATAAGTTCTTCTTGGACATTGCATGTTCCTTTACGCGCAAGTTGTGGACTCCATTGTAGACTTCAGACATGATCTTGACAGCTTTGCTTTATGAGATTGATTTCAGGCTTCATAACAGATGGTGTATGATGGGTTCTTCATTTGATCTGAGTAAGGCTCCGTAGGAGAACCCAAAGTTAGATAGCTTCGGGCCTTAGGAATTCTGTCATTGTTTGCTTGTATTCAGGAGGCGAGGATCTCTTGATGCGTAATGTTCTAGGGAGCTCAAGGAATCCCAAGTTCACATCTTTAAAATCATCCGTGACGACATTGACCTTTGTTTTAAGCTTTCTGAGGGAACCTCTAGCTTGAGAGTTGGATTATCATTTTCTCCATCCTTGGCTTCGTTCAAACCCATGAATTTGAAGTCTAACTCTAGATCAAAATCATATGAGTCGACTTTAAACTCGGGTGTTGTAACAGATGCATTTAACACATTATTGCTTGTGGGTTTTGAAAGATTTTCTATTGTTTTTTTGTGTTTTGAGAAATTTCTGTTGTTTTTGGATTTTGACAAGTACCTGAGTTTTTTGGCATTTCGAAAATATCTAATATTTTTGGCCTTTTGAAATTTTTTGATTTTTTTTTTTTTTTTGAGAAGTATATGATGTTTTTTTTTTCTTGGTGTTTCGAAAATATCCAGTGTTTTTAGCTTTTTGAGAATTTTCTGATTTATTATTATTATTTTTTTTTTTGAAAAAGACGGCAATGTGAATCAGGGATTGCCTAATTCTGTTCGAGGAGTCAAACATTATTTTCTTTTATTGTGTCATCTTGGGGACTGTAAATCAACTATTGCTCTGCACTCTCTCCCCTCAGGAGGCAGGGTCAGACGGATCAGTAGGTGGGCCCTCATTGTCGTGCCCAAATGTCGTGATGAGTTTGGGATTGTTCTCTGAGTTGGTATTGGATGTCACTTTGCTCAGCTTATCCCCGATACATTGTGAATCTTTGGATTCTTCCTGCTCAGGTGGGACCCAGACTGTGGTCCAGTCAATCAGGGGCAATTCTTGCCCCTTGCCCGAGTCATTTCCAAACTGCTCAGTTAAGCTCATTTTGCTCATTTGATCCTCCATGGTAGATCTCGTCCTGCCAATCGGATAGATGATCCCTTCTTTGATGGATTTGATTGATGTGTGACTGAAGGGATCGTCCTTCTCTTGCCGACTTTACCCTCCTTATATCCATTTGTGCTTTGGTACCCTCACCCATAGGAGGCTGATATCCCAGTCCTTTCATGCCTGTATTCTCTTGATATTTGAGCTGATAATAAAAATGTTGCTGCTTGACTGAAGGGAAGACATAGTTTGATCCGATGGGACATGCAAGAGGCATGCAATTCACAGTGCCGAACTCGTGACTATGGTATGAGATATCCTCATCGAGGCATTGTATGTCTGTGATCGGGATATCTAGCTCTTGACGGTTGACTGCTTCTATTGGAAAGATTTGTTCAGGATCATCGAGAATGGTCAGCGCCTTGTCTTTGAAAATGTACTTGGCCTTTTGGTGAAGAGTTGAAGAGAGAGCCTTAACTCTATGGATCCAAGACCGATCAGGGAGGAGATGAAATGAAGCTGTGATGTCAAAGACCTGAAAAGTGATGGTTGATGTTTTGTGGCTAATCAAGATCTCGACATTAATCTCTTCCTCGATCTTTCTCCTAGAGGCGAGAACCACTCCTCCTAGACTCTTCTCATGAAGGATTGTAGATTGAGTAGAGCTAGGTAAATCCTTTTGAGTATCAGAGTGTCCTTCCTGGAAAGTTACTGCATGATTGATGCTGGGCCCTGATTTTGCTAGGGCATGTGGTATGTTGATCGGGGAAGGAGATTTTTCTTGGAGCACGAGAGTTGGAGTAGGGGACGGATAGGCAGGTGGTGCCCCTTGTGAGGCAAAGGATATATGGACTGATTGATCGGTGGTGGCTCCTGTAGACTTGGGGGCATGAAGATTGGACTGGATGGAGATGCCCCTTGCATATTTAAGAGTGAAGAGATTGGACTGGTAGGGTGTGCCCCGTGTAGACTTGAGGGCGTGGAGACTGGACCGGCTGGAGATGCCCGTTGCATATTTGAGAGCAAAGAAATTGGACTGGAAGGGTGTGCCCCTTGTAGACTTGGGGGCATGGGGACTGGACCGGCTGGAGATGCCCGTTGCATATTTGAGAGCGAATAGATTGGACTGGTAGGGTGTGCCCCTTGTAGACTTGGGGGAATGGAGACTGGATCAACTGGAGATGCCCCTTGCGTATTTGAGAGCGAATAGATTGGACTGGTAGGGTGTGCCCCTTGTAGACTTGGGGGTATTGTTGTTGGGTTGGCAGTGATTGAATGGATGCATTGGACTGGATTGACCGGGGGTGGCTCTCCTTGACTGATATTGTTAGTAGGGGTTCCTGATGAACTGGAGCATACTTGATACGATGGCAGGGGATTTTGGAGGGTGTAATTGGTGGTGGCAACAGCAGGAGAGGTAACCACAATCATTTGATTGCCAATCAGATCTTGGACCACATGTTTCAAGGCAAAATAATGGTCCGTTGTGTGGCCTCGGGATTGGTGGTATATACAGTATTCATTCTCATTATAATTTGGTGGCAAAAGGTTTGGGGGGAGCGTAGGCAGTAGCGGTGTAAGTATTTGCCTTTGTACTAGCGTGGCTAGTACCTTACTGTAAGTTTGGGCTATCGGTGTAAACTGCTTAGGTTCCCGGGCCATCCTCATCTGCTGACCATGATTTGGGTACTAAGGAATCTCCCTTTGCTGTTGTTGTTGCCATTGTCCCTCTTGAGGAGCGAATTGAGCACCTTGGGTAGAGGCGACAAGATTGTCTTCCTCTGTTGGATGGAGGTCAGGAACACTTTTGTTACCATTCTTGTATCCAGTAAGCATTCCTTCCACTCTCCGTTGTACTGGGAAGGCCTGATGAGGCCACCAGGGGGAGATTGTCCCAGCCCTTATTCCGGCTTCGACTTGTTCCCCGGCGCGGATGAGTTGGGTAAAGTTGGCATATGGATACGAGACGAGGTATCCAGAGATACTCGGGTTTGTCGAGTGGATTATCATGTAGATTTGTTCCTCATTATCAATGAGTGTTTTCATTCTAGCGGCCATTGCCCGCCACCGTCCAATGTAAGCTGACAATGACTCAACATTCCTCTGCCTTAGGGCAGTAAGATCCGCCCTTTTGGGTGCTACATTAAGATTGTACACGAAACAATCAATGAAAGCTTGAGAAAGTTGTTCCCAAGTCTTAATTCGATGGTAGTTTAATGACGTGTACCAATCTAACGCATCGCCTTTCAAGGATTTTTGAAACAAACGGATCAACGCTCCGTCATTACCTACCATAGTATTAAGCTCTCTACAAAATGCTCTTAAATGATCCATAGGACACCCCGTACCATCATATCTCTTGAATTTTGGTACCTCAAAGTTTTGAGGTACCCTGACATTGGGAAAGGGACATAAGTCCCTGAATTTGGTGGATGAAAAATCCACCCCCTGCTGCTTTCGTAGTTTCCTCTGCATATCTTTCAATTGCTCTTGAAGCTCTTTAATTTCAGAGGGACCGGTCGAGAGGGGTTTTGCCCCTTAGAATTGATTGGATCTCCTATTAGGAGGAAGATGTGTGGGAGGGTTGCTCTCATTTGTATGTTGGGCTGATTCTGCATGAAGAGGGAGAACATGATTTGCTGGAGGAATGAGGGAGAAAGTAAGAGGAGTTTGTTGAATTGAGCTGTTTTGCACACTGGGCTATGTTACCTGCATGTTTAGTATGGCGCCTGGTACCAGGCGAAGTAATAGCTCTTACAATGTTTTGAGATTTTGGGCCATCTCATTTATCGCTACAATAGCTGGCAAATCTGTTGGAGTTGCTGGAGGTGTCGGCGTCGGTGCCAGTACCGGTGCTGATGTTGATGCTTCAGGAGCTGGCAGAGCTACTGGCTCTTCTTCATGGGTAGCCATAGTTGCATAAGATTGAGTGGTCGTGGCTAGGATTGATGCCCAAACAAGTGTAAGCCAAAGATGTTTTTTTTTTTTTTTTTTTTTTTTTTTTTTTTTTTTTTTTGTGAATGCAGTGATGATATCCCTTGAGATTAAAATACCACACACTTTCGAGTTGGGTCTCAGCTAGTGCGAGCTAGAAATCCCCAGTGGAGTCGTCATTCTGTAGACACTAGAAATCGGCGCCCACGCTGATTTAAATGTTATGTTTTGATGATGGGGGTGATTTAGGTTGATTTGTGGATGTTGGAGTCGCCACTAGCCAATTAATCTCAGAATCCCGCAGTCGGCTAGAACCCATGAAATATGTAAGGTTAGAGAAATCCGAAGACTCTCCTACCTTAAAGTGACTCCTGATCTGCGATCCGGGATTCCGGGTAAGGGACCTTAGATACAAAGAGGGAGGTGTTAGACACCCTCTCTGCCCGTACAAATGTACAGTTTCTACTTTGTGTGGTAAAACAATCTCAAGGGATGGATTATGTGGTTGAGATAGGACTGGGCACACACGTGGATTTCTGATGTGGCAAGATTCGAAATTTCGGCAAGCCACAGAGCATACGTCCAATGGCATATCTAGAAGGCGGATGTGATGATGCTTATGCCAAAAGGTGAAGAAAAACTGGACTAGATCACCTAGAAATTTTTGATGTGACAGGATCCGATACATGGCAAGTCACAGAGCATACGTTCACTAGAGATCTAGAGAAGTAGGGGGGTTGAGAAGGGAATAAATGTCATGATGAATGCTTGTATGTAAAATGGATGGATCTTTGGCTTGCTCTTGAGATGGCTAGAACATGAAGTACACCATGGCTAATTCGGGCTAGACTAAAGGGTTGAGATGGTTGAGGTGAGGCTAAAAAGTGGCTGAAAAATCAGGACTTTGGGGCTTGGGAGCTCCTTCTCACCCTCACTCTCTTTCTCTCTTTCTTTCTCTCTCTCTCTCTCTCTCTCTCTCTCTCTCTCTCTCTCTCTCCCTTGGTTTTGTGTCTTATTGAAATGAGAAGAGGAGAGGGCTATTTATAGCCTTCTCTAATGGCATTACTGTAGTTTTTGGCTCTAGGAGGGGTAAATGCTGATGTGGCAAATGAAGATTGGTGGAGAGGAGAGAGATGCCACGTGGCGTGCTCCTATTAGCTAATGAGGCTAGTAAAATGGTAAATAGCGGAGTTAGGAAGGGTAAATGTGAGTGAAAGTTGACTTTTGGACGCTGGGACAACTATCCACACGCGGGCCGCGAGCAGCGGCAGTCGAAGTGCCGCAGACGGTAATCAGACTGCCGCTCGCGGTAGTCAGACTATCGCCCGGGCCTGGTTCAGGCTGGATTCTCACGTGTGGGCTTCGTGTGGTGCTCTGGTTCGTCCAATGATCTCCGTTTTGGATTTCTGGGACTCAAAGTCGTGAATTTAGGTATGGATAGAGGGTTTTGGACAAGGTATAGGGTATAGGCAATGTTGTGCGTATACCGAACGGCTCGGATCACGGTTTTGGGTTGCGGATTGAGAGTTTTGGAGATTTTAGGGTTAGGGTTTGGTTTAGGCTGGGATTAGGGTTTGGTTCAAGGTATGATCATGGATCCTGGGTAGTCTTAGCCTTCTCAAGATATTAGCCTGGGTGGGGTGTATACAGTAGGGAAATGCGGAAGGTGAGCCCTCAAGATCAGACGGTTTACACGAGTTTTGGAACCCTTACAAAGCAGAAGATTGATGCTCCAACGGTCCGTCTATCTACTACTGGAGCAGATGGATCTATTCACACCTCTGATCCTACGGTATAAGTGACCCAAGATCGCGATCTATGGATTAGATCGTCCCATGGACAAACCAAAATGGATAGACTCTTATGCAGGCTATCTTTTTCCGTATACCCTCGATATTTCTAATTATGCAATGCGAGAGAGAGCGCATCCCTTTTATAGGAAAGAAAAGAGAGATCGGATGAGATAGGATGAAACCATATCATCCGGTCAAATCTCTATCTCCTATCATATTTCAAATTCAAAGTTGAATTTGAAATCTCAACCGAATGGAAAAGGCCGAAAGAAGCCTAAACATGTGGGACCCACCCACTAGTGATTGCTCACTAGTGGGCCCCATTGGCCAACGTCCAACAATATATTCATACGAGCCAATGCGTTAAAAGAAGTGATAGATGATCTTTAATTACAATTGATTATAGCAAAGGAAATGAGTGCATTGAAAAAGCATGGCATGTAAGATGTAGTTGAGCTTGTCAAGAATAAATAAATAAATAATTACAAGTAAATATACAAAATAAAATGAAAAGCTACAAGTAAAGTTGAGTGTTATAATACGCATTTTGTGGCCAAGGGCCTGTTTGAATATGTAATTTATTTAAGAATTATGTGGTAAATAATCAATGATTACAATATATTTTACATAAATTCTATTGTCAATGAAATTTGACCATGTAGTTACGTAGAGTTATGCTATTAGCATCTAGATTGTATAAGAGAGAATTGCAACATATTTTATCCTTCAACATTTGCAATAGTGTGGATCTTTCACATGTTTGGTCGGATAAAGACCATTGGCTTTTGACTAATTTAAAAGTATTTTGATTGCTCCAAAATAGAATGGATGGATATGACAACTTAACAAATACCCGTTTTAAGTAATCATTGCTTATTTCATGGTAAATACATTCTAATTTACTAATACCAAATAAGTCTTAAATATTTTTCTCAAGCTATTAAAAAGACTACGATGAAACATATAGTTTTGCGATTAAAATTTCAAGCAAATATGTTATTAAACCTTTCGCGATTGCAAATGGTTGGATGCCTTAATGGATGAATATAAAAGAATATATTCTTAAATAACAATATTGATAAGGAAATATATATGGAGCGACCTAAGAATTTGAATATCCTAAAAAAACGGAGACATATATGCAAGTTTAAGAAGATGATTTATGGTCTAAAACAAGCACCTTGAGCTTGGTTTATAAAGGTTAGAGATTTTTCTTTTTCTTTTCAAATGGTCTTGTTTAATCTTTCATCGATGCATGTACTTTTATGAAGGATTCCACATGGAGAGTAGTTATATGTGCTATTTACTGTGAGTATTTGATTATCACAATAATATTCCAAAAGATGTGAAAAAGTTAAAAAATTCACTCTCAAAGGTTTAAGATGAAAGAATTTGGAAACTTGTAATACTTTTCAAGAATTGAAGTGATAAGAGATTACAAATAAAGAAGTATTTGGACTATTTATAGAAAATTCAATTTAGTCATGTTTGTAAAGTTTTGTTTACCATGTTCAAAACCAATTATGATGCCGCTTAAAATGAATCACAAACTGACGAATAATGGAGGAGAGTTATTCATATATGCATATGCTTATCGAGAGCTGGTTGATATCTTAATATACCTTATAATTACTCATATAAGTTTAATGTATCTAGTTATGGTCAGTTTATGTAAGAGTTGAGGAAGCTACATATGGATGCAATGAAGCATATCTTGAGATATATAAGGTGACTTTTACGCATACAGTCTATTTATAAAGCTTAAAGTCTATTGTGATGCAAATTTGACCTATGACCTATTTACACATCGTTGTCTACTATAGAGGTTGAATATTGAGTTGTGATGCTAGCTACATGTGAAAGCATATAGTGGATACAACTATTAAAAGACTTCGACAAAAAATAAAATTGATTATCTCATTCCAATCACGAATGACAATAGTAGCTCGATTATTCTGGCATCGAATATGACATTTTTTATGCTTGTGTAAAGCATATAGAGGTCCATTACTACTTTACTCGTGAAAAGGTTGTGAGCAAATATTGAGCGTTAAGTACAAATAAGTTTGATCTCTTAAATTTATTTTTTTTAAATGATAGATGTAAGTAAGATTTAATGATGAGGAGTGTTGAGAATCATTGTCAAGTCTTAATATAATTAGGATACTTAGTTACTAAACAAGCTTTGGTTGAGTTAAATTAGAAAGATAAGTGGCTAAGAATTTCTTTCTTAAAATTGAAATTTAAAAGTATAAAGCTTTTTTCTATACAAATAATTAAGTGAGTAAGTAATCTCTTTCTCTCTCTCCTTTTTTTTTTCCTCATAGTTTTTTAATAAAGTATTTTTTTTATCAGCCTCTCTCTCTGCCTTTTTCTTCCATTATTTTCTTTTATATTTTATTCTTTTGTGTAACAACCTAACGGGTGAGTCCTTGATTGTGAGGCCCACCTTAATATGTGTTCTATATTTGTATTGTTCATCCATTTTACCAGCTCATTTTAGGGCATGGACATAAAATTGAAGCAAATACAAATCTCAGGTGGACCGCACCATAGGAAAATGTGGTAATTGAATGCCCACCATTAAAAACTTCCTAAGGTCCACTGTAATATTTATTTACGATCCAACCTGTTGATAAAGTCACACAGACCAGGTTGAAAGGAAAACTTTTGTGACCTACACAAAGTTTAAATTATCAATCACCACTATTTCGTGTGATACAGTACACCTGAGATTTGGATATGTTCCACTTTTGAGGCCATGCCCTAAAATGAATGGGCAAAACACATGAATACACAAGACATACGTGGAGGTGGACCCCATGGTCAGGGACTCACTCACTAAGTTGTTACCTCGGCGCAACCTTACCAGCACCCAACTCTATTGGGAGTGGATTAGGTGTTACGCCTACTGTGGAGCTCACCTTGATGATGTGTTATAAATCCATGCCGTCCATCCGTTTCTCCGGGCTATATTAGGACATCGTCCCAAAAATTAAGCAGATCCAAATAAAAAGATTAGCTGAATGAAGGGAAAATAAAAAGATTAGCTTGAGACAAAACTTTTGTAGCCCACAAAAAGTTTTTAATGGTTATTCATTACTGTTTCTAATAGTATGGTTCACTTGAGATTTGGATCTAAGGTTTGGGATCACATCCTAAAATGAGATGGAAAAACAGATACAACAAATACATCAGGAGGGCTCCAAATGGTTAGGGTAATAGCCACTAAGATGTTACCTAGGTAACCGTGCTAATCGGCTCGTGACTCTACTCTCCTAGCATATTTTCTACATGTACCTGTTTGGTATGTCGGCTTAGATGGGACTAGGTGGATGGAATTGCATTGGGTTCTATGCAAGGTTGGGATTAAGTAGGATAAAATTGTATTTGAATCCATGTGGGTTTTAGGTGATTTTTAAAATCCACTACGCATGTGAGCCCCACATTCATGCATGTGTTTTATTCATGCCATCCATCCATATATGCCCTTTTCACATGACATTCTAGTTAGAATTGTGGACAAGTTGAATCGAGTCAAGCTTGGCACAGCTCGGCTTGACCAATAGCTAATCTCAGCTCGAACTTGGCTTAGCTCGATCCTCGAGCTTGACTGACTAGCTCGGCTCAGTTTGATCAGTAGCTTCGGCAAGTTCGAGCCTATGCAACATTTTCTCAAACACATACAACACATCTTCAATTTTTTCACATAATACAAAACAATAACAACAACATACATGTATTTTATCAAACACTGGGCGAGCAACATCAAAATCATGATTTGAGGGCAGTTTTATAATGTGAAGTTTGTTTGTTTGTTTGTTTTTTTTTTTTTTTTGAAGTGATTTGTTTCATATCTAATCCTTCCTCGCCACTGGCCAATCCTGCGAAGAATGTATGCACACGAAACAACACTTCATTCAGTCATTTTATCAAACACTTGGCATGTAACATTAATATCAAAATAACCGAGTCACCAAGTCGATTCAATACAAGTCGATTCAAGTTGAGGTTCCATCCGAGTCGAGTCAAGTCGAGCTCGAACTCAGCTCGAAATTTTTTCGAGCTAAAAAAATCAGCTCGACTTGGCTCGAACTCAGTTTTGAACCGAGTCGAGTGAGCTAACCGAGCTAACTCAATTTGTGTACAACTCTAATTCTAGTTATATATATGTATATGTGAGAATTTAGTTCGTTGATTACAATTTCATGCTTCACCATACAAAATTTTGCTTAACAGGAATTTTATCTCAAACATGGAGATTGGATTGCCCAAATACCATGTTATTTTGAAACATGCAGTCATTGTACAGCAGCAGTGTTGATCCCATTGATACAATTCCATACCATTTAATCAGCGGACCAAACAAGCTCGGAAAAAAAAAATTAAAGAGAGAAAGTTCCGATTGTAAATCCCACCTTTTACCCACTGTCTTTTCCAAGCACTTCTAAACTTTACTTTCCCAAACTAAACCATTCTGTACGGACATACTATTTTCAGACGAAAATACCTTCATTCAGCACTGTTGAACCGTCCATTCTTTTGACCTATAGCTACGGATTATAACCGTAGCTATTGGGACTTTGCCCCAACGTAGTAGACCGACTCTACCAACAGCTACAGTTATATAGCTATAGGTTTACAGAAGGATATTATCGTCTGAAAATAGTGTGTCCGTACAGAATGGCTTAGTTTGGGAAAGTAAAGTTTGGGAGCGATTGGAAAAGACGCTGGTTAAAAGATGAGATGCACAGTCGGAATTTTCTCAAAAAAAAAAGGCACCCCGACGTTGAAATAGTGCGTCGTGACAGACCTGTTCATCCACCAGACCCCATGATCCCAGGCTACACGACCAGATGTTCCTAACCATCCAATCAGTCGCGTTGAATGGCCAAGAGTCGTCTAGTTTGGTAAAACAGGACCGTCCGATCTGGGACCAGACTGCGGGGCCCACCACCCAAGGCCTCTGCTCTACCGAGCGAAACCAGCTTCAGCTACAAACCACATGGCTCATGTTAGTGGGGTCAGTCATATCATCCATCCCGTGCGCTGACCGGTACACATTAGCCCGCCCTCACTCGTTTCCTGGAAAGACCGTTTCTTCTTAACTGCTACCGCCTCATCGTTCCCACAGATAGAGAGAGAGAGAGAGAGAGAGAGAGAGAGAGGTTTCTCGATTCAAATCTCCAACGATTCCAGTCATCAAATCCATGTAAAACCACCCTTCTCAATCTCAATCTGACCAGATTCGGATTTCTCCGAGTTCTGGCAATTGAAATTCTGTTATTGTTTCGTCTTGATCTGTCTAAAAAACCCAGATTCGTAGAAAACTTGAATTCCGAGAGTTCCAGTTCAATTAACCATAAGCTTCCAGCAAAGCAATCGAAGATCGGACGCGATTCGTTGTTCTTTAAGGTCAGCTCCACGTCTTACTGTTTCATTTTCTTTCCTATTGAGATTTTGAATTCTAGGGTTTCGATCATGAAAGAGGTTTGAGTTTTGACTGCCGCGAAGTCGTAGTTGAAGGCGATCTTTCTTCAGATTGGATTTTTCTAGGGTTTTTGGAACATGTTTTAGTTTTGGATTCGAGAAAGAGTGATTCGATTGTCAGCAGTCTGTTTGATTGAGATTCGAACGCAATCTGGTCTTGCTTGCTTTAACTGTAAGCAGAGAGGAGATTTGAATTTTAGTTTGATTGGAGGCAGCTTGCGAGGTTCGATTCTTGCGATCTTTATATACGTTTATTCGACCAGGAAACTCGCGAATGGCAGTTTGAAGGATTTGTGGATAAAACTAGATTTCCACAAATGAGGATTTTGATTCCGATTTCTGTGGAAAATTAAGTGTTTTGATGACTGTTTGATCTAGTTTTCACCAAGTTTGTGTGATTGTTGATAAATAAGACAAGGGATTACAATAAAGATCTAAGAAGATTGGTGATAGAGTTTTGTAGTTTCTAGAGGGAAGTGCGATGAAGCCTGTGGTGAGGAGTCGGGCAGATGAGGAAGCAGGTGATAAGTTGTTGAATGGAACTACAAGCAAGGATGGGTCACTTGGACTATTAAAGATCATTTCAGCCTTGGTTATTTTTGTAACTGGGGTGTTTATAGGCTTGTCAGCTAGCGCCCATGTCACTCGATACTTTACCTCTCATACTGAACTGTTCTTTCCTACACGTCAAATGCCGGTTTGCCAGGATGAGGATTGTTTGAGCACGAGGAATTTCATCCACCCGCGGCATATGACGCATGAGATGACAGATGAGGAGCTTTTCTGGAGGGCTTCAATGGTACCGAGAAAAGAGAAGTATCCATATAAGAGGGTGCCGAAAGTGGCATTCATGTTTTTGACGCGGGGACCTTTGCCACTCGTGCCTTTGTGGGATAGGTTTTTCTATGGCCATGAAGAGCTGTTTACTATTTATGTGCATGCACTTCCGGGCTACAAGCTCAATGTTTCCCAAACCTCAGCTTTCTTTGGGCGGCAGATTCCTAGCCAGGTAAGGTCCCTTTGATCTGGTATGCTTGCAAATGCTTTGCGTTAGATTATCTTTCTATTGAAGAAATGTTTTGATACATGTATCTTTATTTTTACCTTTGTGTTGTTTTAAAATATCCTCTGTTGGTTTGCCAATCAGGGAAAGATGGAGCATGCATACAGATAATGAAATTTGTTGCAATATTGTTGTGTAAATCAAAGCCACTTGTAATCATTCTTCATGGAAACAAATATCCAATTCAGGATATTGACTTGCATTTAGACGTCAAATTTGCAGTATGTGGCCAACAAACATGCTATTATGCAGACCACAAGTGGTCTCCTATGGCAAGCTTTTTATTTTTAGAAGATAAGAAACAAATATATTAAACTAAAGAAGAGGAATGGAATTCCCAGTACAAAAATCATGGCGGGGTGAGCCAATCCTGGCTATAGAAGACACAACAGGACTACCACCATTCAGAGCCAGGGCAAACAAAGTGTTGCCCAGCAACAATGGTGTTAGGCACTTGGAAGATTAAAACAATGACCAAGGAGCAACAGCTTCCCCTGTGACCCTGCAAATAATGTCCGGGGAGGAGCATGCCACTCTAATTGATTTGTCACGATGGTGAGCCTGGATGAGATGCATGGTCCTGAAGGTCAATTGCTTTAGTGTGCTGACTTGAACATGCCTTGGAAGGGCCAGAGAAAGCGAGGTGCACCTTACTGCTTCCGTCAATGTGAGCACCCCCATTCCTCCTTTACCTAATCTCTAATAGAAAAATCCACCAAATTTGAACCACCAGCCTGCTGCCTATTCCTGCACATTTGACTCTGCTGAGATCTTTTCTTTGGCATGCCCTACAAGTGGTTTCCATTTCCTCAATTGATAGGCCCCTGAATGCTCTGTGGTTAGAGGCCCATATGAGCAGGTTTCCTTTTATCCTTTTATCCTGTCTGCTACGTTGTTCACTGGCTCCTCATTCCTCGATGTCATTGAAGACAGGCCTGTTCTGTTCCAGCCACACCTCCCAACATAGAGACAGCGGGAGAAGGTTCCATGGCAGCTTTCCTCTCTGCTTGAATGGGGTGGCCTTCCAGCTGTCCTATGGCAGTCATGGGTACCATGATCAAGAATCAAAGGCCTGGTCAAATCTCTGAACTTTTTTTTTTCTCCAAAATGCTGTACTGCACACACATCTAATTTCATGAAATACAAAAGACCTAGATCTTCTTCTGGTAATTATCTTGTCAATCATCGTCATTGTCATCATCATAGCCTCTTCCAAACTCTAACCATTCATCAAAATTTCAAACTGGAATTCTCATGATTGCTTAGCAAAGGCCTACCTACCTAACACGACCCTCCTCTGCTCAGGCTGGGGACTGACTGGTGCATTCCTGTCAGCAGAGTTTGATCAATCTAGTTGAATTTAGAAGTATCAATTCTGTGGTGTATTATAAGATTTTGATATAGCCTCATTAGATAGCTCCGTTTTATTTTCATTATACTGTACTCAAGAATGGTTTGCTGCAGTTAAAAATCCCCATTCAAAATAAATAAATAAATAAGAATAAGAAAAAAAAAAAAGAAGAAGAAGGAAGAGTTTGCTGCAAATCCCTCATCCCTTGTCTCTAAAATGCCATGTCCCCCAAAAATTCCTGGCTTCTACCTTCCATTTGCAATCATTAGTCATAACAAAGTGTTACTACTACATACAATGACACCTTTAAGTTAAAATTCATTGTAAATTTATAACTTCCATCTGCAAGATATGATTGTTCCTACATTAGTGAGACATTTACTGGAAACAATTTTTTTTTTTTTGTTAACCTTGGAAACAAAAATTCAGCTGGGAATTAAGGGGGCATTCTGAGAATCAAACTTGGGACCTCTCGCACCCAAAGCGAGATCATACCACTAGACCAAATGCCCTTCATTTTTTTTAATACTGCAATCGAACTATGAGGAACCTGAATGCTAATAAATATACAACCTGTTCTTAATTCATATGACATGGCTGGAGTTATTTAAAGATTTAGCAGTGACTTAGCTTGATTTTCAACTCACTGATGTAAAGCGGAATATATCTGGTCAAACATGCTATAAATGTTTGCATGAAAATATATTTTTGTATTATAATGAATTAAAAAATAGTATTGCTCACTTTTTACCCTTTTCCACGCTGCATTGACCTCCTCCATATACCTTTAGCTTTTCTCACAGTTTAGCTGTATTATCTAGTCAACCATTTATAGAGATAGTAATGGAAAAGACTGATCAGTTATACTGTAGAATTCACATTTGAAGCTCTCTAGATATGAGGTTTTCTAAGCCTGCATATATGCAAAGCCCACTCACATACGAGCACAAATGCCAAGATGGATGTGTGCGAGATCTGAGCTGTCTATCAGGTTGGCCGCATCGATTAGATCATTTGGCTCAAAAACACAGCCATTTCACTCCTGCTGGGCCATGATGTAGAAAACAAATGGATGGCTAAAACATGTTTTCTAGCCATTTGGCTCAAAAACCTGGCCATTTCTTCCAATATCAACAATAGCCATTCACAGAATCACAGCAGTACAGGTAGTAGGGAATGGGAGAAAACAACAAGAAGAAAGAGAGAGAAGGGATAGATTTTGTGGAGTCTCACATCTAGATTCTAGGAGAGTTTCATTTCTTGGAATTTCCAAAAAGAAGGCTTTTGCTTCAGTTAAATATGTGGTCTTTCATTCCAAACGCATGCCCATATATAGGATATACAATCATATAAACTGCCCGATTAGGACTGTTTCTAAATAAAGTAACTAAATCTAGCTAAATTATTTGCAGTTCAATTAAATAAGGAGATGAACTTGGAAAATAACCTATCTTCAACTGGATAGGCTGTAGAAGGCTAAAATTTTACTGAGAGGGTATCCATGTGTGGGACAACATGCGGGGCCCACTGAGTGGCCTATACCTACTTAGGGCAGCTGTCCGGCTGTAACTAGCCAAAAAGTGGCCAAAGCTGCAGATTGGGCATTTTGACAGGTGGAGGGCATGATTTCTTAATCATGTAAACTGTGGGGGTCCACCCTGAGCCTATTTTGCGATCGGATATGGTCCTGCATCATTTATTCCCTTTATCAGGTTTTGATCTCAAAACCAGCACATATGAGCATGAGAGGATGTTCCCATGCATGCATAATCCTTTAAAACCAACATTTTGTTCTTCAAGAACCTCAATTTTAAGCTTCTTATTCAACCTACCATTTCCTTCTTTCCCTGAAACATATCTGACAACTAACCTCATGCCTTGGAGTCACAGTGACCAATTCCCTGGAAAACCCATAGGGCATTTGCTTCCCCTCTAAGTCTAATATACATTTTTTTCCTAATATTTAACCACAAAAACAATAAATATTTAAGTTGCTGAAGAAAAATAAGAACATGGATTCTTCCCAATCTAATTGTCATATTTCTCTTCTTTTCACTATGCAATTTTCTTGAATGTCCGTGTCTTTCCTGAACTCTTAAATTTCTAATTCACCATCCTGTCTCTGTTACCTGCTGCTGACCTTAACAGTTGACTTCCCCTTCACAGGACGTTAAGTGGGGAACAGTAGAACTGGTAGACGCAGAGAGGCGCCTCTTAGCCAATGCTCTTCTTGATTTCTCCAATGAGCGGTTTGTTCTACTCTCTGAGAGCTGCATTCCGGTCTATGACTTCCCCACCATCTACAAATACATCACCGGCTCTGTCCACAGCTTCGTTGACTCCTACGATGACCCTAGCCGCTACGGTCGCGGCCGTTACAAGCCGGAACATGTTGCCTGAAATCCAGCTCTTCCAATGGAGAAAAGGGTCTCAATGGTTCGAACTCAACCGTGGATTAGCTGTAAATATAGTTGCGGACACCAAATACTACCTGCTATTTAGGAAATATTGTAAGCCTTCTTGCTACTCAGATGAGCATTACCTGCCGACTTTCCTGAACATGTTCTATGCACCTCTGAACTCGAATCGGAGCTTGACATGGGTCGACTGGTCGAGGGGTGGCCCCCACCCAGCAACATATGGAGCTGCTGACATTACAGAAAGTTTTATTATGTCAATAAGGGATAACGGAACTGACTGTGTGTATAATTCTGGGCGGACTTCTGTTTGTTTCCTCTTTGCAAGGAAGTTTGCTCCCAGTGCGCTAGAGCCCCTGCTCAACCTCACTTCCACAGTAATGAAATTTTGAAAAAAAAAAAAAAAGAAAAGAAAAAATCTTTTATAACAGAAGAACAAAGAAAAAAAATGGGATCCAGATAGTACTTTACATGTGTTTTTGTTGGTTGTCCATCCAGATTTTTCTTATTTTTTGGCAGCTGCAGTTGTTGATTTTATTATTTCCCTGGTAGTTTTGTTTTTTTGTTTTATTGTTTTTTTTTTTTTTATATTGGATATTTGGCCCACCAAATTGTGAGCCGAAACCTATCTCTACTGTTTGTAGACCACCCTTGGTGATCTGAACCATTCATTTAAGTGGGCGATGGTGCAAAGTTCAGTTCAGACGGACGGGACAACCCATTTTATTTTTTTCAGCTAGACCATGGGGCAGACCTCAGTCCAGGGCATTAAACAACTTACAGGTCAGAAATCATCCTGAAATCAAGGACCCATGTTTGGATTTCCCCACTGAAGATGAACTCTCCCGAGTGCACTTTGTGAGTTCACCTCAGACGTGGCAACACCACCCACTTGTGAGAAATTGGAGCCCTAGCAACCCACTGCTAATTCCAATATCTTGAAAATCAGGCCAACAGGCTCATCAGGTGGGCGGTGCAGGTATGAAATAAATGATATTTCAGGTTACTATTTAAGGGAATATTTCAGATGTAATCAGTTGAGCTAGCTGGGTTTATCAGGAACTGTGGGAGCATCATTTTGTGTTTCAGGAGGTTAATGCTCTTGCCACCATGCTCAACATTTCGTTTGGACTCGGTGGTGGGTGTTATGAATCCCGTTGTTCTTCAGCTTGCAGTGTTCTGGAGCTTAACAGCCTTCTCTGTATTTTCAGGGGTTCCACTCCTCATCTTTAGTTCAATACGTTTTGTTTTCTCAGGAGGAGAAGATATGAACGGCTTAGGGACATTGACCAAGGGCCCACACTCTAACGAGCAGCCCACACCGGCAGTCAAGACTCCTGATTTTAGAGAAGGCATCTTCATAGGGAGACCTTATCGTGATATGATCTCACACACGTGCCTCATTGCCATGTCTAATGAGAGTTTTACTCACCTGAAAGCACTCGGTGAATTCTTGGATGCATTAATGAATTGAACGCCAAAATTCAGTTTTATTAAAAAGAGGGTGAAAAAAGGTCTCCTACCGTTCATAATGAAGAAGTGGCCCTTAAATTGCAGTTTTGTTATGTTCCTTTCAAGTACAACCCAAAGGTAAAAAGGCATTTGCAATTTGAAGCTCAAAATTGCAATTCAATTCAATACTGCAACCAAACGCACCCTCAGCATATCCATATCATCGGACAATCCTGACCCAAGTTTCTCTATTGGTGTTTAAGCCTGAAATTCCAGGTGAACGACATTTAGAGGTAAAAAATGCAGTACCCAACAATGCATGTAGATTTTGAATACATATCACTGATATCAGCTATGGTATGAGCAACCAAAGCCTTGGTTTGCCTGATCATTTCTACTTTGTAGCAGGCAGATTCTTTCTATAACTTACCCCGACTTTCATTGAAGAACAGTCCTTGATGACATTCAATGAAGATGCTATGATTCCTAAAATGCATGAAATAGTACTGATACGTCCGAATTAGTCAAAGGAGCATACCAACAAGATGAAATGTGCAGGGCCCATCTGGTTCAGTTAACACTTATTCGAATCGGGAGTTGATGAAGTTGGTGCATCCAAGTTGCATTTCTCCATTTTGGAGACTGATTCCACTTTCAAAAATCACCAGCTCCTCCATTTCTAGTGTGGCTATACGAAAGGGTCTGCTAGAAATGATTCAATTGAAGGTTTTTAATCTGCCGCAAAATGGCCACTAAGCTCATCAGGAAGGAGGGAGGGAGTTTGGATTCTTTAATGAATGGCCCGGAAAGGATGATCAGGAAATCCTTAGACCCAATTTTACACCACTAAATCTTTCAGGCCCACAGTACCAAAATACCAATCTAGTTTCTAACGTGTATTCAAATAAAAAGTTAAATGTTGCATGCTCGAGCACCTACACGCTCTTGCATGCTTTATTTGAAGTAATCGTGTCAAACTATCCTTTTCCTTTGTAACAGTCTCTTCTATTCTTTCTTTTGTTCTTCTTCTTCTTTTTTTTTTCTTTTTCTTTTTTTCCTTGAAAAGGCTTGGATCCAGCACAGGTGGCCCGCATGAGGCAACGGTTTCAATATACAGTAATCTGACTCACAATAAAACCATCCAAACGAAACAATATGCGCTGCATCACAGCAGTTGCTCTGTAGAAGGTATCATGCGTCCTGCGAAACTTTGTTCAGTACCATTCAGGCTTTGAGTTTGTGTAAGTAGGGTCCATAGTTCAGTAATCCAAACCGTTTATATTATGAAGCAATCTTCGGGTGGCAGATGAACTAAAACTATTATGAAGCAATCTTCGGGTGGCAGATGAACTAAAACTATTATGAAGCAATCTTCGGGTGGCAGATGAACTAAAACCCTACTAGATGGAAGAATCGTTACAATTCAATAGATGGCCAAACAAACACTGGCTAAGAATGAAAATACAGTAACTGTTGCATTCAAACCAAAAATAGGCAAAATATTCTATGGCCATGATCTCCCAATCTAGGGGATTTTTCTGTGTCCATCCATGGTGAGGACCCAGTTGTACTAATAGACTGTTTGTTTCGTCAATTACCCTAGTACATTTTTGTCACCGCTAAACCAAATATGGGAATCTGTCATAAAATGCAGATGCATCCAAGAGACATATAATGGAATTCATAATCACTGCACTTCTTCACAGCATTACTGTGAAAATCTTAAATACAAACAACACCATCTGCATTTTGGTGACGACTACTTGATACAAAAAAAATGCCATCAGTATTTTTTACCACAAAAAAACCAAACACAAGAATCGACAGTCAAATGCAGATGTTGTTGGTAGACGAGTAATTTATAATCATTGCACATTTCTTTTATTTTACCATGGTAATTAGTAAAACAAAAAGGCCCTAACTGAAATAGCTGAACACATACAAACTCTCTCCACACCTCCCGAAGAAACACGTGCATGATAGTGCACATCATTGAGAATCGAAAAGAAACAGGAAAATTGAAGGATGCCATAGAACAAAAGGTAAGAACAACAACAGAACGTAATATGACTGCATGTGCTACAAAAATGTGTAATGCAACAAGTATTGCATGATCCTCAATCAGCCTAACACCAGCTCTCACTCTCACAATATACATCTCCCAAATCAAACCATACGACAACCCCATCCGGTCCAATCTTTCATTTTCTTGGACAACCGCTCGCGTCCCACCATCTTGGTGGCAACTACCCTGTCATCTCTCTTAACAAACCGAAAACCATCTTTCACTGGCCTTCATGATTGACTAGAACAGAGCTTCAGCATGGTTACAACAACATGAAGCCTTGTCAGCAAAATCAACACCTTCCTTTTTTACTAGGATCAATGACTCTTGTGGGCCATCTCTCTAATACCTTGTGCAGAAATAGGATGATCTCTTATGCGAGACAAAAGGATGGATAATTGCTCGGATGCAATATCCAATCGTTCCTTTGACTTGGCTGATTCCGTGATCAGCGTAGATGCCATAGACTGCAAGGCTTGAACCCGTTCAGCATGTTCGCTCGGAGTGGTCTGGATGAGCTTTGTAGGCAATGCATTGACACGACGCCAACGGATCAGTAGATACTGATCAGGAATTTGGAAGCAGTTGACGGTTGATAGGACACGTAAAGCATGCCTACAAAGGATCCCTGAGAACTCAAAATGATGACAACTGCAAGAAAGGAGCTCCTCTCGTGGGACCCAAATCACTTTCCGTCCCCCATCAATCTTTGTGTGGTGCCTCACAAGGAAACAGCCTTCTTCCAGCTGAAACGATGCGTAGTGTGCAGCTAGGACGAGCTCCTCCTGGAGCTTAGAGAATGCGTAAGGTGTAAGAACAGTAGCTGCATGTGATTCCATTGGGGCCCCTGTTTTGAGAGAGATGTTCTGGAGATTCTGCTGCATGGTTTGCTGTTCCCCTGCTTGATCTTTAAAATCAACGGCAACGGCCACCTACAAGAAGAAAGTGATATAGGGATCAGCTTGTAAATGTGCAGTTACAAGGATGCCAAGCCTTGGCAAATATATAGATGATGATGCACGGGATCCCATACATGTGGCACCCATGGTTGGACCAACGATCTGATGGTGTGGATGTGAGATGTCATAGAAACTCAGCCTAAATCTTCGAACAGTGGCTGACATATAGACAATCAAGGGTAAAAAATTATGGAAACAGTCTACATTCAACATTAAATAGGCCACCCACTAAAGGACTAAGGGTCCATTTAAATGCACCCTCAAAAGAGGCATTTGATGTCTAAACAGACTTTTGAGCCAAATCCCAGGTTGCGTGGTGTGTTTGAATGCACGTTCACAAACCTTGTCTCATCCCTCGCTTGATGAAAATTGGTGCTACAAAGCCAACTCAACGAAAATCAATCCAATTGGTTTTCGTCAAGTAAACTAAAAAACCAGGCAGGAAAACCCCCTTTGCCAAAGTGTGTCCGAATGGGCACTAACGTCTTCCAATCTGGGATATTTTCAGGGCATCCCCCATCCAGAGAGAAGCTCATCAGATGAACAGTCTGGAAGACCAAACTATGGGCCCCATGTACTGAATCATGCACCTAAGCAAGTTTTTGATGGCCCTGCAATTCCTCTAAGGTGGGACATACTTGCTCCACAAAATGTGCTAGTCGGGTCTGCGCACTCAAGAACCGTTGAATGAAAGCATTTATTGACTTTGATTGGCCTGTTGTAGTCATTCCTGCAAAGAAATGGCTTCGCAAGTATGGTAACGCCCAAAGTGTCCGGAGTGCAAACAAATTGCTAATGTGTCTATTCGTATGGAGTCCAAAAGCATTGACCATCTCCCTCCATCCTAGTTCAAAGTCCTCTATTGTCTCCAAATTATAAAGCCTATAGAACTCCGCCTTCCATTCATTGTATCGCTCTCCAAGAACTGCGTTAAACCAAGATGGGAACTTTGCCACAATCAACCAAATGCAGAGAGCATGCTTTGTAGTTGGCATTTCAACGGCTATCGCCTCTTTAAGACACATGTTCTGGTCAGTCAAGATCGTTTGTGGCGCCTTTCCATTCATGAAGCTCAAAAATGCCTGACATACACAACAAGCTTTATTATTAAGCATGAAGAGATCATGATTACTATATGCATTTTCCATCATTTCTCAAATGGTGGTGATTCATCCAAAATGCACATAGCACACATGCATGTCAATCCAAACTGCCCCAATCGGTGACAACATTCACAGAGCATAGCCCAAAGATCACACTAAAGATGCCCTTAACCATTTGATACATGCCATTAAATTTTTATAAATGACCATTTTTAATCATCCATTTGATTGGTGCCAGTTGGATGGTTCAGATTGTTGCATCAACTAGTTCAGGATATGCACCATCCAAAATGTTGACCGCAATTTGGGCAGTCGAGAATGACAAACATTTATGATATATGCACTGTTGTTGAGTAATCAATGCTCGTGAATGATGGAAAGCACATGTAATAGTCTTAGCATGCATGAAGAAATGACATAACAACCATTTTTACCTTTAATGCCCACGAAAAAGAACGTGTATTTTCTTCCCGTAGAAGCACGCAACCGAAAAAGCAAGGCATGCCGTAATTGTTCATGCCCACCCAGATCCCTAAAGGCATATCAAAGGCAGTCAAACGATGTGTAGTGTCAAAAACGATTGCATCGCCGTAAACTTCATATGCTTGGATTGATGAAGCATATGACCAAGCAATATTTTCCAACCTGTTATTTGTATCTATCGTAAATTCGTATCTGAAATTTGGATCTTTATCCTTGATGTTCTTGCACATTCTAAGAAGGTCAATGCTGTCATCATCCTGATCCACCTTCCTAAATGATTGCAATAGGTTTCTCACATCTTTCTCTGTAAACGGCAAATATCCCGGCTCCACACACTTCTCTAGCTCCATTAATCTCATCATTTGTTGCACAGAAATACCAGTTTTTGCAAACATGAAGATGCGATTTCGGTCTGTTTCTGATATGGTGCGATAGGCAGGAAGGAAGCGCACTTGATTCGGTTCTAAGAGTTCATGGTTATGGTGGTTGGCAAAGCCCGTAACACGCCATTCTGAGACTCCCATGTCCATGCTTTTGCTGATGCGCAGGTATGCTTGACATCCACAACGTGATGACTTTCGATTTCTCTGTGGCTTACTCTCGTTTGATGCTTTTATTGGTGTATTGCCAGCACGGTGGCAGACAAAATACCGTCTCGTAAGTCCCTTACCGACCCCATCTTTTCCTTCAGTTCGATGCCGGCGAATCGAGAAACCACATCGCTTCGCAAATTCACTGTAAAACTCATAAGCAGCATCGTGAGTAACAAACCTTTGGCCAATGTATGGAATTGCATCATTTGAGGTTTCTAGTGATAGCCTTGTGTCCTCTGGTGATTCTTCAGTGCTGCTTGTCTCATCCAAAGAGAGTGATCTTTGGTCTGAGGGATCATCATAAGCTTCTATCATATGCCTAGCTTCTTCTGACATCTTTCAGAGAGACCCAAGATATCAGAAGCAAAACCTGTGAGCAACATTTTATAATTATAACAAATAAAACATCATAAGTCTGAGAAACTGAAGAACAATAACAAACACACATGCACATGCAAGCGCATACACAAACCCCGCCCATATAGCATTGATAACAGGAAGGACAGTAAGTTCTTCAACAGTCGTATTCTTCAAAAATCATTGACTAGAGATAGCATAACATTAGAGAGGAGAAACTGGTATTATGTCATGAAATGTGTGCAGCATTTCATAATTTTCTTTTGATGTATGATGGCACTTTACCATAGCAAAAGAAAAACTGACAAGCAGACAAACCCCAAAAGCCAGACTTACAAGAACATGAGAGAATCCCCAATCGAAGGCAGCGGGCAATTCACTCGACTCCAAGCTAAATCCATGAGCCACTTATCAATGTCAAGATCAGGATGGGAAAAAAAGATGTTTGCCTCGAAATTAAGGGGAGAAGGGAGGGAAAAGGTGGTTCGCCAATTCCCAAGCAGCTTTCCAATCACAAATGAAGCAGATGCTGGAAAACAAAGTTGCCTATTCTAGAGGTTGTCCACAGTAAGAATCTTGTTAATGCACTTCTAGAAAAACACAGTCAAATATGGCAGAATCAGCTTTACCTATACAATCACACAGGGCAGGGATTCCCAACAAAAGAATGACCATCAATGAATGCTTGTCATATACGATAGATGGAAAGAAGAAAAGAAAGAGGAGAATGGATTTTTTCATAAACCACACAATTCAAAGAGGCTGATTTTCTAGGGTTGTCTCCCTCTACAAGATAATATTTTCTCCATTGTTCCAAACCAGGAACTCAGACTCAGCTCGGCAGACCAATGAGTCAAAGACTCAACCAAGCCAATGAGGTGACTTCACCTAGTCTCATAAATTTTGACCAAGTGTAATATAGCTTCAGTTAAACTTTAGGGAAAAAAAAAAGAAAAAAAAGAGCACCAGCTGATGCTTCTCATTGACACAGCACAATGGGCCCCAAGTGCACAACATTGGTTGTTCAAGGGATGAAATACGTCTCTAGGGGAGATTTTATTTATTTATTTGAAAGGCGTTTCAAGGAGAGAAGGTTAATGTACTAAAATGGTGAATGAGGTATAATTCTTTTTCCTTGTCCTTGATCCAAACAGTCATACAGCACGCCCAAATTAGATTTCAACTATCTATCATGTGAGCCATATTGTGGAGCATCCATAGCTCAAAAGTCACGTTGATTGGGGGATCCCAACTATCTTAAAAAAAAATCTACCAACTAACACATTGAAAGAGTAACAAAAATCATTCACATTCAATAGGAAAATCTCCTTTGATTGGGAAACCAAGATCGTCTAGTGGTTTGTAATCTTAAGCCACTAAGCACCATGAGCATAACTAACTTGAAGAAGTGTAGCTTTGTGTTGAATCTCAATCATGGCTTTGAATGTTGTGATAAGAAAAGTTCTTGGCCGATAAAGAAGTAGAAGATTATGATACGGAAAGGAGAAAGGGAATGAAATATGATGATTTCAAATTAAATAGGTGTAAAATCCAATTAAGGTTATTAATTGTCAATGAATTGAAATAAAAAAAGAAACTCCTAGAAACATTATAACAAAGGAAAAGAAAAATCATTTGCCTATGCCAAGTAGTGTTGTCAAAATCTTACGATTTACTATATATGATTTTAGTCAAATCTTAAGCTTTTACATGAATCCTACAATTTTCAAATCCCAATTTACGATCCATATTATACTTGTTCTATTCTATTTTAAGCTTCATTTGGCTTTCATTTTATGTTTTTAAATTGGTGAGGCTTTAAGAATCGTTTAGAAAAGGTAAATTATTTTTATTTGTTCTTTATAAGAGATTAAATGATATATATTTTCTTCAACATTAAATCATGTAGCTCTTTTTTTTTTTTTTTGTAATTTCTTACTTCTTAATTGGGCAAAACACCAAATTGTTCTATGATTTACTTGTAATGTCTTTTTGGATGATTATGATCATGCTAATTTATATGTATTATGGAATGATGCTTAGAAATAAAAATTTCTTTCATCAGTCTACAGTATCAAAGGTCACTTTTCCATTGATTCTACATTCAAGAAAGGTAATAAGAATATAAATTATTAAAGGACCCTCGTACGTTTTTATAAGGAAAATTCCGTGGATGACAAAAAATAAAGGACTAAGAATCCCTTAACGCTATCATGACATGGTATTACTTGGTGCACACTGATGGTGGAGGAAGATAGATGAGTTAAAGAAAAAAAAAAAAAAATCTGATTTATTTATATTTTTTTTCAATTTTTTAGAAATTTGTAAAAAATCTTACGATTTATGATACGATTTGTGATCCGATATGATTCAACCCATACTATGATTTGCAATACGATAACGATTTTGACAACATTGATGCCAAGGATTGCTCTTGATTTTAGTAACTTTTTACACAAAATTAACTCAGGCCAAGTTTTTGCACCTTGGTGGATCAATGGCGTCAACTTGACAAAGTCCCTAGTTGATTTGACCAGTTTTCAATCAATGATTTTACCCAAAACTCACACTTCTTTTTGTCCTTTTATTCCAAACTATAATTAATTTCCATATGGCATCTACAAAGATGATATATGCTAAGTTAAGAAAAATAACCCAAATACCACACATATGGACCTAAATCTCTCCACCTCTTTTATTCTCTTATGTTCATTGTTTTCTTATTCAATACATCCTATTAAGATCTCTAAGACAAATCTCCCAATATAGAAAACTAACAATGGCTTAACATCCTACTAAAGATCCCTCGAGACAGATCTCCTAAAATGGAGAACTTTTAATGATTTAATGACACATACGCATACCTGAAACTATTACTAAAGGAAAACAAAGAGTCCTAATTTCGAACTTCAACAAAATCCCTCAAAATCATTGTTAAATAAAGACTCCAAAGTAGCACACTACAACCACATTCTAAACACAACTCCACATATGAGTCCCACTGAACTGGCAATAGGACCTACAAACTAGCTTTTTGGGTCCCACATCTTCATTGCAAGCCTTTTGTGGTCATTCCTGCTTGCATTACTCTTGGAGGAAATTTTCTACTAATGGACCCTTGCCTTATGCACTAATGCACATATCCTCTCTATTGGGGACAATGGCCAATCTCCCTCAAAATCAAAAGAAAGTTCGAGAAATCATTGATTTCCTCATCTTTCAAATTCTGTCAGAAAATTAAATTCCACATTATCTTGCTCGTAACCAGTGTTCGTAATATCGATACTATTGGCCGATATTATTGTTATCACGAGCCAGCGATACGAAACCCCTCAAAAGCCCTCTGAAATTATAAAATAAATAAATAAATCCCGGAATTCTTTGTATCGTGAGATATATCACAAGATATTGCATAATATCGTCAAATATGGCTGATATTGAAGATACATCGCACGATATTAGAAATTCCGTCTTCCCATCCAAAAATTCCAAATATATAAAAAACAATTCTCTTACATTTGAGTCCCTTTCGACTAGATTTAGTGGGCCGCGGTCGAAATCGCCAGATCAAGTAAGAAAAATCCTAATCCCCCTTTTTTTTCTTTGAGGATAATTGTTCTGGAAGGAAACCAAATTTTCACCGGGAATTATGGGGATTCGAGTTAGGATTTGAAAAAAAAAAAAAAAAGTGGAATTTTGGGATAGATTTTTAGTAATTTTGAGTTGGGAACTACGGATTTCCGGCGAGGATTTCGGTTCGCGGTTGCAGACGTCGGACTGCCTTTAACGGAGAAGAGGAGTCTTTCGAGCTCTACCTCTCTCGGTCTCTTAAATTAGGGAGCGGATTAGGTGTTACGTAGGTAACAACTTATTGGGTGTCAACCTTACCGTGTGGGGCCCATCTTGATGAGTGTGGTTCAAATCCACTTCGCTCATCCGTTTTTTCATATCATTGGAGGACTCTATGCCAAAACTTAAGCAGATCCAAATCTCAGGTGGACCATACCACTAGAAAAAATGGTGAATGAC
Source organism: Magnolia officinalis (assembly GCA_021015155.1). Classification (NCBI taxonomy): domain Eukaryota; kingdom Viridiplantae; phylum Streptophyta; class Magnoliopsida; order Magnoliales; family Magnoliaceae; genus Magnolia; species Magnolia officinalis. The sequence goes on from JAJHSJ010000006.1 coordinate 20,055,559, forward strand.
CATTCAAAGAATTTTGAAACAGTTTTGGGTCAAGCTAATATTTGTATTTTTTTTTCATCGAGTTCTGTTTGACCTTATAAACAGGTTGGATGATAAATAAACATTACTGATATCTTTAAAATAGGCCTTGGAAAGTTTTTAATGGTAAGCATTCAATCATAACTATTTCACGTGGTGTGGTCCACTTGAGATTTGGATGTGCTTAATGTTTAGGACCAAGTCCTAAAATGGGCTGTAAAAATGAATGGACAGAGTGGATTCACAACATATCATCAAGGTGGGCCCTACAATAAGGGTGACACCCACTAAGCTATTACCCGTGACACCTGATCCGCTCCTGAGAGTGGGTTCGGTGTGACTCGATTGCACTAAAGTTGGTACGACCCTTTCAATGGGGCCCGCCTTCATGTATATATATTGTATATCCATTTTGTCCATCCATTTTTAAATATTAGTTTAGGTCCTGAGACAAATCCAAAGCTCAGGTAGACCCCACAGCAAGAAATAGTGGGGATTGAACTCCTACCTTTAAAAACTTCGTGGGGCCACAAGTTTTTGATCAAGCTGATATTTTCATTTTCCTTTCTTCCATATCTGGCTGAACTTATGAACAGGTTGGATCTCAAATAAATATCATGGTGAACCCCTAGAAATGGTTTTAAGTTTAAACAGTAGGCATCGCTGTCCCCATTGTTTTCTGTGGTGGGGTCCACTTGGGCTCTGGATCAGTGTCATTATTTGGATCATGCACTAAAATGATCTCTCCAAATAAATGGATGGTGTGGATACAACACAAACATCATGGTGGGACCCATAGTTAGGGTCCCACTCACATTCCGTTTTGTGTGTGGATTGGGTACTACCCACACCAAGGCGAGCGTGACTTCAGCGGAACCCCCGATTCACCAAGGCGGGTGGGATCACTGACAGTAGGACCCACCTTGATATATGTTCCTTATATCCACACCATCCATCAGTTTTGAAAATTCATTTTACGGCATGATCCAAAAAAATGAAGCAGATCCAAATCTCAAGTGGGCCATAATAAAAGAAACAATGGTAATCGATCATTGAAAACTTCTCGTGGGCCACAATTTTTGGATCAAGCTGATATTTTTGTGGTCTCTTCATCCAGGTCTTTGTGACATCATCAACTTGGATGGAAAATAAACATTTCGTTGCCTCCATGAAGTTTTTAATGGTGAGGATTCAATCACAACTGTTTCTTGTGGTATGGTCCACCTAAGACCATGGACTTGCTTCATTTTTGGAATCAAGCCCTAAAATTAGCCATAAAAATGTATGGACGGTGTGGATGTAATACACATACATCAAAGTGGGCCCTACAATTAGGAATCCACCAATCTCTATTAAATAGTTGTTGGATGGAAAATAAAATTTCCGTTGGATATGGGTTGCCTATTGACAACGCATAGCTTAAGATCCCATTGTTGTCATGTGCGATCGCATATGCGCATATCCATATGCAGATTGCATATATGATCATGGCATATGCGATCTGGCACATATGTGATCGTATATGTTGCATATGCGATGTATGCGATCACATATAGCATATGCGATCGCATATTGGCCATAGCACATTGAATTTTTATTTTTTATTTTTTATTTTTTTGCAAAAAAATAACATTTTGTCTATAAAAAGGTTTTCAAATCTCCTCCATTTGCAATATTCTCACTCCAAAACTCTCTTACTCTAATTTTCTCTACATTTCTTAATTACAAGTGGTCTTAATCTCCCTATCTCTTGTATTTCCTACTTCCAAGTGATCTTAATCCCTCTCTCTCTTACAGTCCCTCTCTCTTGGAAGTTGGAAGATGAAGATTCAAGCACTTTTAAGTTTCAAGGAAGATAGCTTCTTGATTTTCAACCATAATAAATAAATAGCTTGTTGATTTCGTTGTTACTTCTTGTTAACTATATTGTTGAATGTGGATGACTTGATGTTTAATTCATTTTCTCTCTTTCAAATGTATTTTAAATATGTAAAATTAGTTATCTATTAACTTAGAAAAGTTCTCCTCGGTTTCTTATATTTTTTTTACAATTTTTTGAATATATATTATTTTTTCAAAAAAAAAAAAAAATGCGATCGCACATGCGATTCGACAACATTGTAGGATTCTGCTAGTGCATAGCTTAGGACCCTTTACAAAGAAACCTATTATGTACACTTCTTTTTTGAGATTTTATGATTTAAAAGTGTGTATTAAGGTCTTTTTTAATAATCCTTGAAATTTAATTGAAAAATTCAACAATTTTCCCCATGTTTCCCAAAAAGTGCGATAAATTACGCAATACAAACTATATATCCCCTGCGATAACCGATACATATCTGTATCCCAAGGGTGCGATACATGGTGTGATACCGATATTTCGAACACTGCTCCTAACAGAAATAATGACAATATGCCTTCAAGAAGCTGCCAGTTAAGGACGAGAAAGATATCGCAAGTTTACTCCTCTCCAACCAAAGATCTTCCCAGAATCTTATCTAGAACCATCCCCAAATGTTTTCCCATCATAATCACCATCATAACCTTGCCCCGGCTATTTGGGGGTGAGTTTGGTGAGTTTATGTACAAAATACCACTTATCTGGAATTATCATAATGCAGCAACACCATTTATTCATTTTGCAAGTTACCCCATGAATTGATAGACCTAAAATCAAACTTCCCAAATTCCACAACTTTTGCAAGGCTTGTCCAACTTCCACCACGTGGGTGGTGAATTGTGCTAAGGGCGTGTTTGGATTGCGAATTACATCAGTATTGTAGATTACAAATTACAATACTTGTCTCCTGGAAAGGACGGTAATTTGATCGACAATTCCCGTGTTTGGATAGGTCTGGTAAAACTGTAATGATGATACTTTTACATTACTGAAATGTTAAATCAACAAGAAAATACACTGATTAAAATGTTTGGATAGGAGATTTCCACTGCAATACGTGGTAAATTTGTAATGATTATAAATTCCTTTACCTATCTCCTATTAGATTTGCATTTGAGTGCATAATTATGTGCTTAAACAAACGTTGTAACAAAAAACAAAAAAGTAAAGATGGCACATTTACATTATATATTTGATATTATTCGCAATCCAAATACGCCTTAAAATTCATCAGCTCATCGTCCATCTGGACCATCCAATGTACGGTCTGCTACTTGGATCAAAGTGAGTCCAAAACTCACCTTTTCTTAGTGGACTTAGTCCAAAACTCAACAGAATAAATGCCTCTAAACTTCCGATCATGAATATTTTGAGCATCTAAAAGTAGGCAACTCATAGACAAGTAAGACAAACCAACCATCATCATTTTGGGTAGTGCTCCATCCAGGAAGGGGCCTACCAATTGGACAGTCTGGAATTGATTTACAACCGCCTTTTAAGAAATAATAGGTTGACGTGCACTGCTGAAGTTATGATGAGCAGCACCTAAAACCCAAAAAGTGTGATCATTAATCGCAACCATTCAATTGATGTTCTACCTCTTTGATAGGCCACACCCCAAAATGACATCAATATGATGATCGAACTGTAAAATCTATAGGAAATTTTAATGGATGGTTAACAACAACCAAAAAGTACGCAACTAGTCCTGTGGCTGGATGATCTGCTTGACGAAATTTTTGGGCCTAGTTCCAGACGTATTTCAAGATTCTGTGCAACCATCCTCGCCAGTCTGGTGATTACACCACTGCAAATAGGGTTGCAACTTTTTTGGCAATGCTTTGATGTCTCAGATGTCAGAACCATGGTTTAAAGTAGCAGCTGGAACCAGTATATATATACCAGTTTCAGTCCTTACCAGTTTCAGTCCTGGGTGATCCAGTACAACAACTCCGCTCCCAGTACAACCCACCATAGAAAAATATCAGATTGTGTGTGGACCCACCATGTTGTATGTATGCCATCCAACCCATTCAGAAGGTGTGCTCCACCATGATGAAGGGACACTCGAAAATCAGACCAATCCAAAAGGTAACCAATTAATTTGGAGGTTTTGGGCACATTTTTACATTGTTTCCTATGGTGTGGCCCACTTGAGTTTGGACCAGCCTGATTTTTGGCACATTTTATCTTCATGGTGAGGCACACCAATGGGTTGGATGCCACACTCACATCAAGCTGGGCCCACAAACAGCTACACGATATGTGATAGTAGGTTACAGCAACGTCATCAACTTATTGAATCCTTCAATAAAACTTTCTTTTTCGAAAGGTTATGAAACAAAAAATTTTAGAGCCCATTTTTTTTTTTTAATCAAATGGCACAGATCATGGGAAGGGATGGAGTAATTCAGACCATTGTTGTGATATGTCACATTGTGATGGACTGTTCCCAAAAATAATTTCAGATTGGGAGTCCAGTTCAATTGAATATGCAGTTGTTGTATTTAACTTCTTAACAATCTATGTTGGCGACATATCATGGTTAAGATTTTCATATGAATGAGTTTTTTAGGGAATAGTCAATCCATGGTGAACACAACAGAACAATGATCTGGATCACCCAGCCATTTGCCCCACTTCCACAGAACTTTGTGCATCAGTCAGTATTGGCTTGTATCAGCTGATGCATACCAGGGTTTCAGTGGTGACGGATGTGGTACATGGAAACCGATTTTTAACCTTTCTCAGAACAACAAAAGGCAAACTGTAGTTGTCAAGTCATGGACAGAAAAAAGAATAAAAAGTACTGGCCACTACTACTGGTGAATAAGTGAACTCATTGGGACAAGTCGATACTTAATCAGGGTGGGATTCATGCAACCAAATTGCAGATTTGATCCTATATCTATGTCAGATATGGATAAATAAATAATAAAAAATACATAAATAACCCAAAAGATGCAGAGGGAACAGAAGATTGGATTGTGGGTCAATAGCCAGCAGACTACTAGCCTTATGCCAGTATTCACACACCAAGCCCTACTATCTGCAAAGAAAAGACATCAGATCTACTTTTCATTCATGAATAGTAGAGAACTGCCTATAGGAATGGTTTTTGAGGTCTTTTAGAGAACCTTGTGCAGAGAAGGTCTACTAGATCTGGACTCATTCTAATTCTAGACCTATGACATATCATAAGCCACTTAAAATTATAAACATGGACCACCAAACTAAATAGGAAACTAAGCAACTATGAGAAGCTTCTAAAATCAGTAAAAACATTTTTCCAAATTCTATGGGACTGCTTACACAGCCGTTTGGGTACAGTACAACAAACTTTGATGTATGATCATGCGCAGGGTTATTTTGGACATTCTCTTCAAACCGTATGGACTCAGTCCTCAGCCACACATGTATCAGGTGGGGCCTAGTCTGGGCTTCCTGTGATCACATATGTAACCTGGGGCCTGGATGCATCAGGGATAGTCATGAAGGAACCCCTTACCATGTTTTGTAATATCAGTTTTTCATATATAGATATGCATGTGTATTTTGAAAGTCTCACATTCCATGACGGAATCAAACACGTGCCTATTGATTGTTGCTTTGTGAGAGAATGCTTGCAAAGGGATCATAAAGACTTCATCTTAGGAAGGATGTTAGCGAAGACCCTTTTCTTCATCTACTTAGGAAGGTTGCTAGCAAAGACCTTTTCCTCATATGTTTGGTAAGTTGGAATGGGTGGTGAGAAGGATAAGGTTCTTACGATCGATAACCTTTGGAGGAGGAATGTGAAGTCAATTGACCATGTCTTTATTCATTGTTCCTTTGCTAGTGGACTTTGGGAGATTCTTGGGCATTTTTGTGTTGTGGGTGATGCCAGAGTCTATTGAGGATCTTTTCCTTTCTTGGCATGGTGGTGGGATTTGGAAAAGAGGGAGGATGCTATGGAGATTGTCCTTATTGGTAGGGATTTGGGCCTTATGGGGAGAGAGGAATAACTGGTGTTTTCGTAATTGTAGCGGTTAGTTTCGGGAGTTTTTAGGAGGGCAAAATTGGATATTTTAGATTGGGCCTCTAATATCAAGGCCATAGGTGAGTGCTTCCTTTCATCTGTATCTTGGGCTGTCTTGTAGACTTTTGGCTGTTTGGGCATGTTTATGATAAATTGTTACATTAAAATAATAATAAAATTTGTAATGGGTCACCAACTTTGAAGGGATATAGAAGTTATACGTTTCTCAATTAACTACATGGTGAGGTAGTTTTGTAATTAAATTAAGCCGGAGGGGTATGCTAGTTAAATAGTCTTAGTGGGAATTTCTATTTTGTCTACCTAGTTGGAGTGATTTTTTATATTTGGAAGTTTGACTTTATATATATATATATATATAGCCCAATGTTCAACTGCGCCCCGGTTCTAACGAGTTCTCGTGAGAACTCATCACATGTGATGTAAGCCCAAAATTTGAACGGTCCATGTGATGCAACACCCCATGAAACCCCCCAAGGCCCAACTTTTACCCTGATCCAAAACTTTGGTGGGCCATGGCAAAAGAAAATATTTTCCTCCCTTGATTTGCATCACTCTTTGCTATGGCCCACCAGAGTTTTGGATCATGGTGAAAATTGGTCCCTGGGGGTTTCATGGGGTGCCGCATCACATGGACCATTCAGATTTTGGGCCCATGACACGTGCGCAGGTGAGCATGCCTCTCTCTCTCTCTCTCATCTCTCTCTCTCTCTCTCTCTCTCTCTCTCTCTCTCTATATATATATATATATATATATAAAAGATATTATTTTCGGAGTAAAAAACAATTTTGTGTGCGCTTGGGGGGGGGGGGGGGGGGAAGACGAGATGAGGTTGATGCCAACATTTGTTATTTATACATAAAAGATCTCATAATATCCCCTTATTACACACTACCAATGCATGTAAAAATGAGAAGCGTTCTATTAGGCAAAGAATATAGTTGACTACAACAATTGTTTGCTCCACAATGAATGATGTCTTCATTTTGTTTTATTTATTTTATGAGGCCAAGTTCCCTGTTCATTACAAATGGGGAACTTCCCTGTTTGGTACCTAATCTATACATGTGGGACCCACCTTTCCATTGTCGGCATGTAAATGCGTGGTTAAGCAGAAATGCATTAACAGTCCACATTCAATGGAGAAAAGACAGAGATTTGATGGTCAGTATCTTCCAATGTGGTATGTATATATATTATATTTATATCAACCAATTATGGGCCCCACATGTACAGATTGGGTACCAAACAGGGAAGTTCCCTCCTCGCAATGAAGAAGAAACTCTGCTTATTTTGACAGGTAAGAACAATTCTAATGAAGAAGAGAATTAATATATAATATACATTTTTAATCGATCAATATATAATATCCATCAAGACTAGATGTGACAAACGAATAAAAAGCATTGGCCATCTGATTTGCTTCTCTAGAGGCACAATGAAGGATAATGTATTGCTTCTAATCTCATCTAAAATGAGAGTGAACCTCCCAGGTTCCGAACTTGACCTGGTTACCCACTTTGAGTCACCCTCTACTATCACTGGCATTGACAAAGATTAGTTGAAGAGGATCAAGCCCCACCTCAAGGCTCTATTCTCTACTTCATTGGAGTATATTCTTGCGCTTGCACGAGAGATTTTCGAAGCTTGCGAGGATCGTCGCAAGTTGGGGGTGGGTCGGCAAGAAGTAGATCAATTGGAAGTTGAAGAAGTGTTGGTAGAGGAAGATTAGACACCAGAGGAGAGAGTATTTCGACCAGAAGGAGGTTAGGGGGAGTCTAGCAATCCACATTGGTGAGGGAGATCTTAGAGAGGGGTAGTGAGTATGAGGGAAAGCATCGGCATTTGGGGAAAGAGAATGGTAAGGAGGTTAAGGGAGGTGGGTTTAATGTTTTAGGGGGGAAGAAGAGAGAAGTTGAGGACGGAAATGGGTGGATTCAAGTAGGAAGCAAGAGGGGGCATGGTGTGGGGAGGAAGGGGAAGACGAAGTCCACCTTAAAAGAGATCTGGATGTTGTTCGTCAAGGGGTACCTTGAAGGATGGTTGCCGATTAATTTTTCTAGGGTATTTTGAAGGGAAAGCGAAGTTATGGAGGTGGTAATCCCTCGATTCCAAGGGTCAGGAGCTCCCTTGGGTTTTGCTTTCATTCATATGATAGCGACGAAGTTGGAAGAAGCTATAGGGCTGCTGAATGGGGAAAGCTCCGTAGGGAGGAAGATGTTGGTGAAGAGGGTAAAGTTTGGTCCAGAGGTGGCAAATCGAGAGGAGAAGGTGAAGGCTGGTAGAATAGGGGGCAATGAGAAGTTGGGGAAGCCGGAGTTGGGGAGATCAAGAAGGGGGGAAGGAGATCGAAGGAGGTGGAGATGGCTGGCAGATCTTCGGGAAGGGCCATTGTGGGGGAGAAGCCCAGGTCCTTCAAGGAAGTGCAAGCAGGGATCGATACCTCCCACCTCCAACCGGAGAGGGAAGTTAAAGCAATGGGGGATAAGTTTGGAGGAAGGACACAGAATCGAGGCCTAAGGTTTGCGCCAACTTGACGGTAGTGGAGAAAGCAAGAGATTGGTTCCAATGGTCGGTCATGGTGGAGATGAAGGAAGGGGGGCTCGGTTTTCTCAAATAAGGGTCTGGCTTAAGGCCTGCTACAGGTTGGACGATTGTGACTACAAGATCATACCTCTAAAGGCTAACAAAATCTGGATTTCGGTAAAACTAGGCACCAATATCGACCAGATGTTGTTGGCCGTTGTGTTGCTCAACGACGGATTGATCCTCTCCATTCGTAAATGGGAAGATGGCTTTATCCATGGGATCAAGACTGCATGGTACTTGATTTGGGGAATCCCCCTAGAGCAATGGAACATGGGATTTTTCATAGTGATAGGAGAATGTATCGAGGAGATCAAGGCCATTGATGGGGCTTCTGAGATGGGAGAAGACATCAGTGCCACTCACCTATGCATTAAGAGGAGAAAAGCACTACTAGCACCAGGAGATATCATGCTTAGGGTAGGAGAGATTTGCTTCTAATTGAAGACTTGAAGGTAAAAAAGGAGGTGTCGTGGGGGGTTCCCTGTAGGCGAGGGGAGGCCTCGATGCGGCGCGAAGAAATCCAATGACCTTTTTTAGTCGGAGAGAGTTGCAGGGAAGGTGCTCATCCTTAGTGGTCTGGCAGAGAACCAGACAGAAGCGAAACGATGTGGTTCTTGGATGAAAGGTCAGGGGTAGGTGGACGGGTGGAGCTTTCTTGTCCACCGTTAGGTGTTAGGTACTTCGCAGGAGATCTGGGTGGGTTGTGTGCTCTACATCCCTATTGCATAGTTATTGGAGGTGAGTCGCACATGGTGGTCTTTCCCACTCATGCTAACGAGATATTTACTCTTGAAGCTATGATAAGGGCTGGGAGTGAGGCTCCACCTGTAGCTAGAGACTCTCCTCAGGCGTTGGCTTATGTAGCGGATTTGAATAGGGACTAGGAGTTGGATCGGGTCTAAACCTCTAGCGAGGCGCACAATAAGGTGAGAGGTGGTCTTCTTAAGAGGCAAACCATCACCTCGAGCCCTACGATGATTTCAGGTGACCCCTCCACAGCTTAAGATGCTTAGCTTGAGGACTGAGTTGTCACCAACAGGCCTACGATCTTCGACGCATGTCTCATGTAGCCCATAGGAGAAGACAAAAGGTCAGATACATCAACGTGTGTCATTGCATGTGATAACTCTCTTGCATTGGTTCTTGCACGCGAGTTAGAGGTCGCACATGTCTCGACATCGGTATGTGCCAAGGACCCCGACCTATCTTAGTTACCTCCAGAGAGGATATTTTTACTTCCCTACAGCAGAGGAGTTCCTTGTGTGAATCTCCTTCAAAAGGATAGCTTCATTCCTTCTCCGAAGGGGATCAAGAGAAGTTGTACTCGGGATGGGCATCTTATCATTGCACCAGTGGAAAATAGGGTCAATTTTTAAAGTGACGAATCCCCATGTCAATTTTTTGGGGCGAAGGGGAAGATGTAGCAAGGGATAACAAGTTCGAGCATGATGGGGACTCGAAGGCTCTAGCAAGTGCTTAAGCAGTTATGCCAAGAGAAGGGTAACTGGCGTTAGTGGGGGACGACGACATGGAGGCCTTGGACGTTACTCCATTATAAGCTACAATCAACGGGGTGGAGGTCCAAGTCAATGGCGTAAACCATCTTCTTGAGGCAATTGGTGCAAACAAAAGGGGGCCTACTATCAACATTTTGTCAACACAAACTCGATGAGGCGTGTGACAATGATGCAGTGGCTCTTTTCAAGTTCATCAGGTAGAGAGGTTCCTCGAGTATCAAGCAATCGATGAGGCGTACTCTTTCTAAGCAGAGGTAACTGAATAGGCTCAAAAGTTCAATGCAGTATGAGATGGGGAGCAATTCCAGTGCAGCGATCAGGAGCAAAAGGGCAAGATCTATATCCCAATCAATGTTCCAAGTTGGGGGGCTGAGGTGCAGGGCCAAACGAACCCAAATCAAGGTTGTGTAAGAGGACGAAAGCCCAAGTCACTCTTCAAGAAACCAAATTATCCTAGTTTGACATAATGACTATGGGCTCAATTTGGGGTCTTAAGGCGAAAGAGTTCATCTATCTGGATGCAAATGGTCCTCGGGGGGCATTCTAGTGGCTTTTAACACCAACATTTGGTACAAGGAAGAAAGTTGGTGTAGTAAGTTCTCTGTCTTGGTGGTTCTTACTGAAATTTCTTCTGGGTTCGTATGGTTGTTCACGACAGTCCATGGTCTTTGCAAGGTAGAGCAAAGATCAAGCTTCTGGGAGGAGTTAAAGGGCACTTCAACGTCTCTCAGTCCACGTACAAGAAATCTTAGGAATCTCGAATAATCAGGAGTATGAAAGAATTCTCCAACTAGATCTAGAGGTTTGAGCTCATTAATCTTCCTATGGCAGGGGCCAAGTTTACTTAGAGTAACAACCAGAGCTCTCCAATCATGCCACAGTTGGATAGATTTCTAATCAATGCTGGATGGATGTACCGGTTTCCATTGGCACATGTGAGAGGATTCATAAACCTATTCTTCTCTAGGTTGAAACTAAGCGTAGGGGCTCCAAACCGTTCAAGTTTAAGTTAATGTGGCTGGAGACAAAGGGCTTCCCTGAGTTAGTAGATAAATGGTAGCACTCATACCAAGTAGTAGGGTCAGCTGGCTTCAAGTTGCTTAAGAAAATGGAACCTCTTAAAGAAAATCCAAAGGTCTAGAACAGAGAGTTCTTTGGGGCTAAAGAGAATGCGATGGTTGGTATATGCTGGATGAGTTTCATGCTATCAATTTAAAGGAAGAATGGAGTGAGTTAACTCCTAAGGATAAAGAAAGATGGTCCATTCTCTCATTGGATTATTCCAAGCATCTTAAGGAGGAAATCAAGTAGAGACAAAGGTCAAGAGCACTTTGGTTGGAGAGAGATAAGAATACACTTTTTTTTTTTTTCACGACATAGCATTAGCGAGGGCCTAAACCAACAGGATTTGCTCCTTAATGGAGGCGGTTCAAGACTTGATAAGAAAGATAAGGTGTGTGAGGCGATTGTGGGATACTACCAAAAGCTTTTATCCAAAGACCATTAGGTGCACTGAGGTTAGAGCAGCTTCATTTCGATAGCATACTGGAAGACTTAGCCTAGTGGTTATAGAGACCCATTTCCGAATCCAAAGTTAAAGAAGATGTGGATAGTTTGGGGAAAGACAAAGCGACCGGGTCTAAAGGCTTCCCTCTTGTGTTCTACCAAGTATTTTGGAACATGGTGAAAGTAGAAGTGACGAATTTTGTCATAGAGTTCTTTGAGGAAGGTCGATCTATCCCAAAGATGGGAGCATCTTTCACTGCTACAATTCCTAAGATAGGAGCAGCGGAGTTGAAAGATTTCAGAGCAATTAGTCTGATAGGGGGACCCGTATAAAATTCTAGCAGAAATTCTCGCTTCGAGGTTTAAAGACGTGTTGGGGAATATTATTTACCCAAGGCTTTTGTGGGTGGAAGGCAAATTCTAGACAATACCCTCATAGCTCATAAGTGCATTGATTCTTGCTTCAAGGAAAGAAATCGGAAATTATTTGTAAGCTCAATGTAGAGAAGGCCTACAGCCACGTTGAATGGGAATTTCTAAACTACATGTTGGGCAGATTGGGTAGCAAGGACAAGTGAAGGAAGTAGATTCGGGCTTGTGTCAGGTTCCCTACCTTTATGGTGCTTGTGAACTGTTCCCCTAAAGGTTTCTTCAAACTGTCTAGGCAGGTAAAGCAAGGGGACCCGCTCTCTCCATATCTCTTTCTAATTATTGGGGAAGCCTTTAGTCACATTCTAGCTAAAGGCCAAGAGACCAATCTTATTAGTGGCTTCAGGGTCAGGGTGGCTAAAATGGGGGGCCGGTTATCTCATCTTTAATTTGCCGACGACGTAATCATCTTTTGTGAAGCGGATCCATTTATGGTCTGCAATTTGGGAAATTGGTTATGTGTTTTGAGGCAGTGTTTGGGTTGAAGATCAATGTGGGAAAAAGCGAAATTTGTGAATTCACCTATATAAAGAAGTCTCGTATTTAGCATCTATTTTCAAATGCAAAGATGGCTCCTTTCCCTCCACTAATTTGGGACTCTCCTTACGCGTAGGTAAGCTGCCCAAGAACCTTTCGGATAAGGCGGTTAAGAAAATTGAAAGAAAGTTATCCAAGTGGAAGAGAAGCTACCTTTTGCTAGATGGTCGTCTTACTCTAATCAAATCGGCTTTCTTCAACATGTCATTATACTTCATGTTTTTATTTAAGTGCCCTCAAGCGGTAAGTGAAAGATTGGACAAGCTCAGTAGAGAACCTGGGTGGTATGAATATTACTTTCCTTGGCAAATGGCTATGGTGCTTTGGGACTGAAGAAGGGAGCTTTTGCCATGAGATTATTGCTAGTAAGTACGACCTTCAAGAGAGTGGGCGGGAAACTAAGAGATCTTCCTTGTACAAGGCTTCCCACATCTGGAAATCAGTTTCAACAATTAGAGTGGAGCTTTGGCGAGGCATCTCCTTTTCGTGAGGGACGAATCTAGAGACAAATTATGGGAAGATATTTGGTGTGGTGACTCCCCATTGCATCTTGAATTCCCAAATCTGGTTAGTCTCGCTCCTTTTCAGGGCCTTAAGTGTGGCAATTGCTATTCTATACACGGCTTGTCTGTCTCTTGGTCCCATCTCTGCAAGAGAAGTTTATCAGATAGAGAGATGGATAAATTTATTGCCCTCTTGGCCCACCTGCAGCATGCTCACCTAGCTCAGGTCGATTCTTGGTTGTCCTACAAGCTGATCCAGCACAAAGATTGTGCGATCCAAGGAGGGAGGGCATGCTTATCATTTTTTATTTTTTTTGTGGTGCGCTGCCTAAGTAGCAACCTTCACTTGGTTGGTGGGTAAAAACTGGGTTTTGATGATAAATAACCTCCTGAAGAGATCTTTGGTTATTCGACATGTGTTGCATGTGTAATTAAGATGCTGATCTGATTGGCTATTAACGTTGCCAACATTATGGTCGGTGATTTGGGAAGAAAAGAATAGCAGATGCTTCAGGAATTCCACTTGCTCGGTCAAGTCAGTTATGGAGGTGGAAAGTGTTGGTTTTCGAATGGAAGTTTTGTATTATATTCCTACTTTGTTTGCAGGTCTTTCACAAAATTTTCCATTACTCTTCCAAAAAAAAAAAAAAAAGGATCAATTCTAGAAGCCCCAAAACTACTTAGTTTGGTTTGATTTGGACACCCAAGAAATTGCACTCTCGAGTCTCCCACTACCATCACTAGCCTAAAGAAAGATTCTTTGAAGAGGATCAAGCCCCCCTCAAGACTAAGCTCTGCTTCATTAGAATCATCAATTCCAAAGGGACCCAAACTATTTAGTTCACCTCACCCTTATCATCTCCAATAACTCCTTCCAATATGAGATTTCCTAGGGCTATTAAGTGAACTTCCATGCAAGTTTAACTACCACAACCATATCATCAAGACAGACCATTTGTAAGTGTGCTTGATTTTACTCGCATTGGAATCAATCACCAAACTAAGATCTCTCTTAGTATCCACCACCAAAACACCTTTGAACTCAATGTTTAATTCTGTCTTTAAAGGAATTTACATTCAGACCAGCTAGGACATGTTGCACTTGTGCTAACATGACTTGACACAGAAGGCACATAGCATATTGTTCGATACCCATCATAATGCATAAAGTGATTCTTCTCCAATTCTTGAATTGCGTACTGTTGGAGTAATATTCATTTCCTGGCTACCATGTCATTCTATTTTATTCGAATATGGGTGCAAGTACTGAGTACAGCAAGGACCAAATTTGGTAAATCCTCAAAATCCAGATTATCGGTTATGGGTATCACGAGTACTAATCACTGCTCATGACTACAATACTTTTCTTTTGGGAAGCAACGATAATCACTGCCCATAAGTCACAACTATAGTAGCGTCAAACTACTTCCCGAACAATATCACAAGGTGAATCTGTTTCCTTACTGGACGATTCGCTATAAAATTAAAATCCAAACGACTAACAAATCTGGAGTTGAAAATTCCCAGTAGATCTAGAGTGCAAGTCGAGGGGAAGGGGGATCTTATACTATCGCCCTATGTATCCGACTAGGGTACTCTCTTTTTTTTAGGATCCTAATATCATAGATGGAACTAGGTTCACGGCACAATCGCATGGACCTGGTCACCAAACAGTACCCCATTATACAAGCACAGACAAGTTCTGGCACACACATAAACACCATGAGTCTGTACTTAATGGACATCTATATGTATAAATAAAGAGCCATCATTTTCTAATTACACTAGTTGAAAGGACATTGATCAATGAACTACTCAAAGCTTCAAAGTACACACTGAAACATCATAACCGATCAATTAATAGCAAATACTCAAATGGTACAGCATCCTAAAAGGAAAGTGCAATATCATAATAACCTTCCAATAAATGAAATAACCTAAGGAATTCAAATAAACTAATCAAAAGATAGATTCAACGTACCCTTTCAGAAAACAACCTGCCTTTTGTTTGTGCAAATAACACCAATTAAAGCTCCTAAAACATGACGCTAGAAGTATCATCATTCAAATAATCCTAGATATATCGTGACAAACAAATGCCAATCAGAACAAGGAAATGACCAGCTAAAATACACAAACAACTGTACTTCTACTTCCCATTTTAATAAAAAAAAAACAACAGGAAATCTCATCAAATTCACCACCAAACAGAGAAAGACCGCCAACAACATCAGGATATCAAAAACCCATATCAATTTTATTGAATTTTGTGACAAAAATAAAAACCCAGATACAAATTCTCTCTACAACTTCCCACTGGAAAGAAAAACAATAAAAAATTGTAAGAAGTTCACCATCGACATAAAATTACTAACAACGCCATTAAAAGACATGTCACTTTCACAGAAGAATAGAAAACCCAGATACTAAATCTCTCCATTTTCCAATTTGAATCGAAAAAAAAAAAAAAAAAAAACCCGGTTATTCTCTATCATGACGATTTGAAGAAAACCCCAAAACCACATTAAAGGAATCGATACAAAGCTGGAAAAGCACAAAATCGTCATTCCTGCAGTGAACTAAAATCACCCATAATAAAATAATTTAAAAAATAAAATCGAAAAGGATTTATGAGGGTAGGAAATGTCTTACCGAAGTTGAATGTAAACGCCGCATTTCTCATTTCCATGCCCTCTAAATCTGGCATGAGATAGACAGCTCGAAATTACAGAGAGAAAATTACAAAGAGAGAAAGAGATACACAGAGAGAGAGAGAGAGAGAGAGAGAGAGAGAGAGAGAGAGAGAGAGAGAGAGAGATTACCATTCGTAGATCCATGGCGAGAGAGGGAGGAGGAGAGAGAAAAAGGAATTTAAAGCTAGGATAAAATAATAATTTACGATGAGGGCTAACATGCGCTTATGATACCTGGGGCTTATTGTACGCATGATAAGGCTAACCTGCGCGGTTACTGCTTGGGGTGTTAACTGTACGCACCACCATGATTTCCACTGGAGAGAGTGGGACGATCCGGTGGAGCGGCTCTCCATGGTACACGTGGCCCTTCATGTATCAATCTCGACCATCCATCTGTACCATACATCAATTTTCTTAACTCATTATCGACCGGTTGCTGTCTTTTATTTTTTACCCTCAACTGATCATGCGGTTGGGATCATCCGATCCGCACGGTGGTGGCCGCTAGATAGACGGTCCCACATGATGAGTCACGTGCCACGTGTACTATGGCAGATAGCTCTTGCATATCTGGCTTCACTCGACTCAACCTTCTCATGTATCTAAGCTGTGAGTGATCTGAGCTGTTCGTCAGATGGGATCCACCGTATGTGGTACGTGCAAGAAGATGTGGGATACCAACCAGCTGTTAGAGGTTCAGGGCCTTGAGGCCTTTAATCAAATAGGCTGGTCTTCATCAGGCCGTCAGTTTTTTGGCCATCTTTACTATTAGCCATTGAAAAGAGAGGGGGCCCATCTTATGAACAAACCACATCGCATACACGTGTGGCACGGCAGGGGTGGTAATGGGCCAGGATGCCTAGCCCTGACATGTAGGGCTAGTAGGGTTTTGGCTTCTAAAGTTGGCCGAGGGCCAGGCCTAGGCTCGGTATCCGGACTGAGCCAAGGCCAATGATGCAGAGCTCAGACCCGCCAGTCTCCTGGTCCAATATTCAAATAAGTCGCTATTATGATTTGAAGACAATTCTCAAGTTCAATTTGCGCTTTCAGATGTAGTTTAGGTTTTGTTATTGCTGGAATCTGGTGTCATCATCTATGTAAGCTGATTTCGTCGGGTATACCTGCACGGACAATATATAGAGAATAGCGAGGGTACCTATCACAGCCGGAATCGTATGATGCCCAAGTCAGGTGAGTAAGCAAAGATGTTTAAGCTAGATTTGAATCAATATTTTTTTATTGCTTACTCTTCTCTATCCACAGCAAGAGTATTTATAAAATTCATAGGATCATGTTGAGATCGAATATCTTATAGAATTTTATGGGGGTATGCTGAGATCTTATCTTGGATATGAATTTTCTTCTGAATTTATTGCATGCTCACCTTAGTTGGCCTAATCTTCGGTTATATCGGATCTAATCTCTTAATTCAGGGCAGAAATTTCTCCAAGATTTTACTTTACCCTTAAGGTGATCGACCTACTCAACTTGGGAGATGGCTCTTTGCACTTGAGTCCTATCTTCAATGAGCTCGGCTAGAGGTTGATTTCTCCGTCGGGAGGATCACTGTAGTGTATTCCGAGCTCTCTGAACTTTATGCTTTGCCATTTTAGAGAACTCACTTTAGTGTCCTTCCTATGGCTGGTTGCCCTTTCCATGTTGGAAACCAATTTGGTTTTCCCAACAACAAGAGTCAATGTTTGTATTATCAAAATCATTTTATATGATTAAATTTGTGGTAGATGGAAGAAACCTAATGAAAAATTAAATAAAAATCCTAGATTTAAGAGGACGTCAAACCTCTACCATGTCAATTTTTTCTTTATAGGCTCCAAGGAGTTAAGGCCAAGTCCAAGGGGACTAGGGCTAACCTGAGCCCAACCCAATGAATGGTCTGCATCCGAGACATTTGCGCACATGCCCATGTGTACCATTTTGGAAGAACGTTATGGTTCCTTGAGAAATTGATTTTTTTTAAAAATAAAAAAAAAACAATAAAAATTAATCTTCCCTTAGATCTGTTCAGCCCAAAATGGAAATGAGCTGGGGATCCTATACATTTGTGCATGTGCCCATATGTAACCTGCTGGAAGGCCTTCATGATTCTAAAGATTCCACCTTTTCTTTTATTCTCTTAGATATGTTGTGCCCAAAATGGAAATGAACTGGGGATACCAACTTATAATTGTAGAATCAACTGGATCAGTTCATTTCATACTAGACCAAACCGAAATAGGATTATTTGTAGTAGTCCATGCCGCACTGTTTTGCTTTGCTACTACATAGTAAGTAGCAAATGAGCCTACATAACTTTAAAGCATCACATGTGCCAAGGCTTGTTTGGACTGCCAGTAATGTCAATCATGTAATGTAGGCTTGCAAGTGCTATTATTATAATTTTACCATGTGATGTAATTGTCAAACTACTGATGTACTGGGAGACCGGTATTGTAAATTATTATTCTTATAATTTTATATTGCATAGCAGTGAAAATCTTTTATTCAAATACTCACAGTAATGGTTTTTTTTATTATTATTATAATGATTTGACAATAAAATAATGTAAAAGCATTATTATTATGACTTTATTCCAATTTTATCGTTATAAACTAAATATAGGAATTGTCAGTCAAATACCTATTTTTCAGAGAGAGATTGTATTTTGTAATCATTACACTTTTACGTTACATTAGTGATGTAATTCGCAATCCAAAACATCATCGGAATAGCTAGTATAAGGGCGTGTTTGGATTTACGGCCCAGATGGTATTGTAGTGTGTTTGGACGTCTAAAGTACGTTATTCAATAGTTGAATTCGAATTCAAAACGG
The DNA here is from genome assembly GCA_021015155.1 of Magnolia officinalis. Taxonomy (NCBI): domain Eukaryota; kingdom Viridiplantae; phylum Streptophyta; class Magnoliopsida; order Magnoliales; family Magnoliaceae; genus Magnolia; species Magnolia officinalis. The sequence continues at coordinate 20,074,122 of JAJHSJ010000006.1, forward strand.
ACGTTAACGGGCGACCTAAGTACGACGCCGAACCGATTTACGGTTTCCACGCGTAACTCTTGTTAAAGTACGGTGCATCGCGCAGTGCAGTGTTCTCATTGCACTGCACCGCCATCTCTGCTTTTTAGACCAAAAGAAAAGCTCTAAAACCTCGATCAACAGCTTCTCGAGCCAATCTTCCACTGAAAAAACAGCAAAGATCGCTCCACAGCTGAAAATTTCTGCCTCAGAGCATAAAGAAGCTCCAGATCCTTTCCTACAGCTTACAACGCCAATCTCCGACCTAGAAGCCAACATATTTTAGCAGAAACTCGCGCATCTGAGCAGGCCCTGGTGGAAAAAAAAAAAAAAAACTGCTCCACCACTCTGAAGGCACAGAAGCTCTAGATCCACGCATGCAGCTTCCGCCATCGATCTTTGACCAAGAAATCCCCCTCTTTTAGCAGAAATTGTGCATTTTAGCAGTAAAGTGCATGCAATCAATATGGAAATGTTGAGCTGAGCTTGGAGGACCAGAGGGTTTGGCCTTAAAACCCTAGGTACGTCGAATTTGAGTGAGGTTCTTGTCACAAAATTGAGCATGTGTGAGATATGAGCTCGGGTTTCAGATGAAGCGTTGTGGAGATTCAAATAGCGGTTGATGAGCACGTTTTGGAAGATCAACAGCTGTGATTTTCGCGCGCGCGCGCGAGAGAGAGAGAGAGAGAGAGAGAGAGAGAGAGAGAGAGATGCAGCTGGAGAGCGTTGTACAGTGCAGTGTTGTCATTGCACTTCATAATTACACATGTCCAACACAACCAAGACTCTCTTCCAAACGTAGACACTGGATTTCGCAACTTATATGTATACAAAATTATTGCAAACCAAACAATGTGGTTGTTCACGACCATATGGATGTGTACTGTGCTACAGTATCTGGAATACCGTGTCCGTACAATTTTACAGTGCAAAACAATACTATACCTGAATCCAAACACGCCCTAAACGTCTTGTGCAGTTTGCTAAGGATATCAATACACTCCCAGCACCTTTAGGGCCTGTTTGGATTCACATATTGCATTGTATTGTATTGTATTCGGGTACTGTTCATGTATACATTGGACGGTTTGACAGATACATCCAAATCAACCTTTTACTGATCACTATTTGCATTGGAGGTATTGGATGGCATGGTATACAGTACCTTATACAGATCAATGTTTGGATAGGAGGTGTTGTGTCTGGATACTATACAATCGTCTATCTATCGGTACGGATGGTCAACCCACATTTGACCAGCAACCCATATGTGATCTGTGGACCCCATGTCTACTCATGACATCATCCACGCCTCAGAAACGGGAACGGATTGGCTACTCCCCTTGACACCAGCCATTGGCTGGTGGTCAGTGCTCTGTGGGGTCCACCATGATGTATGTGTGTCATCCATGCCGTCCATACATTTTTATATATCGTTTTATAAAATGGTAGAAAAAATGAAGTATATCTCAATCTCAAGTGGACCACATTACAGGAAACAGTGTTAAATGAATTTTGACCATTAAAAACGTTTTGGGGGCATAAAAGTTTTGGATCAAGCTGATGTTTATTGTTTCCCTTCATCTGGGTCTTTATGACCAAATTAACAGATTGGATGTCAAATAAACAGTACAGTGGGCCATAGGAGATTTTGAATTGTGAATATCCATTCATTATTTTTGCATGTGGTGTGGCCCACCTAAGATTTATATCCCTATTATTTTTTATATCAAGCCCTAAAATGATCTGTAAAAATGGATGAACGGAATAGATGAAACACATACATCACGGTGGGGCCCACAGAGCACCGACCACCAGCCACGGGGCTGGTGTCAGGGGGAGTAGCCAATCCTTTCCCCTCACAAACAGAGATTACAAAAGAAAATATACATTTTAAGTTTAAAAAATAAAAATTAGAGAAATCAGGCTGTCTGATATTGACGGTTCCAAAAAAGAAAACAACAAAATACAAAGAAAATAATACAAAAGAAGGAAAAATAATCTTGAATATTACAAATGGGTCGGATGTCGTCCACGCCAAAGAAAACAAAATCACATAAACAAAATTACACAACATACTTTTAACTATCAAATATATATATATATACATACAATGACCTGATATTGAAAGTTCGCAAAAAAAATAATAATTTATATATGAGAAAAAGAAGAAGAAAAAAAACCTTAACAGACAAATATTACAAATTAACATTTCCGTAAGCACATACTTTCAAACCGTCCAAACATTTCTTTGATGGTTACCGATGCAGAAGATTATCCGCTGCTGCGGATAGTCACGTAAACAGCAGCGAACAATACGAAGAGACCAAGCAGTAAACCAACAAGCGGACGATCGATATGTGGGTCGTTTCCTGGACCATCAAGTCTCACTCGTTCCTCATTGCCATCTTGCGGAACATCGCCACCAATTACAGTTGGCTTATGGGTGCAGCTACACATGTCTCGCTATCCACCGTCGTAGTAGAAGCTGATGCACGAACATACCGACTTCCGTCTGTTTCGTCCACTACTCTACCGTTGGTGGTGGCCTGAATAACCAGTTTAAACAATGCATAATCTATGTTAACAAGCTGATTGTAACATATGTAAATCAATCATGGAAATTTGATTTCTTCTAACATACGAATACTTGTTCAAAGTTTCATCCAACCTTGTGTTGATTCCATGCAAGCATGACATCTTCATATATGGTGAATGACTTGTGTAAGCATCCACTGAATCCATGAACTTGAGCTTTGCACTCTTCCCATGTCTCATATATTCCGGGCGTTCTGCCCACAAACACTACGTAAAACTTCTTCTTCATTTTCTCTGCAATTGGTAGACATACAAATTCTCAGTCCACATATTGAGTGATGAAATTATAATAATTTTTAGGGAGAATGAAAATGCTGGCTTTGTGAAAGTCTGTATGTTACATCATGAAGGTCAGAAGTTTATCATTAGATAAATAGATTCAACTACCTCTGTTTCACTTACCTTATGTCAATAAAACCTATCATCAGTAATGACATACAAGAGCATATCAGTAAAGCTGGGATTCAAAAAGATTAATATCAACAACAACATGTCGAATAACATCCAAATCTGTGGCAGAAATGTTGCAATAAGAGGCTGAAACCGGCAATGTTGCAATGCAGTCATTGTAATGGTTATAAGGTCATAGCGTAAATGCCACATATCTACAAGCTATCATTAAAATCCACACCCATCCACCTGCAAGATAATCGATGATCTACCGCATTAAACAAATTAAGAGACGGATATCTACAAGCCAACATTATTTGAAACCCAACACTATCCAGCAGTTCAGGTCAGGCATGAACCCATCCAGCTGCATAAAAAATCCACATCCTACAGGACTGAACATGTTTTCAGATCAATCTACCGACTGAGCAGATATATATCATCTTTAGTATTGCTGATCGAAACAACAACAGAAATCATCCCACAGTATTATAGTGAACACTATCCAGCAGTTCAGGTCAGGCATGAACCCATCCACCTGCATAAAAATCAACATCCTACGATAGTAAACAGTATTTCAGATCAATCTACCGTATGTGCTACATGTGCAACCAAAAAAACTAATAGGTGTGGATGTAAAATTATGAAAGGTAGTTGACAACTGACAACACAAAAATAGACCATCACCAAAATATGAATCACAATCCGAAATCACAAATATCTAAATTCACGCAATACTTGTAAAAGTGTATCCGATAAGCAACTCTCAACTAGTTACACTTAGAAATCCTCCATCATTTTACTTCAGCAGAAATTACTACCGAGTAAGGACACCTGTGAGTCAAATAGCATTCTCAACCACTTACTAATAGAAATCCTCCATCATCTACTCCAGCAAAAGATACTGCTGAATAAGGACCCCTGTGAGACAAGTAGCATTCTCAGCCAGTTACACTGAGAAATCCCAAGTTTTTTACACCAGCAGAAGTTACTGCTGAGTAGGGACACATGTGACACAAGTATCATTCTCAACCAGTTACAGTCATAAATCAGTCGACATGAGACAAACGGTGTTAAGAATCACAGAAGGGCAGATTTCCTCCAACATATTCTATATATGTTGCAAGTTTTGTATATCCAACCTCTTGCAAACACAACAAATCAGACTCACATTTATCCTCCAACATATTCCTACTGCAGAAATGACTATTGTATAATGAAAATTATATCAAGTTATAATCTCAGACAGAGTATCGCATATCAGTTAACGTCAGAACCTGCAACAGAAAGTAGCACTGCAGATTTCATATATATAGCAGTCCAAAAGAATTATCGATCTGATTACTGCTCCAGCAGCAATCATATAATCCACATCTTTGCCATTTGTTAACCCACCAAACCAAGCATTCACAGACTTGGTTGAAACAGTATCCACCCCAAAAGCCTATCGAAAAAAAAAAAAAAAACTGTCCAGAAAACACCATTGTCCAAAAAATATTTTTTCTCATCCCAAGTTCACTCCTGCCCACTCCGCAGAAGGATAACTTTTTCTATCCATTCCTTTCTTCTCTCATGTCTCATTTTCATAAAATATCTTGCACTAACCAAATCGGATTGCAGCACCCTTGCAGCCCGAATCTGATCCTCATTACTCAGACCTTCCACATCCTCGAGTATCCCCAGCAACTTCTGCACACGTGTCATACTTTTGCCCTGCGCCATAATTATCATCAGCGTCTTTACGGCCTCTGCCATCTCCCCCATCCTGTCCCCTATTTGCTCACTCGGCTTACCCTTCCTACGATGGCTGATGTCACTCTCATCCAAACGACTATGACGAGATTCCGACGTTTCATCCATTGGGCTTTTGTTGTACTTCTTCGCCCTATTTATGGATCCCTCACCTGCGCGTGTGCAGGGAGTAGACCTCTGACCGTCCTCATCATCCGATGAGAGTCGTACAGTATCAGAGGCCTCCTCATCAGAGCCGTCGTCGGAATATATTTCGATCGGCTGCGGCGCTTCCCAGAAATGGGCGATGAGTAAGCCATGCTCGTAAATGATCCATGGGCACAATCGTTCCCGAATATGAAGGTCAAGTCATCTCATCTATCGATGTGCTTTCCTCGCACACGTTCCGCATATGGGTGAGACTATACAAAGAAAGAAAATATTATAAATCATATACTGAAAAGCTAAAAATTTTAGAATGAATGATTTTTTTTCTTCTTCTTAAATATCCTACCGCAATATAGCCAGCCCACACGTCATCCGTAGCAACGACCATCTTTCTGTCTGAATCCCATCCAAAACCAAATGCATTGAGCAGGTTCTTGATAGAAGTATACAACCTTTTTAAGGTCCGCAACCGATTAGAAATGTGAAGGTTTTCAAGTAATATGCCACATGTCTCATTGATCTCTCTGATGGTTGCCTTGTAGGCCTCGGGTTTGAACCCATTATCACTCTTCAGGCCGAGATTGACCTGTTCAACCAGGGCATCCACCAATGAATTGAACTCTACTTATTTTTCGAGAAGAGGCTTGCCTACGCTTTGGGGTAGATATACCCCTAGGTGAGGGCCCTTTCCTTGAGGGCGTAACGGTTCTTGGCGGAGTTTGAAGAGGTTGTCTTCCTGATCTTAGACTGAGGTATAGATGACCACCCCTTCTTGTAGGTGACGAGTCCACATTTAGATTCCTCGGATTATCTGCGGAACTCCTCAGGAAATTCATTTCACCTACAAGTAACACATATTTATAGTAACATGACATGAGCATACAGTTGATCAACGAAAGTATTAATTCATGAAAAAATCATAAGAAGATCATATAAGCCATCCTATCAAAAAAATCCAAAGTAAAAGTCAATAAGTATACAAATATTCCTGCTAAAAACATAGCAGATGAGTACAAAACCAATGAAAACTAAATACGTTGTCTGGTGCGTGGAAGACTGTCATTCCACATTCTCTCAGCTATCTCGTCTCTCTTCCTCGCTCACTCTTCCCGACTGCGGTCCGTCACCAGAGATAAAGCTCTTCCTTCCTCCACAGTAGATATTTCTACAGGGGATGGTGCAACATCCTCCGTACTGTCTCCACTGTCCTCTACTACCTCAGCAAGTCCATCATCACCACTAACACGGATGAAATTATGAAGGACACAACAAGCTATAACAATTTTTACTTGTGTTTTAAGCTTGAACTGAGGAGTACGTAAAATAGGGAAGCGGGCTTTTAAAAGCCCAAAAGACTGCTCTATGACATTTCGCAACTGGGCGTGGCGATAATTGTAAAGTTCTTTTTGATTTACGGGCTTCCTTCCAGTACGGAACTCATTCAGATGATATCGCACACCTCGGTAGGGGGCCATAAACCCGGGCGTATGTGCATATCCAGCATCAACGACATAATATTTTCCTACACATTGCATTTCAATATTTCAGTTATGTTTCATTCATAAACACCTAATATGTAAATAAACACCCCCTATATGTGATTACCATGAGGAATTAGAAAACAGTCAGGGCGACGGGTTAATGCATTTTGCAAGACACGTGCATCGGATGCAGATCCATCCCAACCAGCAAGCACATACAGAAATTTCATATCAAACGTACATGCAGCAGGAGCATTTTGAGAGAGATATCCTTTCCTATTTCTGAAAGTTGAGCTCATTTCTCTTAGCACATAAGCCGGTATGTGGGTGTCATCTAGGGCCCCGATGCAGTCCTACAATCAAACATGTGTCACATGATTAGTTCACTCTTTATGCGAATTAAAATTCTTACCAATGACATTTAACTATTCTCTAATATTACCTGAAAGTATGCACTCCATAAAGGGTTGTCAGATATTTCCTTGGGTGTGTGTAAACCAGGAAACTTCACACATTCTAGGTATATACCGATAATTACGTCTAACACCCTGGTAAAGTGTCTGCTTACGGTCTCACCAGATCTTGAAAATCGATGACCAATCACACGATTACGTACATTGTGTCCAACTGTATGTAAGAACATTACTACCTACTCTTTCATACTACACCTCCTGGAATCGGATAGGAGTTTCCAATCTCTCAACAATAAACATAATTCAAAAAATGTGTCCCTATTCATTCTCAGTTGTGCAAGACAATCAACATCACTTTTCCGTATTATGCCATTGACAAATCTATCCCTCTCAATATAACAATCCTTATACTCTGATTTAATACAGTAACGACGATAATATTCTGCAGCGCCCATTACACATATAGAGGCTGCTATAGCTATTAATGCAGCGGCTACTTCACTCTCAGTCCATTCACTAGCAGATGACCTTTCATCGCTGTTTTCGGCACTATCGGAAGCCATATAACTATTGGAGATGAAAGTTATCTGATTGAGAATTACAAAGAATTCATAAAATTTATATTGAAAGTATGGAAAAGATATGTGACAAGCATTACAGATAAAATTTAAATATTTATCATTCATATGTTTTTATGCAAACTGTTTCATACATTAATATACACTTCTGTTTCATTTAATATAGAGATTTGACCGCAAACATGAAACCATGCACAGGGCTGTTATCAGATAATTTAGCTATCATGTTACCATCCCAATACAAATTTGACAGCTACACATGAAAATATGTAAACTGTAAAATAAGTGAAGGCAAATGTAACGTTTACAGCTATTTACTGTATGCATTTATATTAATGTATGGTAATTTAATGGTACATAAAATTTTCATACAGTTACTTATGCAATTCATAATGCAAAACATATTCAGGGAGTTCAACAGTATCACCTTGATTAGAACATATACAGGTATCACCCCGATTAGAACATATACAGGTATCACCCCGATTAGAACATATACAGGCATGGATACATCTCACAGTTCGTGCAGACATCGTATCAATATCTGTTTACAGCCTGTAAGTCACTCACAGGCAAATCTACCAATAACCTACAAGGGGATGGGGGGCTGAAGTCACTTTTCATAACTGACTTATAGGCATCCATACATGCCCATGTAAGTGACCTTCACCTGTAATTGACTTACCATTGACAATCACCTGTAAGAGACTTACAGTTACCCAAAACAGGCCCTTAATGATTATGATACATAATCTCAGGTGTGACTGAGTTAGCTGTCAATGATCACCATACATGGTGATATAAACATTATTTCAAAATCAGTAATGACATACTTGTTATATGGCAAAGAGATTGTAGTGAGTTGGAAATGTTGCACTGAGGGCTGCAAGACTTCTACTGTCTGCATCAGCGCATGATATGTTGTAGGGGTTAGGGTTCGATTACGCGATGGAAAAAATTTGGTTAGGGAGATGGCAATTTAATACTGAGCTCTCATAGCACGCATTGCTTAATTTCGAAAAGTAGAAAATGATGATTTGAATTAGCAAACCATATACTGATAGGAGCACTGAAAAAAACATATCGTTAGAGGACCAATTAGTTGTAAATATGCATACTGTAATGTTATCAGTGAACATCTTCCACTGATAATCCTGACAGTTAGCAATGGATACATATGTGAAAATGGAAAAACCGTTGTCCTAAGAGAGATGCATCTTCAAATGGCTATCAGGAATCCATAATGACCAGTTTAAAATTAAGCGATTTTGAAGAGTTATACCTTAGACAGATCAGACGACAGTAGCAGAGCCATTTCAGATACAGAATCATTTCCAGAAACAGAAATTTTTGAAGAAATGAGACCATGCTCGGTTTATATCAATAGGAGCAAGGGAAAAAATTCATTCCACTATCTGCATGCATTGACAGCATCACACCCTACCTGCAAATTGGAAGATATGCAACCGTCCTTTCTAAAATCCTAACTAGGATTCTATACAGAACAAGATCTACCTCATATTATCTTCATCGAACGAATTGGACAAGGATGAGGGGTTTCACAGATACAGGTGTATACGACTGACCGTATACCCTCCATCCTCCTCCAGAAATATCGCACTCGAGGAGAGCGATACAGGAGGTCTGCCTGGGTAGGGTAACTCTTATAGACGAGAAGTATTGTATGTTTTCATCCGGAGGAATGAGATTCATACCTGGTCGGCACGATTGAAGAGCAACGAGGTTTGAAGTTATATAGCCCACGGGTAGTTGTTATCAGCAATTCGGAGAAGACGAAACTCGTTGCTATGGCGACATGCAACCTATGGGGTGACGCTTATCACCGCTGGTGTAGGAACTTCTCTTCTCCCACGCGATAGAACGACGAAAATTTTTCTTCAGTCATCAGTCTTCCTTTCTCGAGTAGCCCAAAATATAGTGCAGTGCTGTCTTTCGGCTGTAATGACGGGAGGCGTGGTCTCTGACAACACAATACCGCCATTTGAAATTTCTGGTAACAGAATGAAATCGTGTGCATGAGATACCGCCCGTTTTACGGTCAATACCAAACGCTAAGTGGAATATTCGAGAATATTCCCTACTAATACGATACACCGCCCTCTTATACGCGAATCCAAACAGGCCCTTAGATTTCCTAACACCATCCCTAGCATGCAAAAGGAACCAATTACCCTTCTTTCTCTCCCATCCTTAGGGCCCATTTGGACATACCCTAGAAGGGCATTTGAGCCACACTCCTTTCCTTGTGCATTTCGATGCACTTGCAATCTTGTTTAATACCTCTTTCTTCAAAATAGACACTCAAATGTTCGAAAATGGGAGTGGATTAGCTACTGATGGGTTTGAGTGGCGAGATTGAGATTCAGATTCACTACTAAAGTGATGTCACCAAATTTTTTGAGCCCCACCATAAAGTATGTGTTGTATCCACACCGTCCATCATTTTGGAGAGATCATGTTAAGGCATGAAACAAAGAATGAGGCAGATCAAATGCTCCGGTGGACCCCACCACAGAAAACAGCGGAGACTTGAAACCTTCCTAGGGCCATCATAAGGTTTATTTGAGATCTAACCTGTTAATAAGTTAACAAAGACATGAACGAAAGGAAAACATAAATATCAGCTTGATCGGAAACTTCTGTGGCCCCTAAGAAGTTTTTAATAGTGGGTATTCAATCCCCATTGTTTTCTGTGGGTGGGTCCACTCGAGCTTTGGATCTGCCTCATTCCTTCGCTCATGCCATAAAATCATCTCTCCAAAATGATGGACAATGTGGATACAACAAATACATTATGGTGGGCCCACAGATGTTATGGACGGATGCTCACGAATTTCCCGTTAAAGCCGCTCCTGCCCAAGGATGGTGGCTCCCGCCCAAGGATGCTGGGTGGTGCCACCACCATGTTTTGGAGAAATCAACTCTGTCAATCCGTTTTTTGAGTTTATTTTAAAACATGCGACCAAAATTTAGGTGGATCCAAAACTCAAGTGCGTCACATGAGAGGGAAATTTGGGAAAAGAAATTTCTGCCGTTGAAACCTTCCAGGGCTCCACCATGATGTTTATATGTCATCCAAACCGTTTATAAGGTCATTTCCACTTGGATGAAGTGATAACGCAAAAAAACTAGCCTGATACAAAACTTTTATCACCTTAATGATATTTCAACGGTGCTCACTAAATCCCAACCGTCTCCTCTCGTGTGGCCTACTTTTTTTTTTTTTTTGTTAGCTCGTTAGTACACCCACTGTCGCATCACACTTCACTGTTAGCCACCCCCACTAGGGAATCGATGCCAAGACCTCAATGATGAAATGAGGTATCTTTCACTCAGTCTACCATTTGAGCTATGGATATGAGTGTGTGGCTACTTGAGTTTTGGATTCACCTCATTTTTTAATCATGTCCTAAAATGTCCTCTCAATTAGAATAGATGGGGTTGATTTCACAAATACATGGAGGTGGGCCCCACCCAGCATCCTTGTGCACGAACAGGAAATCCACGTCCGTTACGGATGGGCAAAAATGGATGGATCAAACCCGATCCGAACCGAAGGCCACGATCGGGTCGAATCGAGTTGGCCCAATCATATCCAACCATAAATCGGATTGAGTTCGGATCAATAGTCAATCGGACTGATCTAATCCAAAATCCGATCTGATCCGATTCGATCTGCACAATGTTTATTCAACACCGTTTCTTGTAATGTTGTCCACTTAACATTGGGATATACCTCATTTTTTGTTGAATACCATAAAATGATCTAGAAAAATAGATGGACGACATGGATGAAATAAATACATCATGGTGGGATCCATAGAGCACCGACTACCCACCATTGGCTGGTGGTAGGGGGAGTAGCCCATCCGTCTTCTCACCCCTGCCGCATCGAGCCACGAGCTCTTTGACTAACTCGGATTTCAAGTGAAAGCCTTTCACAAGAAGTTCTTGCGTGGAATGCTAGGCGGGTCCCACCGTGATGTTTGTGATAAATCCACACCGTCCATCCATTTTAGGAGTTTATTTTAGGACATGCAGCAAAAAATGAATTGTATCCAAAACTCAAGTGGCCCTTATGAGAGGAAACAATGTCGATTCAATGACCACCTTCGTCGGTTTTCCCTCTCATTCGGCACACTCGAGCTTTGGATCCACCTATTTTTTGGTATTATGTCCTAAAATGAGCTCTCACAACTGATGGACGGTGTGGATTTCTTATAAATATCACTATGGGCCCACATAACATCCCAATGCAGAAATCCTTGTCCCAATAAAAGAATCCGGACGCGAATTGGCAGGTGTACTACGCACCAGGCGAGACATCAACAAGTTCTGTGGGTCCCATCATGAGGTATGTGTTATATCTAAACCGTTCATCCATTCAGTGGGCTCGTCTTAAGGCTTGATCTGAAAAGTAAAACAAATCTAAAGATCAAGTGGACAACACCGCAAAAAGCAGTGGGGGTTGAACGTCTACCATTAAAACTCTTTTAGGGGTCAAGAAGATTCATTCCAAACCATACTTAACCCGATCCAACTCAATTTTCCTGACCGAGCCGAACTTGGTTTGGGTTAGGCCAGCAATGCAACAGATCAGATCAAGTCAGAGGACTTGGAATCGATCCTGGATCGGATTGAGTTCGGGTCGAGCATTGGAAATTTCAAACCGACTCGAGTTGGGTCCAATCCGGTCCGACTTGACTCGATGCCCACCTCTAGGTGCGTGTCGTGCGAAGACGAGCGCTGACGCTCTTCGAGCTCTGAGTTGTACGGACGGTCCAAAGGAGATTAAAATGCCCCCAAAATAATGTATTTATTATATCCACACCGGTCATACATTTTCCAAGATCATTTTAGAGCAGCAGCCCAAAAATGAGTCATATACAAAGCTCAAGTGGACCACACCACAAATAGAAGTAAGACAATGATTCTCACTGTTAAGACATTCACAGGGACCACCATAACGTTTATTTTCCATCCAATCTGTTCATAAGGTCACACAAACCTGGATGAAGAGGAAAAGCAAATATCATATTGATCCAAACCTTCTGTGACCCCAAAAGGGTTTCAATGGTAGATGTTCAATCCCCCACTGCTTTTTACAGTGTGGTCCACTTGATCTTTGATCTGTCTTATTCTTCGGCTCAAGCCTTATGACGAGCTCGCCAGATGGATGGATGGTTTGGATATAACACATACCTCATGATGGGACCCACAAAACTTGGTGATGTCAACACACAAGCCATATTGGTGGTAGGTAGTACACAGCCAATCCACTTCACTTGGTCCACTTGATGTATATGTTTTATCCAATCCGTCTAATCATTCTAGAAGATCATTCTAGGGCATCAGCCTAGAAAACATGACCTTTTTAAGGCTCAAGTGGACCACACTACAAAAGGTTTGGATTAAGGGAAAATACAAATATAATCTTGATCCAAAACTTCTGCGGCCTGGATTGAGGAAAAATACAACGATCATCTTGATCCATAACTTTTGTGGCCCATAAAAAGTTTTTAATGGTCATTCATCATTGTTTCTAGTGGTATGGTCCACCTAAGATTTGGATCTTCTTAAAGCTTGGGATCATGCCCTAAAATGAGATGGGAAAACAGATAGATGGCCTAGATATACAAAAAGTACATCGAGGCGGGCCCCACATGTTAGAGTAACACTCACTAAGGTGTTATCCGATGATGTTTATTTTCCATCCAACCCGTCGATAAGGTCAAACATACCCAAATGCAGGTAATGTACAAAGATAAGCTTGATCTAAAAAAATTGTGGGGCCCACCACCATGTATGAGACTATCAAATAACTCGCAACAAAATGGCTACTTGCATGAGACTATCCAATTTTAGTGTCTTATTATATATTGCATGTGTTTTTGTCTTAAATTGCTTACTGGCTATTGGATGATGCTCTATGGCCCCACCATGATGTATGTGTTCTACTATATCTTTTGATTTTGAATGTATTGGTTGTATTTCCATACATGCCCTTGATACATTTATAAATGTTATGCATCATTTTTTAATATAGTTGTTTAAGTTCAACCGGACAACACATAGCTTGGGACTCTATACAAAGAAAACCTATAATGTACACTTCTTTTTTGAGATTTTATGATTCAAAAGTATGTATTAAGGTTTTTTTTTTTTTATTATTATTATATAATCTCCCAAAGTTTCATTGAAAAATTCAACCATTTTTCTAATGGTTCCCCATGTTTTCCAAAAAGTGCGATAAATTATGCGATACAAACGATATATCCAATGCGATAACCGATACGTATCTATATCCCTAGGGTGCGATACCGATATTTCAAACACCGGATAATACATTATGTGAATTGCGTATAACCCTTGATTACAAGGCTCCCCTTAATCCTTACATGGTCCAATGCGAAAGTGTCATGTGCACTCATCAGATGTGTGGCAAGCAGTGAAAAAGCAGAGATCTCCTGCAAAAAATGGCGATGTTGCGTTTTTCACTATGGGGCTGTATCAAACGTGTGCGCACATGTCAGGGGTTACAAGCAATTTCACGTCCTAATACAGCAGACTTGACATGAACTGACAATATACCGGTCAAGACAAAGGCTAGGTCACACGGCCCAATCCCTCAACATGAATACTATAACAAGGAAACTCACAATTACTTTTCTTTTCTTTTTTCCCATTTCCACTTTAACTGAACCAATATGCAATCCAATCCGATGCAGTGCGGCAGTTGGCAGCAATCAAACCGGATGGGGACAAGGAAGCCCTTTCAATGTCTCTCTACTTCTGCCTAAATGTTTTGGGTAAGCAAGCACTCTTATTTTGGATCCGATTCCATTCGGGTTATTTAAAAAAGAAAAAAGGAACCCAAAAATAAGTAGGGATTCATCGTCCACACGGGCCCTAAATCACTGGTTTTGTATTGTTACATGTTAAACAGTTGCACGATCATACAATTCACATCCGACTCCGACTTGGTCTAGCACACAAATGTTCTACATTCTACTTAGGGTGACATGTCCACTTGAAAATATCATAATTCCTAGACGATTACGGTCATAGAATAGAATTAGATCATTTTCTAACTTTGTCGCTGGTTTAGAAATTAAGGTCGGCCACTTTCCAAGCCATCAGAAATTAAATCCACAAATCAAAAGCAGCACAACCAAAGAGAGGGTTCATCGAAAAACTAGAAGACCACAAAAAACCAGCTCTAAACATCTAATCCATACCAAATTGCTGTGAATTGTCTAATAACAAGACACCTCAGGGGGTCAACATTAATCAGACCACCCACGTGAACCTCACTTAAAAAACCTGCCAGAAATGGACTCTTCTTTTATTCCCAAACAAACATCTACCCAAGTCAATCTATCATACTCTATAGATACAGAAATGTAATGGAAGCTATATGCATCATAAGTTTTTTTCTGATTCTGGCACTAGAATTTAATTGTTATATGTTGATTTAATGCTTTTCAAAGAAATCTAATTGGAACTTTCTTGCATCAATGAAACAAGCCAGTGAATGATGAAAGAGAGATGCAAAGTGGGTACATTACTATGTTATCTGCGCGCAATACAGTCAAACACAAAAAACTCCAACATTCAAATCAATGGAAGTTTCAACCCACTAAATAAACATCTACCCAAGTTCAATATACCATACTCGACGGATACAGAATTGTAATAGAACCTACATGCGTTGTAAGTCTTTTCCAATTCCAGCACTACAATTACATAATTTAAGTGATGTATGTTGGTTGAATTCTTTTCAAAGAACTCTAATTGGAAGTTCTTTACATCAATGACACAAGTCAGTGAATGACAAAAAAGAGATACAAAGTGAAATCTACCTCACTTTCCTATGCAAGTTCATAAAAATGCTACTTAGTTGCGCATCATAATGAAAATCTCAGAAGAAGAAAAAGATAGTAAAGAGCAATAGGGAGGCAAGATACTTAACTTACGGGGTTGACAGCGGTGTGACAGTGGCTCCTGAACCCTTAGACGCTCTGAAGGCGAATGTTTATAGGGAGATTCAGTGTTTGCACAAAATGAGAGGCTCTGATCCTTCACAAAACTTCTGCCCTTGAAAGCGAACTCATGTAAAATTCTTACAACGTTCTTTGAAACTGAGCTTTATCTGCCGGTTCTTATACGCTAGCCGCAACTTTCAGCAAATGTAATAATTCAACGGCTTCCATAAATTTCAAAACGTTAACTTTTGATACAGTCATGGCGGCATACATGGGCCTAACCCCACTTACAATACATTCACAACATATGGAAGATTCATCCAACTTCCGTAACAATGTTAGTAGCTACAATCAATAAATCTTTGGAACATAGATTGGGAGGGAGAGAGGGGAAGGAGTTGAAATTTTCATCAACATTTTGATGCATGCCCCAGTAGTCGATACTTGTGTCGTTAACACAACATAGAAATAAGAGGTTCCTGAAAATTACCAAATCAGTGAGGTTCTTCGAATTCTTAATAATACTTAAATTTTGATAAATATGCTTCTTCACCAGTTGAAAGAACACCCGCAAACTCTGCAAGAGAACCAGACCGATATGGTCTTCAAAACCTAGAATTTTACATATATTCCTTAATATCTTCAGAAAATGAGAGGTGTAAACCAACCATTCCAAGAAATTTTAAGACAGGAGATTTGCCTAGCATTCCAAGTGTATAAGATAGATCATGTACACACCACCAAGTGTGCAAGTGTGGAGTAGGAGCATGAGATCCACACTGTCCCTCGCGTGGGTCTCACCATGCATATCTCCTGTCCCAGAAATCAGGCTGGTGCTCCTGCCAGGTCGACCACAATGCTAGAAATAGTCAGGCAGCTTAAAAAACTTAACCAAAGTTTTCTCATCAGTACATTTCCTTTGAGAAGTGTAGCCAAGATGTTGCTCTGACCAGCTGTTTTCATTCCAGAGCATCAAAACAAGGTGGCCCCGCCTTACGGAAGGCTCTAATCTCACGATCAGCTACACGCTGTCACATGTGGTGGTGTGCAGATGAGACCACTTTCACACACATGAGGGCATAGCAAATCTATTATTCTCAAGGGTCCTTACTCTTGCTCGGGTGGTAGACTCTCAGGAGTTTCAACTCCCAGTTAAGGGTTCAAGTACCCATAGGTGGTCAAATTCCACTAGCGTGATCATGTGCGTGTGTCAAAAATAAAAAATAAAATAAATAAATAAATAAAATCTATTATTCACAAATTAAATTCACATACACCTAACCTAAATTACCAAACTAAACAGCAGAGCGATGAAAACTTACCAAATCAATAGGGATTTTCAAATATTTCATGAAATAAAAAGCCTAATTTCAGTATTTCTAGACAATCAAGCCATTACACATGATAATTCCCACATCAAATCCATATATGCTAACCCAAATTATTAGAATCAAATGCAAAAATTCACGCAAAACACAAACGCAGTTGTCATCAATCACATTGCATTGTAACAGAGGAAAAATATCTAATGAAAGGAAATCCAACGAGACCAGCGAGAACAAAGTTCAACAATCATACTCAAGCTTTCTCATTTCCTAATATTTTCCCAAAGTAAGAAAGAAAGATGAATATTCTAACCACTTTATGGAAATTCAAAACCATTTACGCACGATTATCCCAACATAAGACACTAGAATCAAGCCCATAAAGACAATTGGAAAAGAAGACTATTCATTTGTTAAACAAGCAAATTGCAGCATAGCTGATCGGGAGCATCCATCGAAAACCAAAGATGGATCCATCAAGATCTACAATATCTCATGATCCTAAACCAAATCCCTTTTCATCCTAAGAATCCAATACCAAGTCCATGAAATCCAACCTGCGCCCACACTGCGGGCTTTCCTCAAAATTCGATAGTGGGAAAGAGGCGGACAGTAGGCCCACAGAGAAATTCAGCTCCTCACCATCCCTACTCACCTCTCCTATGCTCAACCAGAAGAACAAAATCTTCACAGTCACTCCTTTCAATTCCTTCAAGGAACCAAACGCCACTTTCCCTGCAATCTTCCTCTTGTATTTCAAAGAATACCCTCCTCCAGCCACCCTAAATGTACAGTCTCCACTAAGATAGACCTCAAAGCTGCCATCTTTGTTCAATACATAGCTTTCAACACCTTCTGGGAGGATCCCTTTTGGGAAATTGAATTTCTCGAGCATCTCATAGGCAGTAAGGTTGGCTGAATCATGAGGTAGTGAAGAAATGAAGGAGAGAGATGAGATCAGGCAAAACCCAAGAAGGGTTTTGAAGGTTGGCATGTTTGGGTGGTGGGTTTTGACTGTGAGAGGGATTGGATTGATTTTAAACGGAGTTTTGTAGTGAGAGATCGTTGATGGGTTTGATGTGTTTTTCTAGATTGGAGATGAAACGGGGTTTTTCTGGCCGATTGATTGATTCTAAGATGATGGGACTTTCGTGAGAAAGAGAGACTTTTCGGTTGACCGTCTTGGCCGTTCGTTTCTTTTCAAAGCAGAAAGCAGAGAGAGAGAGAGGAGTTGGCTTGTCTGGTGACCCCGCACCAGCAAGCTAGCTAGTGTCAAAGCTCTGTGGGACCCACCATGATGTATGTGTTTTATCAACGCTGTCCATCCATTTTTCCAGCTCTTCTTATGCATAATGCCAAAAATGAGGAAGATCCATAGATCAGGTGGACCACACCACAGGAAACAGTATGGATTGAACGCTTACCGTTGAAAACTTCCCGGGGGTCACAGAAGTTTTGGATCAAGCTGATATTTGTTTTTTCTCTTCATCCATGTCTTCTTGATCTTATCAACAGTTTGGATGGAAAATAAACATTACAGTGGACCCTAATAAGTTTTTAACGGTGGACATTCAATCAACACTATTTTCCTATGGTGTGCTCCACCTGAGATTTGTATCTTCCTCATTTTGGGTACTATATCCTAAAATGAAATGGAAAAATGGATGGGCGGCGTTGATAAAGCACATACATCATGGTGGGGCCCACAGAGTTTTGACATCAGCTAACTGGTTGGTGTGGAGGTCATCAACCAACCACGTCCCAGAGAATAGGGTACACGTGCTAGCATATAATAGAGGTAAATATTCACACGTGCTAAATTCTTATGATGATCTTAACTGTTCATTAGATTGAACACTGAACAAAAATTTCTTTTATTAGATTATCTTTGCCGTCGAAAAAATGGATCATTTATCAGCGGATGCGATCTGTTTCTTATTTTTGTATTTAGTGGCCATATTTACGCTACACTTCAAAGGATAGCAAACGGGAGCGGATTGGATACTGAATGCTTCAGTAGTTTCATTAGCCAAATGACTACTGAAGTAACGTGCCAATATGGCACTGGTGGATGCCAATCCGCTGTTTCCTTCCCATAAATGCTCTTCCAACGGAGATCCGTTAGGTGATCGCACTCGGCCACGGACGGGTAACCGCGGGGCTGAGTGCGTATGCTTTTTCGTTTGGGCAGGAAGTTATTGTGCTGGAACCTAAGTGGGGCCATTGTAATGTTTGTGAGAAATCCAAACGGTACATCCGTTTTTGGAATTCAATTCAGGACATGAAGCAAAAAATGAACCGTTTTCAAGACTCAAGTGGGTCAAAAACGTGATAATTGAACGTCCACAGTTGAAATATTTGTGAGCCACAGAAGTTGTGATTCATGCTAATATTTGTGATTTTAGTTCATCCCAATAGGAATGAAGTTATTAACAGTATGGATGACTTGTAAACATCATTGCCGAACCAGGCAAATTTTATCAGTAGAAATTTCCCTAACCACATATTCGTATAGTACAACCCACTAGAGCTTTGTATTCTTACCATCATGTTATGAAATGAACTAAAAAAAGGATGGAAGGGGAGGATTTCTCACAAACATCATAGTAGGCCCCACTTGGGTTTTAGCGCAGGAACTTCGCAAAAGCATTTCACATAAATCTGCATCCTTTCTAGATGCGGACTGCGAACTACCCCCGTCCGTCCCTAGCTCTGAATGGGCAGTTCAGTGGTGGGCCCACCGTGATGTATCTGTACATTCAAACCGTCTATCCCTTTTCTCATATTATTTTAAGGCATCAAAACAAAAATGAGGCAGATCCAACGATCAATTGGATTACACCTAGAGGCGGGCAACTTGGGCCTGATCCGATGAATCCGACCCGACTCGATACCGTTCCAAACAGAACCGACGGTTTGATCGATTCTGATCGTCCAGATCCGATAGTTTTTCGGGTCGAATTCGAATAGGCCCTGTTCCGACCCAACCCGACCCGAAAACCAATCCAATTGGATCCGATTCGGACCGACCCGATCCGGACCGTATATATTAGTGTGTGTGTGTGTGTATATTCGGACTGACTCGATCAAGGAAGCGAATTTCATACTGAGTAAACTCTACTCTGTGGGGTCCAACGTGATTTACGTATTTTATCTAGTCTATCCATCCATTTTATAAGATAATTTTAGGGCCTTATCTCAAAACTAAGCATATAAAAGGCTAAAATCGACCACACCAAAGGAAACAGAGTAAATTGAATTTATACCATTGAAAAATTCTTGGGGGCTACAGAAGTTTTGGATCAAGATTTTATATATATACCTTCATCCACGTTTTTTGATCCTTTGAAAAGTTTGGATGAAAAATAAACATTACTTTGAGGCATGGAAAGTTTCAACGGTGGAAATCATTATTTCCACTGTTTCGTGTGGTATGGTCCAGTTGAGATTTTTATAAGCTTCAATTTTAGGCTCAACACCTAAAATTAGATAGAAAAAAAAATGAAAGGTGCGGATAAATCATATAAATGTATAGTGAGCCCAACTGAATTTTCTCAGTATGATAATCCGATTTCGTGGCGGAGTAGGTGTACGGTGAAAACGGAGAAATATTAGTTAACGGATCTAACAGAGTAACATTTATATCAAGGGAATGTGCCATTAGTATCTAACCAATGGCGGTTCGCCACATAACTTCAGTAGCCTTTGGGCCACTGAAGCGTTCAATATCCAATCCGCTCCCGCTTCAGTAGCCAAAATGCTATTGAAGTGACGTGGCAAAATGGCATCCGCTATTTCCTTCAATAAATGCTCTTCCAAATCCGTTAGCGGATGTTTTTCAGTTTAGGCCGTGATGTAATCTTTCATCTTAAAGAAAAAAAGGACGTGGATTTCCTGCCAAGGACTTTCGCAGGAAGTTCCTAAGCTGTAACCAGGTGGGCACGGTGATGTTTGTGAGAAATCCTACCACTCCATCCTTTTTTGAGTTTAATTCAAGACATGAAGCTAAAAATGAACCGTTTCTGGAGCTAAAGTGGGCTAAAAAAGTGATAATTGAACGTCTACAGTTGAAATATTCATGGGCTACATAAGTTTTGAGTCATGCTAATATTTTTTATTTCAGTTCATCCCAGTAAGAATTAATTATTAATGGTACAGATGGCTGGTAAACATCACTGTCGAACCCCAGGTAGATTTGAACGGTAGGAATTTTCCTAACCACATTTTCCTTTAGTACGGCCCACTTGAGCTTTGGTTACAGTTCATTTTTGGCATCATGTCCTGAAATGAACTCAAAAAACGGATGGAAGGAGAGGATTTCTCACAAACATCACAGTGGGCCCACATGGGTTCCCAGAAACTTTCGCGTTCAGGAAAAATGTATGCTGAGATTACCGGTACGTGGCCAAGGAAGCGGATTGCGTAATGAGTAAACTATGTGGGTCTATTGTGATTTATGTATTTTATCCAGTCTGCCCATCTGTTTTATAAGATAATTTTAGGGTCTTAGCTAAAAACCTAAGCATATAAAAAGGCTAAAATCAACCACACTAAAGGAAACAGTGTGAATTGAATTTATGCCGTTGAAAAATTCTTGGGGGCCACAGAAGTTTTGGATCAAGATTATATATTTTTTTTAACCTTCATCCATGTTTTTTGATCCTTTGAACAGTTTGGATGAAAAATAAACATTACTGGAGGGCCTGGAAAGGTTTCAACGGTGGAAATCATTATTTCCACTGTTTTCGTGGTATGGTTCACTTGAAATTTTTATAAGATTCAATTTTTGGCTCAACGCTAAATTAGATGAAAAAACAGATGGAAGGTGTGGATAAATCACATAAATTCATAGTAGGCCCAACTAAAATTTCTCAGTATGACTATCCGATTTCATGTCCCAGCGGATGCACGGCGGAAACGGAGAAAGATCGGTTAACAGATACGGAGTAGCATTTATACTCAGGGAACGTGCCATTGGTACCTAACCAATGGGGTTTTGCCGCATCACTTTAGTAGCGTTTTGGCTAATGAAGCGCTCAGTATCCAATCCGCTCCCCTTCCAAACAATATATTTTTCTGTATGTAGAATACTCGCTTCTGGTCCTACGGAATGAACGGTCCAGATCTTTCCTGTATGTGCCAAGTACGTAGAAATGACAGGAGGCACGGTATCTATCATGCCTCTAAAAGCACTGGATTAACTCGCACGTTGCGTAGAGATGATTTGATACAACAACTGTATCGTAAGTTATGATAGTCATTTTCCTTCCCCAACCGGTCAAATATAAAAATGATCCCATCCATAAAAAACATGGGTCATACAATTATTATGAAATTATATGAAAATCAGGCCAATCCATAGTTAAAGACAGACAAGAGTCGATATAAATATTAGCCGATAGTATGATATAGTGTAATATTGTGGCCCATTGAATAAAATCATCAGTTTTAATTTCCTATTAAGTGATGAAATTAGTGATGAAATTAGTGTTGATAGATGCCTTAAATTTGTCTGATTTTGGGTCTCTCGACTAGTCGAGAGCCTGACTCAACCGGTCAAGGCCTACTCGATTCAAAGTTCAGCGACCTATATATTTTGGTGTCCGGGCTGCTAGACCAGTCGAGGATCACGCTCGATCAGTCGAGGGGGTCATTCGACCAGTTGAGGTCTCGGCTCGACTAGTCAAGGGTTACGCAGCTCACGCACGGACTGCGTAAATTTGATGCAGTTTCTGGACTTTTCTAAAGGAGATGCATTAGTAGAGTTTCCTAAACTATAAATAGGGGTCCCTAGGGCTATTCTAAAGTATTCTAATGCTTCCTAAAGGTATTCTAAAGGATTCTAGGGTTATCAAAGGGTGTAACAAGGGTGAGATTCGAGATAGTTCGAATCGGATAAGTCCTCTCTCTTTGTAATTTATGCTTTTATAGTGGATTTCTATCGTTTTGTGCCGTGGTTTTTTCCCGCAAGGATTTTTCACGTTAAATCTTTGTGTTCTCTTTGTGTGCATGGTGCCATTGAATTACTATCTTAGATCTAGGTCTGTGTGATTTCGCAGACCGAATCCCAACAAGTGGTATCAGAACAATCGTTGGGGCACAAATCCGAATCTGCAAGATTAGCAATAATGAGAAGTACTAGGTATGATATTGAGAAGTACTCAAGAAAAATAATTTTAAGTTATGGAAGATCAAGATGATCAGTTCCTTAACCAAGCAAGGCGAGGATGATGCTCTTGAGGCGAGAAAGTCTAATATGACTGATGATGAATGGAATACTCTTGATAAGAAGGCTTTATCCTCAATCCGCTTATGTCTCGCGGATGAGGTTCTTTATAATATTTTATGGGAGAAAATTGCGGCTAATTTATGGGCGAAGTTAGAGGATATCTATGCGAAAAAATCCTCTGAAAATCACATACAGTTGAAGCAGCAGTGGTATAACTTCAAGATGACAGAGGGTGGAGATCTGGAGGCCCACATCAGCAACTTTAATAAATTGGTTTGCAAATTGCTAGATATAGAGGAAGTGATGAAAGATGAGGAACAAACATGTATGTTGTTGAATTTTCTTCCGGCATCGTATGAGTCATTCAAGGACACAATGTGCTCCACGAATAAAACTCTGAGTGTCGACGCCGTTATTTCAGCCTTTCAAGGAAAGGCTATGAGAAAGCTTAACGATGACACAGAGACATTTGCTGATGCACTTATTACAAGAGGCATGAATTTTGAGCGAGATACAAGATCTTCAAGACCTATATCAAAATCCAAGGGCAAGGGCAAAGGAAAACTAAAGTACTGGAACTGTGGGATGTCTGGACACATGAAGAAGGATTATACCAATCCTAAAGTAAACAAAGAAAATTCAACGGCTTCTAAGGAGATCAATATTGTCACATCTGATGAAGAGACAAGTGGTGGTGAAGTTCTGTCTGTATCCATGATCGGACATGTGCACGACAATCATACAGATGAGTGGATACTCGACACAAGAGCATCATATCACATTACTCCTCATCGAAATTGGTTCGCCAATTACAGAGAATATGATGGTGGACAAGTTTTTATGGGCAATAACAATGCCTGTAATGTTGTGGCTATTGGTACGGTGAGCATCAAGATGTTTGATGGCATGGAGTGTACCCTGACTGATGTCAGGCACGTTCCTAATATGAAGAAGTGACTGATTTCTCTCGGTGCACTCGAGGCTATAGGGTGCAAGTTCACCGGTATTGATAGTGTCCTTAAAGTTTTAAAAGGGGCACTCATGGTTATGAGAGCGCAAAGGCACGAAAACCTTTACAGGTTGATCGGGAGCACTTCAGCAAGTGGAGCGGCAGCAGCTATTGCAGATTTCATGTCTCTACGCATGTGGCATGCTCGTCTGGGCCACATGAACGAGTGGGGTATGAAGGTACTTTCTGATCAATGTTTGATTCCAGTTTTTTAAAATTCTGATTTAGATATATGCGAGCATTGTATATATGGTAAACAATCTAGACTGTCTTTTAAATATAGAAAACATGTATGTAAGGGAGTGCTTGATTATGTGCACTTTGACGTATGAGGGTCATCGCCAGAAGTTTCCATTGGAGTGTCGTCATGGTTTGTTTCATTCATTGACAACTACTCCAGGAAAGTTTGGGTTTACTTCATGAAACGTAAATGCGAAATTTTCACCATATTCAAACAATGGAATGCAATGGTGGAAAAACAGTCAGGGCGAAAAATAAAGGTTTTAAGGACTAACAATGGTAGAGAATTTACTTCGACGGAACTTAATGATTATTGTAAGGACGAAAGGATCATCAGACACAACACAGTGCGCCACACGCCCGAGCAAAACGGTGTAGCTGAACGAATGAATCGGACTCTCCTGGAGAGGGCCAGATACATGTTAAGTAATGCTGCGTTGTGCAAGGACCTATGGACAGAGGCCGTTAACGCGGCTTGTTATTTAGTGAACCGATCTCTTTCAACGGAAATTGAATGTAAAATTCCAGAGGAAGTATGAAGTGGTCAGAAAATCGATTACTCAAATCTACTCATATTTGGTTGTGAGGCTTACTCTCATGTACCATCAGTTGAGAGAGATAAACTAGATCATAGAGCCAAAAAGTACATCTTTATTGAATATGGCATTGGTGTGAAAGGTTACAGGTTATACGACAAGGTCACAAGCAAGGTTATCACTAACTGTGACGTCAGATTCGATGAAAGCTCCCTATTTCACAAGAATGATCAAGAGGAGCAAGATGAACCAGAAATGGTAATCGTAGACGTCTAGATTAACACAGATGATACTCAGGCAGAGATAAATGCGAAGATAGAGGTATAAGATCAGGTGGAGCAGCCACCCTTGAGAAGGAATCCATCGTGTGGTCGTAGGTTACCGGCAAGATACAAGGACTACTCTAATATTGCATATGCCGTCATTACAGATGAGGAGGACCCGTCTACTATTCAGGAGGCTCTTGATGAGCCTGATGCAGAAAAGTGGAAGGCGGCTATGGACGATGAAATGAACTAATTGCGCAAAAATCACACATGGGAGCTGGCGGAGCTTCCTGTGGGCCGAAAAGCGATCGGATGCAAGTGGTTATTCAAAAGAAAATAAGATAGATACAAAGCTATATTAGTGGCGAAGGGTTACACTCAGAGAGAAGGAATCGACTTCACAGAGATATTCGCGCCGGTAGTTAAGCAGGTGTCTATCAGATTCGTATTGGCATTAGTTGTCCAATATGATTTTGAGCTGGAACAAATGGATGTCAAGATTGCATTCTTGCATGAGGAGTTGGAAGAGCAGATCTATATGAAGCAATTAGAGGGCTACGAAGTTAAAGGGGCAGAGAAAAAAGTTTGTAGGTTAATGAGGTCGTTGTATCGCCTGAAACAGTCGCCTAGGCAGTGATATAAAAAATTCGATTATTTCATGGTGAGTTAGAAATTTATTCAGAGTGAATACGATCACTGTGTCTATTACATGATACTGAGTTATGAAAAATTCATCATCCTAGTATTGTATGTTGATGATATGTTGATCGTCTGTCATGATATGTTTGAAATCAACATACTGAAGACTCGGTTATCAGGGACATTCGAGATGAAAGATCTGGGGGCTGCAAAGAGAGTTCTCGGCATAGATATTTATAGAGACAGGAAGAAGAACAGGCTTTGGTTATCACATGTAAAATACCTTGAAAAGGTATTGATCAAGTATGGGATGAACCAGGCAAAGCTGGTGAGCGTTTCCTACGCGGCTCACTTCAAGTTTTTCTCAGAACAATGTCCTAAATAAAATGAGGAAAAGTAGGTTATGTCTCATGTGCCTTATTCGAATGCGGTTGACAGTTTAATGTATGTCATGGTTTGTACGAGATCAGATATTTCACAGGCAGTCGGTGTTGTGAGCAGATACATGTCAAACCCCGATAAGCAACATTGGGAAGCGGTGACATGACTATTTTCATACATTCGAGATACGAAAGACTATGTCTTAACTTTTGATAAGACATGAACAAAGTTGGTAGGGTATGTGGATTCCTACTACGCAGGCATTATAGATTCCAGGAAGTCTACTTCAAGATACTCGTTTGTATTAGCGGGTAGAGCAATCAGTTGGATGTCGAAGCTTTAGTCCGTAGTAATTCTTTCCACGACCGAAGCAGAATATACGATAGTGACGAAAGCATTTAAAGAGGGTGTTTGGATCAAATGCATGATAAACCAGTTGGAACTTCAGCAGAAGGCCGTGCCGGTTAACTGTGATAGCGAGAGCGCTATCAATTTGGCTAAAAACTCTGTTTATCACTCACGCACTAAACACATTAATGTTCATCACCACTTTATCCGACATGTACTTGATGAATGAGGCGTAACACTGGAAAAGATCCACACCAGCATGAATCCAACAGACATGCTCACTAAGGTCGTTCCTACAGAGAAGTTCAAGTTCTGTGCAACTTCTCTGGGCTTGACGATGACGTAAAAAAAGGACGAAGTATGCACAAGAAGCGTTGATTCAAGCTATGATATGGTGCAGAGATAAGAGAAGAGGACAACAAGATACATGGTTGAAGATTGAAGGCATGATGAAGATTATTGACAGATGCCTTAAATCTGTTTGATTTTGGGTCTCTCGACCGGTCGAGAGCCTGGCTCGACCGGTCGAGTAGGCCGCTCGACTAGTTGAGGCCTACTTGACTCAAAGTCCAACAACCTATATATTTTGGTGTTCGGGCCGCTCGACCAGTCGAGTGTCAGGCTCGACCGGTCGAAGGAGGGGGTCCTTCGACCAGTCGAGGCCTCGACTTGACTAGTCGAGGGTTACACAGCCCACGCGCAGACTGGATAAATTTGAGGCGGTTTCCGAACTTTTCCAAGGAGGTGCGTAAGTGGAGTTTCCTAAACTATAAATAGGGTCCCTAAGGATATTATAAAGTATTCTAAAGGGTTATAGGGTTATCAAATGGTGTAGCAAGGGTAAGATTCGAGATTGTTCGAATCGGGTAAGTCTTCTCTCTTTATAATTTATGCTTTCATAGTGAATTTCTGTCGCTTTGTGCCGTGGTTTTTTCCTGTAAGGGTTTTCCTCTTTAAATCTTTGTGTTTTCTTGTGTGTGCTTGGTGCCATTGGATTGTTATCCTAAATCTAGATCCGTATGATTCCACATACCGAATCCCAACAATTAGTTTATGGAAACGTTTTTATGGATACGATATTCAATATATGACACGTTAAAATAAAAAGAATGGTTGTATCGTAGCTTTAGATGCAGTCGCTGTATTTATGTAAACGGGTGACCTGCCGAAGAACTATATTGTTTGTTTACCACCATTTTAAAATAATAATGTCCTCCAGCATACCAGTGGCATAAACTTATCTCATCGTGGATGGATGACAACCAGAAAATTTCACTGACTAAATGATCTCAACGATTCATTTGGAGATAGTCGAAGTAGATGGTGAAATAAAAAGTGGTGAACGGTCCAGATTTAATGAGAGACTTCAGCCTGATGTTTACGATCATTGGATCACTCCTTAATTATGTAACATGCTCTTTCCACCGTGGGACACACAATTTGGGCGGTCTTGATTAGTGTTCACACATGCCACGTGTACGGAAGATGGAGCCCCACGCCTAATAAGTGGTGGTGAACTAGAACTTTGTGTATGTCGGGGTTGTTTTCAATTAGACGGATACCAAAATAATAATAATAATAAGAAGATAGGTCTATTGTGAATTATACATCACGTCTGGGGCTTATACGTTGGATCTGGGTTATTTTGAATCGATCCAAGCCGTTCAATTGATTTTTTTTATGGTGTATGGAGGGTATCCATGAAAAATCTATTAGAGTGAAGTATTCTAATTCATTTATCATTAACTCTTTTGTTGTGAAAATGTGATGTTTTCTTTTGTCCGTTGCTTTGTAATTCATTGAGAGGACTTCAATCTTGAATATTCTTTTACGTATCATCCATCAACAGTGATGAAAAACACGTAGATGGTTATGATCATTGAAACATGATCATAGATGTAACAGATACAGTACTGACAAAGAGAACAAGCAATACATCGCGGTGGATTGTATGTGATCGTTGGAAAGAGCCGAAGATGTCACGTGACTTGGGAGTCATGACACGCGCTCATAAACCCATGGCCTCGTTTGGCACCGTGGATTCAAACTATTCATATTAGAAAACTCTTTGATTTGAATATCCTGAATTTAAAATCTGCATGTGACGTTTGGAATCTTGGATTTAGAATCCCATGTGATCTATGGCACATAAATTATATGATATATATTATAAGAGTTTGAATTTAATTACTATATCAACTTTAATATCTCTAATTAGTGTATGTATGTAATGTTTAACACAATTATTATAATAAGTCAATCAAAATGTATACTTTGGACGAAAATGATGAAATTCTAAATCTTAGATAGGCCACAAGCATAAGATGACAACTGAGTGACTAACTAACGATTTTTAACTATTGATTTACATGGACAAAGTTTGGACTGCTCAAATCATTCTATTAAAGTAATTTTAGTGATGTAGTTAATAATATAATAGTTTTGGGATATCATCAATAGGCCATGTGCTCAATAGATTAATAGCCTACGGACACATGTTACACGTGTGACTCTGATGTATTAAAAAAAGAAGAGAAAAAGAGAGAACTGAAAATCCAAACAAAAGGGAGAGATATAGCAAAAGTCACCTAAAGTGAGGATTTTAAATCCACTAGATTTGAAATGCTCGCTAATCCACCTGCCAAATAACCGATGGGTTTGGAATACTCTCGAATCCCCTCAAATCCTCACAAATCCTTAGTACCAAACGACCCCTAGTAATACACGATCATACAAGTGGGCCCTATAGTAGATTGGTGACAATGATAAACATATGAACTCAATCATCTGATTGATGGACGTTTCATATTGAAAGCAAGCTACCTACCTCTCATGCTTCAAGTTCTTAATTTTCTTCTTGTAAGCCACCCATCAAATTGTTTGGGATTGTACCTTGCCTTGAGCGGCCCACTTAACAGTAAAGCCCAGTTTCTGTAATTTAAATCCTCCATTGGATATCACCGTGGGTCAACCATGTGATAGCATAAATTATGGAATAATAATCACATATTGTAATAGTAGTAAATTGTTTAGATGGGAATTGATGAAATATTAATCTTTATCGCATACTTGAATAGAAGCCACTCTATTGCTGATTGATGAGGATGCACTTGATTTCGGCAACCTCCACACTTAAACCCATCATAGAACTAAGACTTGTGTATTTATAAGAGATTGGGTTAGAGTAGTTTAACCAATCACAATTGCTCATCTTTCAGGGCTTCCATATTGTAAAGGCATGTTTAGTTCTCAATTTAAGTGTAATTCAAAGTAAGTGAGTCTTCATTATCTTGTCAAGGTGTTTGGTTAAGAGAGAATTACAACAAAAAAACGAAAAAAGAAAAAAAAAGAGTCAAATACAAATGTAAAGTAAATGAGCATATGAAATTGTTATCATTGCATTTTTACTTACCAAAAAGCCTATTTTCACATTGATGTCTAAATAAAACAAACAATGGTATAATATAATTATAGTAATCAAATGTAAGTGATGTCACATGAGGGGTAAGTAATAATTATTCATTTCTAACCAATTACTATTGTAATTGGAAAACCAAATAAGCCAAAAGTAATTAATGGAGCCAGCGCAAGTATTCGGTGAGATAGGAATCATCTCCTTCAAATACATATTTGATTGTCATCTTTCCTTTGTCTTAATTCGTTTTTATTTATTTTTATGAATTTAAATCTATTTGCATTGGTTAATTGGTCTTCAATCATAATATCCACTTTATTTTCATCATTGTCCATTTCAATTGTATATAGGCCATTGTATTTTTCTTAATCACTTCTCTATAGGTTACAAATTGAAAAGTTAATTTTTTTTTCTCAAAAAGGTAAACTTTTTAGGGAACAATGTAATGCTCCTATTAAGTGGCTTCACATGATCAATACTTTAGATATGATCATTAGATTATTTTGACTAAGCATACTAACAAGCCCTATAATGGTGATCAGTTCAATAACATAAGGGTAGTGTGCTTGAATTGTATTAGGTGCGCACAATACTTCGAAGAAACATGAACTATTAGACATTTAAAAGGTGCTTCTATCAAAATGGTCCTAGCACAACCTAATTACTTTCAAGACCTTTGAAATTTTATTGAGAAATAATTAGGGCCGTCGATGGGGTCAGGTTTTGGTGGGGTTACATCACTGTGCATGCGGGCGAGCACACATATATTGAGAGAGAGAGAGAGAGAGGTCTCAAGTCCAACTAGTTAGACCACAGGTTACAATCTACCCAAATGATAACTTTCCACTTGTTATGCCACATCAAACCCATCCAATAGCTTGCCCAAACCACAAGGATCGCCTAGTGCAAAATCATTAATATCCACTCATCTAGTAGGCCACACTTGTAATTTTCTATCCATCTATCTATAGCTTGACCAAACCACAAGGATCACCTGGTGCAAAATCACTAATATCCACTCATCAAGTAGGCCGCGTTTGTATTTTTCTATTTTTCAATAGCTTGCCCAAACCACAAGAATCACCTAGTGCAAAATCATTAATATCCATTCATAGAGTAGGCCAAACTTGTAATTTTCAATTTATCAATGGCCAGACATTGTTTTCTATGGTGTGGCCAACTTGATGAGTGGATAGGAATGATATTTTCTTATGCAGATCCTCATAGTGGGGCCAGGCGATTGGATGGGTTGGATGTCACATGCACTTAATAGGTGGAAAGTTTTTTTTTTTTTTTTTTTACACACGCACCCACACCCCACACCCCCCACGTAGGCACTTCAGTTGGGTGGACAGTAAAGTGTGAATATATATATATATATATATATATATATATATATATATAGAGAGAGAGAGAGAGAGAGAGAGAGAGAGAGAGAGAGAGAGAGAGAGAGAGAGAGAGAGAGAGAGAGAGAGAGAGAGAGAGTAATGATCTCCTACAAACTATACCGCAAGGAATTTATGTGCGGGCTTTCATGTAAGCCATAAGACGAGGAAAGCGGTTGGGATTGAGCTGCATTGAGAGAGGGAGAGTCTTTAAAAAAGAGACTCTCCTACACTCATGGAGAGACTCTTGAAATTGCAAGCGGATTTCACGCGAAAGCCTTTCATTGAAAGATCTTATGCAAGGATTCTGTGTGGGGCCACTATGATTTTTGTGATAAATCCAGCTTGTCTACCCGTTTTTCAAAATCATTTTAGGACATGCGACCAAAAATAAGGAGGATCCAAAACTTCAATGGGCCACATGACAGTCCATTCAACATTGTTTCTTATAATGTGTTGTTTGTGTGAAATTCAACCAGTCCATTCGTTTTTAGATATCATTTTAGGACATTATACAAAAAATGAAGAGGATCCAAAACTCAAGTGGGCCATACTGAGATGAAATATTGAGGAAAAGAATGCTTATAGTTGAAACCTTCTTAAGCTCCACCTTGATGTTTATATTCCATCCAAACCTTATATAAGGTCATTTTCACTTAGATAAAATAAAAACATCAGGAACTTAAACCGATACAAAACTTGTGTAGCCATTTGAATGTTTCAACGGTGGTCACTAAATCCCCACTATTTCCTCTCATGTGGCCCATTGAAGTTTTGGATTCTCCTCATTTTTTGTCGCATGTCTTAAAATGATTCCGAAAAATGGATGGACGGGTTGGATTTATCACAAACATCATAATGGGCCCCACACAAAATCCTTGCGCAGGATCTTCCAATGCGTGAAATCCACTCGCAATTCCAAGTTTCTTTGTGAGCGTAGGAGAGTCTTTTTTTAAGACTCTCCCTCTCTCAATGCAGCTGAATCCAAGCCGCTCTCCTCATCTTACGGCTTACATGAAGGCTCGCACGTAAATTCTTTGCTGGTATGGTTCGCAGGAGATCATTACTCTCTCTCTCTCTCTCTCTCTCTTGATTAATGAATTTTCCATTGATTATATGATCCTCCATAAGAGATGCACGCTACCTCTAGGCACCAAGTTACAGTGGGAGAGCCCTATGATCTGGTTACCATGGATGGATCATCCCTATAATTCTTCCAGAATCAGATCCTACCCATCAATGTTAAGTCATCTTCCATTGAACATCAACACTTGCTGGATTCTTAATCGTGCATTGACAGTCGCTCAATCCTAGGTATAATCAACAAAGACTGCAAGATAAGAGGAAACTGCTGCAGATACCACATGATGACCCAAAACCAACTATGATTAAAAAATCATGGCCATTAAAATAAATGGCCTGCAAAATGGACAGTAGCAATCAAGACGGTACTTTCCATATCTTTCCACTATTTCTCAAATGGTGGAGACTTGGAAATCCAAGTGGCTTCAGTTCTGTGTATACAAATCCAGAATATCCAAATCATCCAAACACCAGCACTTGAGTTTCATAGGGCTCTAGAAACTCAGGAGCTACCAAAACTTTACCCATTCGCGCAACAGAATGACACAGTACATGTACAAACATTACATCCATTTGCTATACAGAGTGTTGTCTTCGGTGAACTCGTGGCATCTACCCTTGGGAAGCCATCAGGCGAATCGCGTCCGTCAACAGAACTGCATCTTTTTGGCACTGGCCCACTTCCCACACCTTAAAATGTGCATCAAAGTAACCAGCTTCTCTCCAAGCTTTCAGTGCCGACATGGGAAAGGGTCCTTGCGTTTCACCACTCGGGTCAACATAGTGCCACATATTGCGACTTACGACCGCTTGTTTCCTCTCTTCACCAGTAACTGCCGATGGGTTGCTTTGTGTTGATTCAGGAACTGCTGTTTTGGTAACAGCACGAAGATCTCCATCATCGTCATCGTCATCTATATCAATGACAGGAATTGATGCATTCGCTTCCTTAGTTCTGCCGGTGGCATCATCTGGATCTTCATCTTCCTCATCTAAATGAATGACATCCTTTTCTCTCACGGTATCCTTGATTTCTGCTGACTGCTGATGCTGTGGTTCTTCTGTAACAATGAACAAACACAAACATGAATAACTACAGAACTTAGCTTATTTCCTTCACACGCACTTTCCATTTTTGGAATTTGAGTAGTTACACTACTGTACTAATGAGATTCAAAAAATGGAAAATAAAAAATAAAAAAATGGCCATGTAAATCAATCATATTTGGGAGTAGATACTGGCTCTCTAAATGAGATTTCCTAATAATACAATCGGGATATGTTTGTTTGCCTTTGGTATGGTATGGTTTGTAAGACCACGACTGATCCTGAAAGGGAATGAATGGAAAAAACACAGCATGCTTTTCTGACAGCAACAAAGTGTATGGTGGTTAATGAGATGGGGTATGTCTGTCTATCTTTTAAAGGGCAGGGATATATTACCCAGCGAAACAGGTTTTGGGCCAACCTCCAAACCTGTTCATGGCACCTCAGCCGGACCTGATAGCAATTTTAGGTTAACACACCAAAATCGATAATGACTTGTATGATCCTCGACACAAGCATGAGTAGTATACAGTATACTGTATACTGAGAGCCTCAGTCTGTACAAGTTAGCCCATGGATCAGTGATCTAGATTGTTGACATGACGGAACATACTAGATGGGGTATTCACCAAAATCTACCTGACTGGATGATCTCAACCCATTGATTTATTGCTAGCAAATAGACGGTCTAAGAAAAAAAATAAAATTTGCAGCTAATGGTTTACATTCAATGAGAGTAGGTTCTTCAAATCTGAGAGACTTTTGGGACAACGTCTATCCACATTAGGGCCATCAGAACAGTGTGTTGGTTCAGGCTGTTGGATGGTTAGGACACCCGTAGAGAAAAAGAATGGCATGGGCTTCTTGTACGTCATATGGCTACTTTATTTGAAACATTTCCAGTAGTTTTGTTAGACAGAGACGGAATTGTGAGAATCGATGTTCCTTTCAGAAAGGCCCAAACCATAGGTGTGAATTTAGGGCCTTGGGATACCATACATACCCTCAGGTTAAGTATCATATAGAGAAATTTCCCTCTGTAAACTTCACTTTTAAGTGACCAGCTTAACTAAACATCCAAAACTTTACTTTCCATTTCTAAACGTACGTTATACGGAATAAATTTTTTTGGACAAAAATATCCTTGTTTTTGGGTAATATTCCTTTCATTCAGCTATACCCAAAAACCCAAAACCCATCTTCTTCTCTTCAATTTTCTTCCTGAAATTTCCAGTTGAATATCCAATTATTGTCATTTTACATCTACAATCTTTCTTAGGGTTTTGTTCATTGCTTCAATCCGATCGCATTGATATACTTGGAATCTTCTAGGTTGTCCATAGGGGTTTTTTGCAATCTTTCTCAGGGTTCTATTTTGAAATAATGCTTCACTTCACCGCACTCTTCTTCTTTTTGAACTCGTGTTTCACTGGAACGGCGACTGTGGGAGGTAAGATTGCAGTGAAATTGACCGGTGAAAATTCACCAAGTGCAAGTGAATATTGACAGAGTTCTCTTATTGTATGCTCTTATTGTGTAACGATTCGCTGAGAATATTTTGACGTGTTTGTCTTCAGCTAATGGCTAGGAGAACCATCGTACGCTCTTGTGGTGGGGAGTTAATATGTTAAAACAATGGGCTTGAGTGTCAAGACTACATATGGAGAGCTTCTATCTAAAATGTGCATAATTATTAAGACTACAGTCTACACCGAAGGATTATAATATTAGAATGATATGTGAATATATGGCACCACCTTCACGAGTACGTCTAAGTGACATTCCACCACCCGAGCCGCCTCAAACATCAAACTTCATGAGTGATCAAGTTAATGTGCCTGTTGAGGATAGAAATTTGGGTGAGTAACGTGGCGTTAGCTGGGCAGTTGACCTTAACCTCAAATGTGAATATATGGTACCACCTTTATCTATAAGAGTACATGTGCCTTCATCCTCCACCACTGGTAACGAATGTGTACATCTAAGAGACATTCCACCTCGAACATCAAACTTGATGACCGGTGAAATTAATTTGCCTTTCGAGGATAACAAATTCATCAATGCATATCTGTCAGAATATTCAGATTTATTGGATGACCCAATTGAGATAGCCGTTGGACAAACGTTTAAGGACAAGAGTTGGTGCTAGTATGTTTTGAGCCAATTTACAATTCGCGAAAACTTCCAATATAGGGTCCCGTACTTATCATCCAAGAGGTTCATTATGGTGTGTTTCGAAGATAATTATGAATGGAGGGATCATGCATTTAAGGTGAATAATGCGGCGATATTCAAGATAAGTACTTATACATCCAAATACACATGTGGCATGTCATTGATGAAGAGTGATCACCGACAAGCAAGTAATAAGTTAGTCAGTGAGTTGGTTATTAGTCATATTAAGCAATGCATGGGATTAAGGTTGAGTGACATTATACTGGCCATGCATGAAAAATATAATATTCTTATCAGCTATTAGAAGGCATGGTGGGCTAACGAGATCGCAATCAAGCGCGTAATGGGATCTTATGAAGACTCTTACAATGAACTCTCAGTCTATTTGCATGAACTAAGGGCCAACTCAGGGACGGTGATTGCCGTGCTTGCTAACCCACAAATGAACAGGTTTAAGATACGTCTCTTCTTCTTCTTCTTCTTCTTCTTCTTCTTCTTTTGAACAATGCGTTAGAAGTTTTCAAAAGTCTTTGCGAAGGGTGTTGGCTATCGATGGGACGCACCTAAAAGGTAAATACAAGGGTATTCTATTCATGGCTACATCCTTCGATGGAGACAATCATATCCTACCAATAGCATTTGGTATTGGAGAATCGAAAACAATAGAAATTGGAATTGGTTCCTTACCTCAATTATAAGTTAGGGTATCTTTTAGGTCTTGTCATTATATCAGACCGACATTAAGGTTTAATGAAAGAAGTCCTTGAAGTCTTTCGATGTGCAATCCATGGCTACTACGCCTACTATATCTACAAAAACTTGTTTGACACGTTTAAAAACAAGTCGTTGGAAAAGTATTATTGGCGGGCTGTAAAGACATGCAGGAAGGCTACTTTTGAAAAGCTAATGCATGGTATCGAAATGGCTAACCCCCCAGTACAAGCATGTTTTATAAAAATTATATACAAAAGATGGGCATCTTCACATTTTCCAAGAAAGATTCAACTTGGCCACTATAAACATATCGGAGTGCATTAATGCATTGTTCAAAGAAGCAAGAGAATACCCTGCGACCATACTAATATAGACAATCAGATTTAAGATCCACAAAATATTCTGCAAGAGAAGAGAATTCGTATCATCATTTATTGGACCGTTGACACCATAGGTGGATGAACAACCAAAGGGTCTTCTACCAAAGGCGCGTGATGTCCATTGTCATGTAATTTCTCAAGACGAGTATCATATTGCGGGAGATTATAATGACATGGTTAAGCTTAGCGAACTTTCGTGTACATGTCGCGAGTTTGATGTCAAAGGGTTGCCTTGTTTGCATGTTCTTTCAGCATGTATAAAGTATAATCTTCCTCATTATACCTATTGCTCCATATTTTATACAGCACAAAATTACCAGATCATATATAACGAATTTGTGTACCCAATATGTGACAAGAGAGAATGGAAAATATCAAACGAATTCAGAGAGTATTGTGCGAAAATTAAACCCCCACGACAGAAGAGGCATTGATGCACATTGATGTATTTTTTGTGATGTGCATTAATGTATTTGTTGTTTGAATGTAATGTGACGGTGAATGATTTAATTTCGAGACATTTTAAACATTATTGAAAATGCGGATTTACTACTACAAGTGAGACTTGTAAGTGTCTTAGTGATGGGGACATCTTGCGTAGATGTATGCCCCTCATATACGAGGAGGGCCCCACCATCGATCTGGATCGATGACGACGTCCAGGGAGGACCTCCTAGGTAGAGGACTGCGTTTTGGTCCCTTGGAGTGGACCCGATTGTCATATGAATCCCACCATAGGTTCTCATGATCGTGGCCCACTATTCTAAACGATCTAGTACTTTAAGTTTTGGTTATTTTTGTTATTAGGAACATCATGGACGGTTTAAATTGCTTTGATTAGTTGTAATTTGTGATTACTTTGTCTCTAAGTCATAGGAAGCGCAAATGGTGCGGTTTTGGGGTATAGGGTTTTCTTATAAATAGGCATCCCTTGTAGGGTTTTTTCTCATTAAAGATGATTAATAAAATTCTGCGTTTTCCTGCTTCTCTAATTCTCTGAGTTGTGAAAACCTAATTGGGTGCAAAACCTTCCCTTATTTGAAGTGCTAACTATCGTGGTGCGAAGCCACACCCATCCCAAATCACCCCCATCTCCTACCCTCCATATTTCTCATCTCTTATAGCCACCCCCTCATCAAATTCACCCACGTTTGCGGCTAATCTTTTCTTATAACAGATTCACAGAATCTGGCCCCGTCGGCGGAGTACTGTGTTCAAACCAATCATCCGTTTGGCCTAAAATTTGGAGGGAAGGTGGCCCATCCTTGGCCGACCAGGCCCTAGCTGGCTGATTCCAGATTCGTGGCCCCACACACGTGCAGGCCGCCATCTACGCACGTGCGTCAAGCCGGTTTGTTGTCCACACGTTCGGGTTGATCATAGGTTCCCTCTCGTCTCTATTTCACTCTTCTTTCGCGTTGTTTCCATAACCCTAACCCTAGATCATCTCAAATCCCCAAGTTCTACTCTACTTTTGAAACCATAGGTTTTTCCAAATTGAAACATGAGAATTCCTTATATTGGGAAATAATCCTTTGCATGTGTGCATGAATCTATTATCCTTTGAGCATTGTTTGGTCTATAATTTTTAATTGATTTAGCCCTAACATGTGTAGGTTTGGGCCCTCATAGATTCCCCTTTTTGAATACTTGACTTTATGTGGGATGTGGAATTATTATGATTGTTTCTAAATTATTATAATCTAAAGCCTGAAATCTTGCACTAAGGGCATTCCCATTATTCCATGGGACGTTTACTCCATTGCAGAGGATTTTAGTACAAATGACCTGTTTTGCCTCAGAAGACGAATGTAGCTCGACGGGCCAGTCATGGCATTGTGGTACTTTAACAAAATGATAAATGAGATCGAGCGTGATAGCTATCACTCGGCCCCTATACCTAACCTCCTAAGTCATGGAGTCTATATCATTTGGGTGAATGCAACTTGAAAGAAACAACCGAACTAGGTTTGAGTTTACCTGGCACCCAAAGGATAAAATGGAGTTCCACCCCCTTTCAAAGAGAAGCTCATGTAAACTACAGGGCTTGAGACCATGGTGTGTCGTAAAGGTCATTACATAAAGGTAACGGTGGCAACCATTACACGTTACGGGGTCATAACGGCCGTAACAACCATTATGGAAAAAAATGACCTGTAATAGCCCCGTAATGGTCTATTACGGGACATATACAGGTTTTTCATACTTTTTAATCAACATTACGAGACAGATATAGGTTTTTCGAGAATTTGTTTTTTAATAAATAAAAAAAATAAAAAAGAGAGGCCGTAACGGCCGTTACGGGGCCATAACAGCCGTTATGCCCTGTATCATAAAGGTAACGGTGGTGGCCATTACGGCCACCGTTACCATTACGGAACACCTTGCTTGAGACACTGGCGGTCTACATCCCGTTTACAAATGACCTAGCACTTTGCGAAGTGGGAATCAACCGGGTTTGGGGGTGAAGAAGGTCCAGCTGAGGGGGGTGGATTGGGACTGGGCAAAGAAGAAGACGGCCCTGGTCTCGGAGGTTGGGAGGATCCCCGACCTCACTTAGGGGCTAGCATTTTTTTCCTTGCTCTTTTAGGGGAGACTTTGTAGTAAGAAGGCTTCAAGAGCCTTTTTGGTCTCCCTTCATATGCAGGAGTAGTTATTGTTGCTTCCTCTTCTTTCTCTACTGCAATAGAGGGTTATCTCTCCATCTCCTTCGTATCCTCTATCACAATAAAGGGTTGCATCTCCACATATTCTTTCCCCTTTTCCTTCTCCTACTAAGTAGATAAGAATATTTACTTGAGGGCAAAATAATTCACAAAAGAGTTCACAATTAATATATTAGGGACACAATAGTAGTACGACAAATATCACAAATATATTAAGAATTTTATAAAATATATCACAAAATACTTCACAAAATTGTTCATTGAACATTAAATAGTTTACTTAATACACAAACGCACCTTATGGGAGTTTTCTTCTAACTCCTTTAACCCCCTCTCCTTCTTCAACTCTTCCTTCTCCTTCTTCAACTCTTCCCTCTCCTTTTTCATCCATTCCCTCTCCTCTTTTAACCATTCCCTCTCCTCTTTTAATAACCCTTCTCTCCCTTTCTTCAACCATTCCATATCCTTCTTCAACCCTTCCATCTCCTTCTTCAACCATTCCCTCTCCTCTTTTAACCATTTCCTCTCCTTCTTCAATTCTTCCCTCTCCTCTTTTAACCATTCTCTCTCCTTCTTCAACTCTTCAACCAATTTATATCCCTTACCCGTCTTCTCTCCCTCTCCTTCCCCGTCTTCTTCCTCCTCATCTTCCTCATCATCATCATTGTCTTCCCCATTTCCCTCTACCGTCCTTTCAATATAACCTGCTTCAATGCCCTATAAAATGTAACAGTGTATATATCAGAGATTAATAATCTTTAGCAGGAAAAAAGAGATTGCATGACATCTTACCTCAAACTTTTCACGGATCAAACGAATGGCATCCGACTCGAGTTCTTGACTAGTGGGTTCCAAGGTAAGGATAACTTTGGTCTGTAAAATAACTTGTTTGAAACTCACGTATAAAGCCTATGTGTTAAAATAAGCGACCAAATAGCTTATAATAAATTGACTTACGTCTTCACTCTCGAAGATGTTGTATATTGTGTTGTACCTCCAGCCCTTCCAGCCTCGATATTGAATGAAGCGTGGAATTTGGGAGGGAACAAATGAGATCACACAGTCTCTAAGGGCCGGTACTCTCTCAATGGCCCATATCTATTACAATGAAATTGCATAAGATTAAAAAACTTTAGTTTAATACAAACGCCGGTTATGTGGAATAAGGAAAGAATCCTTACTTGCAGCGGAAAGATGCAACCGTAGACGTTGTAGGTATTCCCTGTTCTATGTGATGCCTTCACGGCTCCTTCAACCCCTTCACTCATCGTCTTGAATGCTAAACTACCCCAAGGATACCTATTAAACTCTTCTAAAGAGTCAACCAAGTCAATGTACTCCGATTTGCAAATAATTTTGGTATCAGTTCCCCTAATAAACAACTCTACACACATTAATAAGGCAACCTTCACAACATCTTCATGCTTATTGGTGTCAACTATCTTATCAAACACCTCTCCTAGATGTTTCTTTAATATGGGATATTTTTTGTTCAAGTACTTCTCTCTTATTGACTTCTTAGTAGTCCCTATTTTGGGTAGGGAAAGATCTCCAGTCTTAAGCCCTGTTATAAGGGCGAAATCCATCTCCGTAAATTTCAAAAGCTTCCCCCGTATCTCAAATACAAGATCACCTCTATGTCTCAAAAAAAGAAAGTGTGATAGAGCTCCTATAAATCTAAATGATGGAATGTCTAACAAGAAAGAAAATTGGGAATTCTTAAATAGACTTAACCTAGTCTCATTCTTCTTTAAACCACTCTTTACTTTATCAAACCACCATCTTAATGAACATTTCGCGGACAGGTTTAGGTTACCGAAATCGCTTCCCTTCTTCAGAAACTCTGCAAAATATATCACAAATAGTTCAAAAGTTCACAATAAAGTTCAGCAAAAATAGGTGAATATTCACCAAGTGCCTGTACGAATTCACCGTGTACATTTGAAAATTGACCAAGTACTGCAAATTCACGAGTACAGTTGAAAATTGACCGAGTAGAGTTGAAAATTGACCGCGTATAGGTGCAAATTAACCGAGTACAAGTGCAAATTCACCGAGTACAATTGAAAATTGACCAAGTACTTGTAAATTGACCCAGTATAATGCAAATTAACCGAGTACTCATGCAATCACCGAGTACAGGGTGATCACCGAGTACAGTTGAAAATTGACCGAGTACAAATGAAAATTTAACCGAGTACAAGTATAATCACAGAGTACAGGATGAAAACTGATCGAGTACAGGATTCACCTTTCACCATTTCACTATTTAGAACATCCGTACAGTTTAGAAATGGAAACAAAAGTCACCAAGTACAGTTGAAAATTGACCGAGTACAAATGAAAATTTAATCGAGTACAAGTAGAATCATAGAGTACAGGATGAAAACTGACCGAGTACAGGATTCACCTTTCACCATTTTACTATTTAAAACATCCGTACAGAGTGTAGAAATGGAAACTAAAGTTTTGAAGGTTTATAGAGGAGAATTTTCCTCTTCTATCTCTTCAAATCCCAAATCAAATCCCTCTTCAACGTAATCAATTTGAAGCAATGAAGAAAACGAAATGGAGATTTCAGGAAGAAAATTGAGGAGACTATTTGAGGAAGAAATACGAAGAGAGGAGACGATTTCAGGAATAAATACGAAGACAAGAAGATGGGTGTTTGGTAATAGCAAGGGTATTTTTGTCTGAAAAAAGCTCTAGGGTTTAGAAATGGAAAGTAAAGTTTTGGAGGTTTAGGTAGACTGCTCAGCCAAAAGGAAAGTTTACAGAGGGAAATTTCTCTATCATATAATTCCGCCCAAAATGAGAACCCTTGAAAACCAGTGGCCACCATAGACATCCTGGTCATTTTAATAATCTATACATTAATGAAAAGGGAAATATGAGGAAGAATATCCACATGCACCTTGAATGTTGGAAACACCATTTTTTCACTTTTGATTATGCAAAGTACAACTTTTGTACTATTGCATTCCTAGAATTAGATAAAAAGGGCACGGAGGGGCCTTGAAAACCAGTAATCGTCGTAGACATCCTGGTCATTCTAATAATCTATGCAAGGGAATTACTAGGAAAGGATATCTATATGCACCCAGATTGATTGAAACACCACTGTTTCTACTTTTGATTATGCAACAGTACAAATATCGTACCATTGCATACCCCAAAGTAGATAGAAAGGGTGTCTATATTATCAAAGGACCATGCATAAATAGTGGTGCCCTCACAGTAAATATAAAGAAAATAAGCATAACTCAGCCTGCATAAAAACTCAGCAAGTGGAACTTTTGGCTGTAAATCATAAGTCCAAGACATGCAAGAAAACAATTTAAAGAGAATCAATGGGGGAAATAATGAAAGAAACCTACTAAACTCTAGGGGTCGATTGGCAACATGTATTTGAATTCTGGATTCTGACTTAAGAATTGAAATCCTGGTTTTGCGTTCTTTTAATTGCATTTGGCAGCCAGGATCTTCAATTCTGTGGAATCCATAAATTATGTTTGACAGCCATGATTTTGACTTAAGGGGCCTCAATGAGAGGAGATGAGAACAGTTATGACAGTTGGAGAGAATTGAAATCCAAGATTTTGTGCCCCACCGTTTCTCTTGAATTTTAAAAAGGGCCCTTTGAAGATTTTAAATCTACGTTGGATTGAAATCCAGGATTTTCAGGGGTTCCAAACATGATTTGGATTGAAAATCCTTGATTACAGTTTCTAACTGCCTAAAATCCATGCAGCTAGATAACTGCTCAAGAGAGTAGTGATTGGAATATCTGCATCAGCAAGTCAGGGAGTCGTACCACTGTCTTGCTGCTGCCTTGAAACTATGAAGGTGGCTCCAATTCCTACCAAAAAAAAAAAAGAAAAAAAAAAAACAACTTCATAAATAAATGCCAGATCTTTGAAAATTAATTCCTGCCAAAAGAATGGAGTCGATGGAATCTGGTGAAACCTTCTTCTCTTTCACCAACTTTCTCATTGATGATATGTACATCCCTTGCCCAAGTTGTCATGTCTTCAGAAGCCTAATGAAAATATCTTGAGCTCTTTTTTTTTGGAAAAGAGAACTGATTTTTTTATTTTATTTCTATTTTCAGGCTGCATTTTTGAAACACTGATTGCCACAAAGACACAAATCCCTTAAATTACTTATAGGTATTATTGGTCCATCTGCTATAATTTCCAGATTAAAATTAATTGCATTTCCAAAAAAAAATTATAATCTGTCTAAAAATATCTAAATAAGAGATTCAAAAGTCTTTTCGTTAAAAATTGGGCATAACTCAACCCGTTTATCAACTCACCGTGATTACCTTTAATGCTAAAGAAAGGTCAAAAGAGGAATAATGAAATAAATCTACTGAACTTTAAGTGAGAAGTGATTAGAATATCTAAATCGCTAATTGGGACTTTTACCAGTGTCTTGCTGCCTTGAAACTGTAGGGGACCTAGAGGCAGCTCCAATCCCTGCAAAATCAAACAAGCAATTTAAGAAAATATAATAAGCCAATTTATGAAATTTAGTCCAGCCAAAAGAACATAATCAATGGAATCTGGTGAAACCTTCATCTTCTCTTTCAGCAGCTTTCTCGATGATGGCATCTTCATCCCCTGCCAAGTTATAACGTCTTCAGAAGCCCAATGCAAATATCTTTTCAGGGTGCATTTATTTTAGTGACAGGATCCACCATGATTCAGCCCAATATCAAGAA
Source organism: Magnolia officinalis (assembly GCA_021015155.1). Classification (NCBI taxonomy): domain Eukaryota; kingdom Viridiplantae; phylum Streptophyta; class Magnoliopsida; order Magnoliales; family Magnoliaceae; genus Magnolia; species Magnolia officinalis. The sequence goes on from JAJHSJ010000006.1 coordinate 20,118,069, forward strand.
GAGTTCTTTTAGTGAGATAAAATTGTATGCAATTTTTGACTGGCTGAATGATTTTTATCATGAGTCTTATTTATTGCGAGTGGATATCTTTTTACCTTAAGAGCATTTTAAATCTTTTTTTTCTTAATGAGATTTGATTGAGGAACTTCGACACACAAACACATGATTAGTGGGATTAAACAATTGGGTTTTTCTTTCTTCTTTTTTTTTCTGAAAGGAGTCAACAAATGTGTAGTCTGAAAATCCTGTGTTCAAATTTTCACAGTGAGCATGCTTTCTTAATTAGAACTTAGAAGAGATGCAAATGTCAAGATCAGGAAGCAAATGGATGCATACCAAAGTCAAGCTGTCTTGGAACTGTAGAGACAGCTACTTTCCCTTTTATCAAACAAATAAGACAAAGTATTAAAGCATATGAGTGATAAAGCCAAATCAATCAAAAAGAAAGCAATATGTCGAGTTTGGTGAACCTTCAGTTTCTCTTTCAACAACTTTCTCGCCAGAAGCAGTTCCATTCCCTGCAGAATCAAATATAACAGTTTGATCAGGTCAAATCAAAATTCCCTTCTGGGCTTTTCTGTGGACAGCATCCCCTTTGCTACAATTTCAGGAAATTATATGGAATGGATAGGCAAAACTAAATTGATTTCCCTGATGCAATAATTTTTATTCCCCTTTGCTACAATTTCAGGAAATTATATGGAATGCACCATGCATCAGGTGCACCCCAACATAAAGATGGGACAAACATTGAGCTCCAGCATCAGGTGGGCCATACCACATGAATTTAGAGCTTTTGCGTAGTTTTCCATTTTCGAGTGGTGTGACCCACCTGCTCGGACTGACCGAGCTTTTGGGCCATCACTTTCCTCTGTGTGTGGATTGCAGAGGCACCCATTGGCTGGTTGTATGTCATACAGATGCCACCATCTTTGCTGTGCCCCAAATCAGGCCGATGCAATAATCAGTTTGCCACAGCATAGAGAACAATCAACAAGCACCCAAGACCCTACAAATTTGGAATGGGTCCATGGTGATTTTTGCAAGGCATCCAACCCATCAGAAATGGCAGCCACGCCATTCATGGAACAACACAAAAAGGAGGCCAGTCCAATCATCAGGCGGGCTACAGCTTGAAACTTAAGAAGTACTATGAAATGATATTTGAAAATAGAACATTACCAAAGAAAAAGGAATATATCGAACTTATTGAATCTTCAGTTCCTGTCTTTCCTGCCGAGTCAAACAAATTAATTTCACAAGGTGAGAATTTAGAGCAGTGGTGGTTGAAAAATATAAGCACCCAAAGAAGTACAACAATAATCTGGTCTATGCTCAAATAAAAAAATAAAGAAAAAATTAAAGAGATATTGATTAGGTATCTGCAAGAATCATGAAAACTGACACAATCTGAGCTCCTTAAACCTTGGTAACTTACATGAGTAATTGACCAAGTTTCTAGGTGAATCAAACTCAGGCCACCATCAAAGTCAAATTGTATCTTCTCTTGATGAGAATTGGCTGATAGACTATAGTGCATGAAGAAATGAAGGGGTCATGTTGGGTTCAAAATTGGCTGAGGCTTCTGGAAGAGAGTGCAGGGTGAAGGGAGTTCCCAAATTCCGCGTGTTACCTCCACATCTCTCATGCTCAAACCTCATATCTAATGGTGGAGTTAGAAATCAGGTAAGAATGTCTTTGGAACAGATGGGATGGTTCCAAAACGCCACATGCCATGTCCTCACACCCCAAACGCAAACCAGGTTTAGTAATGCATAGAGAGAAATTGGAGTTTTACTTAGTTCTGTGCGTTCTGCTGAATCAAACACGACACTTCATGTCTTAAGGCTGAAGTTCTGGAATTAAACGTAGCAAAAAAGAATGAAATTACCTTCACCTTCTATTTCAGTGGCCCTCTTTTTGGAGGCAGCATGGTTCCCTGATCAATCACATACACTACTTTTAGGAGTCTTAAAGCCAATATCCCATTTTCTTCTCTTTATTTATTTATCTATTTATTTGTTTCTTCGCATGGTGTGCACATGTGTCTGTGGGTTGTAGTGCGTATGTTTTGGGAGAGAAGGGGCGGGGGGTTGGGGTGACTCAGGTTCCAAAACAGTATAGAAGAATCGACAATTTGAATTTATACAACCTTTAGGCCGCCCTCTCTTTCTAGGATTCTGATGGGATACAGCTCCATTTCCTGCCAAATCAAGCATAACATTCACGTTGTGAAGGGATACAGGTCCATTTCCTGACAAATCCACGTTGTGATGGGATACAGGTCCATTTCCTGCCAAATCAAACACAACATTCTTAGAACAAACCAAAAATTTCAGTCAAAAGGAGAATAGTTTTAGCTCAGTGAACCTTCATTTTCTCTTTCTTCCACCATAAGATTAGCAGAAACTTCTTGATCCATATCATTGGCAGAAGCTTCATTCCCTGCCAGACCGTTTTCAACAACTCAATCAAGCAGTATAAAAAATCTCTCAAGAGTTGACTCAACTCAATACAGACAAAGGTCAAGTTTCCTTCCCTTTTCTCTTTTATTTTCTTTCTAACAGGTAAATGCAAAAGTAATGAAAACAAATTTGAAAGTCAACAACTTGAGTATCTTTAACCTTCATTTACTCTTTCTGCATCTGTGGGAGAATTTGGGGGGTCTTCACGCTCTGTTTCTTCCTCTGCAGCAACTTTGGAGGCTCCTTCAACAGTCTCAACCGCTCCGATGGAGTCTGAAGCAGCTCTTTTCTCTCGATGTATTCAAAAAGCGTAAGGCCAAACAGGTCAAGGTTCACACGACTATATCCCAATGTTAGGATTCACAGTCTAGGATCCTGAAACTTCGACATGGCACGTGTTGCTCTCGTGGATCAAAGGGCAAAGAGAAGGTGACCAAAGAAAACGTGACCAACCAAAAAATATAGGATTGGGTGTCCAGGGTTTGCATAACTTGACAGAAAGACATGCAGGTGACAGCTGAGACGTCAAACACACTGAATGCGGAAAACCCGACATGCGGGAACCTCAGTACAATTATATGTGATGATGAAGATATACCACCATTTCAATAATAGTTGTTAGATGCATAGGATATTTAAAAACGTGTCCAATCCGAATCCTTTTATAAATCAATATAACTACATAAACCATATGTAAATAATAGCAAGAAAAGATGAGGAAAATAAACTGAGCTTTTTGCGCAAAAGGATGTCATGTGTCTGAAATGGGAATTTCGAAAATGAGTCTAGAATTTTAGGGGATTGTAAATGGATTCTAAACTTAAAGTAAAATTAAAATTATATATATATATAAGCAACAACAACTTTTTGGTTAAAAATCCTAATTGACCCTGAGACACAATAGTATTGTTGAACATAATACCTAGAAGAATGTTAGGACAATCAAAGATTGACTAGGAAATCTGCTGAGTCAACACAGCTTGTTCAACCTCTATCTGGGATCCAATCCCGTAAATAAAAGATTCTTTATAGAACTGTCCCTGACATTGACCCAAAAGAACATGCACATCTGGTAACTACAAAAGATTAGTGAATTTTGAGAAAAGTTTTTGAAACAGCACCATGCTGGACAGGTCTTGTGAGATTTCTATACGATTTTTGGCAAAACAAGCAAAAATCCTGCTAGGGCAGTTCACTGCGAACATGAAGGATATTCTCTGCGCCATCCCTTTTCATTCGCTCGATCAATCCGGTTTTGTAACATTACAATTTCTCTGTCAATCCACTGAAAACAACCAGTAATCATAACAGAACCATAAACAACTGATGATAAATTATTGCAGATGTGCCAGACTTGAGACCAAACATTATTTTTAAAGCAACAGAGAAAGGGCCAAATTGATGATCAGTAACAACTCAAAAATCAGCATACAATGATTACTTCTTTTATTTCTATTTTTTATTTTTGAATGGCGTAAGAAGATTACGTCCTAATCAAACATTTGAAGTAAGGCAATTGATCAACAAAATTTACTGTCTTAACATGAGAAAATTCAATCCTGCTGTGGCTTGCTCCAATCCATGAAACCAAAATTTTGCAGCTAATGAGAAATGAAGAGACATAATTGTCACAGTTTCTCAAAGGGAATCAAGGTACATACGTGATTGGTCAAATCCTCATGTATGATTTTTGCCTTCTCATCCAGCTCTCCCTGTGGAAAGCCAACAGCAAGATAGTATTATTAGTTAGAGTATTAATAAGAAAATCGAGTATGTGAATATACATGCCATGTTACGTGTGTACAGGTGTCAAGTTCTACATGGGACATAGAACTTAGTCATGTCAACTTCCAAAAAGAAAGTTCTCAGTTATGGCTTTGTTGATGTACACTTTATGTTATTTTTAATGGGTTTGAAAAGTAGAGTATGGGCAATTTCATAAATGTCTAAAAACTAAGTAGAAAATAAAACAAACTTTTGACAGTAATTAATTAATTCAAAGGTATAGAACCTACATGATGGAAAAGAATGCAGGTGAATGATAAAAAGAACATAACACAAAAGGCCCTCGCCCATCTGCATGGCTGCGACGAGCCAATATATACATTGCTAGTTAAGAATATGTAAGATCTTATAATCAAATATTTTCCAAATGTGGGATAAAATCTTTTATTTTGGATGGGAACAATGGGCACAACAAGAGAATCAGACAAACAAAAGATATTATATTTTATTGACCAACGAAGAGCAATAACAAAAGTAATGAGCAACTTAAAATTGAAACGGCAGCCGTTTTTGGATTGTGTAGCATACTAGCATTGATACAGTGTCTTTGAAATACCAATACCCAACTGTCAAATCCACATCAATACATGATTAATCTAAAATGCAAATTTTTTAATTTTTTTTTAAAGCTTTCCTATCTAATTGCTCAATAGCTTGGCGTGCCGTAAAGGTAACAGTGGCAACCGTTACACATTAGGGGATCATAACGGCTGTTATGAAAAAAAAAATGACCCATTATGGGGCAGATACAAGTTTTTTGGGTTTTTTCCAATTTAAAAAAAAAAAAGAGAGAGAGAGACCATAATGGCTGTTACAACTCATATTGTAAAGGTAATAGTGGTGGCCGTTACGGCCACCATTACCATTACGGAATACCTTGCTTCTAGAAAGAAAATTTTGCTCCGAAGATTCAAAGTCATAATGTTGTGAAGTGACCTATAGTTGATCATGATATCATGAAAATAGAAGCTTTTTTTTTAAAGAATTTTAAAAATAAATAAATGAATTGCTAATGGAAGTGAGCTTACCACCGTGGGCCTTTTAAGATGGCCTTCTGTCATTCTGTAACGTAGATCCTCACATTCTTCCTGCGACCACAAACATGCAACAAAGAGCAATTCTAAAAGATGGTGCTTGCATGGGCATTGATATGTACTAGTTCTAGTGATTTATCACGGACAGATTCTACGACCTAATGTTGTCACGTACAAAAGATCAATAAAAATCTGCAAACATATACTGATAGCAGGCTTAAAACACACAACATGATGAAGAAAAAAATGTTGAGGAATTCATGTATTATACACCCTTAAGGGTATGGTGGAATCTTTCGAAAAAAGGGAAGCAAATGGTGGAGCGAAATAATTTCCATAGTAAACAAATGGACCAAATGGCTTTTGCATGGACTTATGTCCTAAATTTCTCATTGAATCTGTCTTTCGTTCTGAGATATAGACAGAAAGCCCCAAATATATATATATATATATATATATATAATATATATATATATATATATATATATATATATTGCTGACCTATTCTGAAATTGGCCAGTCAACCAACGCATAAGAAATTCTTCAAGAAATGCAATTTGATTTCATACTCGGAATCAACTAAACTGAGTCGCTCTAGCTGAGTTCCAAGTCAATTAATTTGGTAGCTTATGAAAATTGAGATCAACTGTTGAGTATATTTGCCACAATATCTTTAAAACATAAGCAATCAGTGACAACATTTACCTCGGAGAAGTCATCGTCTGATACCATGCAAATGCGAATATCCTTCATCAGATTGGACACCTTCAGGACAATGTCTGTACTTATCTCTCCTGTCTTGTAAGACTCGGAAGCCCTCTTTATGCCTGAGAAGATAAAACAGAAATCACAAGCTGCAAATCCGAGAACAGAAAGGAATTCCAATCAAAGCGTATCAAAAATGAAGTGTGATCATACTAACCAGTAATTTGCACAAGCTGAAAATACGTTTTTGGCAAATAGAAGCCATTGGGATCAGATTTGACTCTTACGAAGCAATCCATCACTTTATTTTCAAATGTATCCGGGTTCTTCAGAAGCTCCTCAACCAAACTCCTCCTCAAGTAAACTAGCTTTATGTTGTTTGCTGTGATAGAGGCAAAACAGTTTTTATGAGCTTCAGAAACCTTTTCCTTCAACTCATTCAGCCCTGAAATGTGAGTTTTTGCTTCAGATCTTGACTTCTGTGGCCTATTGCATGCCACTGCAGTGTCCTCATCTTCTGAGACATCAGGAGATCCATTATCCGATTTCTGATTTTCAGCAAAATGGGATTCCAACAAACCAGAGATCCTAAGACGGTTAAATGACTTCCTTCCGAAAAGCAAGTGCAAATTCTCATCGCATATCACCTTCTTCTTTTTCTGTGGATGACGAAGCTTGTTCTCATGTATGTAACTGTGTATGATGTCATAGACTTCATCCTGGGAGATAGGTTTATCTACATTTTTACCAATAGATCTGAGGAAATCTATCAGTTTAGCTGACCCCCAACCACTGAACTCCTTTCTTCTGGATGTATACTTCTTTCTTCCAGTCTTCGTCCAAACATCTTGTTCTGTGAATTTTCCAATTAATGGAAACTCATCATCACTTTTTTGGTCCATTTCACCAACATCAAAGATTAAATCCCTTTCATCTTCAGGGAGTTCCTCATAGTTCTCGCCCTTCTTCAATAGGGCATCTGCAGCATGAAGATCTTGAACTGATAAGCCTTCATGCTGCTTTATCAAATCCCAGTATTCCTTAAACAAAAATTCATATGTCTCTGTGTCATTAAAATCCACTTTACCCTGAAAAGAGCAAGATAAAGCCAACAAAGAAGGACAATATCAGACAGCATCAGAAACTTATCATAGGGATGAAAGTAGCATAAGACACTAAAGAAATTAGAACAGCTCGATTGAGAGCATACACCATCGGAATCGACATCCAGGTTTTCTTCTATCAGTAGAGCAAGTCTTAAGCAGTTAGTGCAGAAGCCTTTTTTCCTTTTAACATGCACAACCGCAGCAGCTCTTGTACATGCTCGGCAAACTGAGTTTGGACAGCAGAAGCATTGAAGCTTTGAGCTTTTATGGCAGATAAGGCAGGAATGCCAACCTATTACATCAAATTTTTCGTGCTAGTAAATGGTCCTGTTTCTTCTATCATGTAAAATTTCAGCCTAGTAAATGCCAACCTATTTCTCATGCTAGCAAATATTCCTTGAAGCTTTTAGCTTTTATGGCAGATAAGACAGGTATACCAACCTGTCGCATTAAATTTCTAATGCTAGTTAATGGTGCTGTTTCTCATGATATCTTAAATGGAGTAGGCATTAATCATGCTCATTTTTTCTTCCATCGAAATTGAAAGTAATTGAATCTATTGAACAAACAGAGATTATATAACCCTCAAAAGGCCCACGTTCGAATAATCTCGAAAAAAGAGAGAGGTGAAAACAAGATGCTTTTTAGGAGGCAAGTGAAAGAAAATGAATGCCAGGTATGACAGATTCAAACTTAAAACGAATCCATTCAAAGGAAGCAAGCATATGGAGTAGGAAGAGGCTTACTACAAGTCCATCGATCGCCCGTCTCCAAGAATGTGGAATCCTTGCCCACACATTCAGGATGATAAGCTTTAAGACAACATCTGACAAACAATAGCATCGTGTTAATTAAACATGGGAATAGTAGATAAGCAACTCCCATGCCAATCATGGGAAGAATAAAAGTTGTTTTTTTTTTTTTGAGAGGTGGAAGTATAAAAGATTTCATTTCACAGAGACTAGACATGCTATATGAGATATAAAAATAAAACAAAACAGCTCGATAAGCAGAAAATAAGCATGATTAAGCATTGACTAATCTCTAATAAATGTCAACAACAAACACATCGAAAGTCACATCAGATCACATTACAAAGGCCAGATGCATTGAATCATACATCTGAGAGAAAATAATTATTTTAAAATATTTATAACATTAAAAATACACAAAAGTCTGAAATAAATAGGTTATGAACTTATGGTCAAAACTATCTAGCATTCCACATCAAATTCAGTCAAGTGCTAACATTTCGAGGCATTTCAATGTAATAACAGATTGTACAAAGCATCTAGACTGATCAAACATTGTAAAGAAGCTTGTCTCAGTATGACATCTACAAGCTATTTCATTTCCCTCATCCATGAGATAAGACAAACTTCGAAACCATCGTACATCATTAAACAGTGTCCCCTTTCATTTTTCACATGTTTATATGATTTATGTATGACTTCTGTCACAGGTTTTAAGATGAATTTGAAACATTTGCTATAGGGTTTAAATCAAATCAAATGACTTGCATCCTGAATTATAGGGCCTCACCGCACATTGCCAAGATACCTCCATGCCACATATGGGATTTGAGGGTACCAAGAAGGGAAATTGCATTACATCCCATGTTCATGACTCAAACAACTCTCTACTTAACAGCAAAAAGCAAGGGATCTGGACAAGTTAAAGAAATAAAAGAACCTTCTACCATAAAAATGAACATTTTTTTAAAATGTCAAAATGGAACAATTACAAAATTGATCAAGGCAATGGATAAGAGACTAAGAGTTGCCTGTACAAATAGAAGAACTATGGACCCCTTCTCTTTCAAGAGAATCTGTGATGGAATTAGCCTCTCCACGGATTTAACGAAAACTAATTTCCACAGGCCTAGACATCAATTTTAGGTCATTCAGAATAAGGGGGAGAAAGGGCCACCTCCCTGACACCCAAGAAATCATAGCTGTGGAATCTCCCTACACCAGGTCCACTCCACTCTCAAAGATCTCAAGCCCTAGTTTTAAAAGCCAACAATTCCACTATTCAAGTTTCCAACCCTCATCGGCTCCAAAAAGGAGGATATGATTGCACCATGCACATCCTTAGAATTCCTTCTATTCCAAAAGTACTTGGGTTACACAGATTCTGTCAATATAAATTTGCAATGGCCCAAGTGGGGAGGGACCCAAATCACACTTTATTTGGAATACACTTATACCTTCTTGATAATCCCGTAACATTCATGGAGAAGGTCAGAAAGAGGGATTCCCTTGGAAATGTTCGAGACACTTCCCAACTTGTCAAAGAAAGCTTCGTCCGCGAAACAACATGGATCAGGCTTGATGATTTGCCTTACTTTTTTTTTTTTTTGTGTGTGTGCGCGCGCGTGTTCCAAATTCTCCACATTATAGCATCAGGGAGAATTCAGCACAAGATTTTTCCTCGAGGTTTGAAAGCTGCACCATTCCATCGACCACCAAGCTCCATGGCACCCTCTCAATTTCAAATACACCAAGGAAACTTGTCGTGATATACCAAGCCACCTCACATCCACAGATTCCAATTCCTTCTTGCTCATAACACAAAAATGTTAACCTCTTAACTCAGCAACCACTCAGATGAAGTGCCATAGAACAAAAAAGGAAAAGAAATTAAGAAGGGAACAAAGAGAGAACTCTAGAAAAAGATTTCCAAACAAAAATACATTGTAAAGAGCAAGAAGAACAATTCAATTTGCAGTTCTTTTTTTTCTGGGCTGGTAGCTAGGATCATACCAAGATTGCGACATCGAGTAACATCTACAAACTCAACCTCAAGACGCAAACTAGAACAAATGAAGAAAAGAAAGAAGAAGAAAAAAGGGGAAAAAAAAAAGAAAAAGAAAAAAAAAAAGGACCATTTTATTCCTCAATTCGGCTTGAATCTCGCAAGCACCAGATGCAGGAATGTGCATAGAAATTGAATTCATGCACAACTCCAAACAAAAAACAAAAGACCCCACATACAGATAGATCTTCAAAATCTGAAGCTCCATGAAAAATCAAGCTACTAAAGACACTAAAGAAAGACAGGTCTTGCAACTACACACCAGGCCAAAGAATGTCCAGGTCCAGCTCATCAGTAAGGACTTGAGTCCAGGCCAGGGGCAGCTCCATGAGCTAACCAAACGCCCAGCCCACAAGCCAAAGAATCGGCCCACCAATTTTATTAAATGAGCCCATAAGGCCAGGCCTGCTTTTGGGCCTTCAGGATATGCAAGCCAAGGTCCACCGGTCTTAGTTATTGGGCTAACATGTTGGGAAACCACACAAATTTCCTTTCTATGATGCGAATCAATGGGATTAATAATATAAAATATTTAATGGATAATAATCATTTCCAATGGAAGCAAGCAAATCATCAAAAAGGTATAGTGCATGCGACAAAAAAAATTACGTGGAAAACTCTTCGATGTGAAGGGAAAAAACCATGGGACCTAGTTCGGCACAAATCCACTATGTTAAAAATAATGGAAATACAATCATCAAGAGACCAACATCTCTTGGATATCCAAATACATCACCCAAAGGTGGATTAGAAGCAACAATGAAAGAAAAGAGTACTCTCACCAACTAGGGATTGCACAAACCACCAACACAACTCTTGAAGAAACCGGCATTGTGGATGGAGACTCACAAACCCATATGTGAAGATTTCGGTGGTAGAAGGCTCTTGATCTTCTTCAGCTACAACCCCTCCCCTTCTCCAAGAAAGAAAAACCCCAAATGCCCCAAATGTTGCTAGAAGTCTCTCTAAGCAAAGGCCCCTTTTCTCCCTAGTGATGGGAGTGGATTAGGTGAGACCCAGCCCCACCCAAGGCGATGCGGCCCTTACCATGGGACACACCTTAATGTATCTATATAATATATCCATGCTGTCCATCTATTTTTCCAAATCATTTTAGGGCATGAGCTCAAAAATGAATAAGATCCAAAACTCAAGTGAACCATACTCTAAGAAACAGTGGTGATTGAACACCCTACTGCAAAAAACTTCTCAGGGTGCACCTTAACGTTTTCGTAGTGTTTATTTTCCATCCAATCTATTGATAAGGTCACATAAGCTTGGATAAAGGGAAAGAACAAATATAGGCTTGATCCAAAACTTTTGTGGACCATTAATGATCAATCACCACCGTTTCCTATGATTTGGTTCACCTGATAATTGGACCTACTTCATTTTTGGTATCATGCACTAAAATGATATGGAAAAAAGGATGGACGGCATGGATGCAAAATAGATACATCAAGATGGGCTCGACGGGTCGCTCCGTCTTGGGTGAGGTTGGGGTCTCACCTAATCTGCTCCCCCGGTGTTACCCTTGCCATGTGGGGCCCACCTTGATAAACTTTTTGTATATCTACGGCGATCCATCCATTTTTTCCATATCATTTTAGGATGTGTTGCCAAAACTCAAGTGGACCACACCACTGGAAACGGGGTGAATGACCATTTAAAGCTTTTTGCGGGCCAATTTTTTTTATATCAAGTTGATATTTATATTTTCCCTTCATCCGGATCTGTTTGACCTTATCAAGGGGTTGGGTGTAGAATAAACATTAAGGTGGGCATTACTGTGGGCCCTAGGAAGTTTTTAACAGTGGGCATTCAGTCACCCTGTTTCCTTTGGTGTGGTCCACCAGAGATTTGGATCTTCTTAAATTTTAGGAATACATCCTAAACGGGGCTGGAAAAACGGATGGATGGCGTAGATATACAACATATCATTAAGATGGGCCCCACCGTAAGGGTAACACCCACTCATGTGGTGTTTACCCAGGTGACACCTAATCCGCTCCCGGCCTGGTCCAACCTAAGTCCCTTGTTGGTCATCTGACAGATGAAAACCCAGGCCCTGTCCAACTAGTCATCGGGCCTAAAATGCAGGCCTGGTCCAACCCACTGGCCTCAAGGCTTAGAAGAAACCCAGCCCAAAAGGAGTTGAATTGGGCGAGCCCAGTTGCAACTCTAGAAAGAAGGAGAAAAAGGTGTGAGAGAAGGAGAGAGGAAATACTCATTCACTTTCAAAGCTCCATCACTGTTGTAAAAAACCCATTTGCAGAATCATGCAAACATGTGAAATAAACCATGCAAAAAAGAAAAAGACAAAACTACTATAAAAATAAAAATAATAAAAAGCCCGACCAAAAGACAAAAAATAAAAAATACAATAAAAGAAGGAGAGAGAAAAAAAAAAAAAAAAAAAAAAAACTCACTTGTAATCACAAACGAGCAGCAAGCCTCCATCTTTGCAGATGAAGCAATAATCCTCTGCAATATCTACCTTGTTTCTACAATCCCCCTTCATTGGACAACTTCTCTATTCGTGCATGCAAAAGAAGAAGAGCTCCAAGAAGAACAACGCCCTCAAAAACCCACCTCAAAAATTGAAAGAAAAAATCTGAAAATTTGATTTTCAGCTCTGTTTTTGAAGAACAATGCTGCAGAGATGCATGCAGAGAATAAAAGCTCGGATTAAAGGATCCTCAAAAAAGCTATCTCGCAAACAAGCCAGAAGGAGGGGAGAGAGAGAATTGGATTTTGAAGGACAGTGCTGACAATGCAGTGTGAGTGCTGAAGACAGCAAAAGAATGAAAAGAACAAGAAGAAAGGAATTTTTTTTTTTCCAGCTATAGTTTTGAAGAACTGACAAAATATTGCAATCAGAGAGCTGAACAGTTGGATTTCAAAATCCTCCAAAACTCATCTAGGAGAAGGGCGACAGAAAGCTGCTTTCTGCTCTAACACTGACTCCACTACCAAAATGCAGCCAGGAACAACAGACCATGGGTTGAACTCTATTCACAAACCCATCTCAGAAAAATCAAAAGAAAGAACGTGAAAGATTTTTTTTTTTTTTTTTTGGAATTTCCCACAAAACCCGTAACAGGAAAAGGTTAATAAAGACCAAACAGCCAGTTTTCTTCAAAGATTCTACCCTTGAAACCCATCCAAGGAATGGACGTTCTCAGAGTCTGTTTTGTACGAGAAAGCAGGTGATGAAGAGAGAGACGAGAATAAATAAGAAAATTGAAAAAAAAAAAAAAAAAAAAAAAATTATTAAATACAATTGAATTATTCTAAAATCCGAGTTACAAAACGACACGTTTCATTAAAACTATGAATGACATAAATGCCCTTCTCTTTTGATATAGTTCCTAACCCACTACGGTTCTAGATTTTTCAGAAGTTCCTGCCCTCGTTCACCCAAATTCCACCGACTTCGGACATGATTTTTGCAGGAATGCAGACGTGACTAATCAATTTCAGGAGCACTTCCACCCATTTGGGTAAAATGCATTTTTTAGTGGAATCATTTTGATTCCGCCCCAAATACTTGTTAAAATGCCATTTGAGGGCGGATTCGAAACGACCCCGCCCCAGATACCCATGAAGTAATATGGTGTTTGAGGGAGGAATCATTTTCGTTTCTGCCCAAATACCCAAATTGCAATGGCTATTTGATTAAAACAATTTTATATTGACAAACCCACATAAGTTCAACTATGCAGATAGCCCAAAAATCCTGATAAATTCAGGGGATTGTATTACAAGCACGACATGAAAAAGATCTCGTCCAGTAGCAGATTAGTTATTTTTGTCACTGAAAAAACAAAAACCAAAGAGGGCCGTGGGCATTTAATAGGAGAGGTGGAAGAGATGTCTCTGATTACAACCTGTATATGAAAGGGGCATGATCAAAGTTAAAAACTAAAAGCTAAAAAAGCAAAGATAAATATTTTCTTAAAAAAACGCATGTAACTTCAATGATTCAGAAGATCAGTCATTAATTGGAGCAAAATCACAAACACCTTGCATGCACACCCAATAATCACCTACACAATTAAGAATTGTGCTCCACAAAATAAAGAAGAATAAAATGGTAAAAATTACATCAATATATAAAATCACAATCTACAAGAAACATAAGGTTTATATGATTCGCCCCAATGTATTACATTCACAGGCAAAAAAGCAAGCAAGCAAGTAATTCATCATTCTAGAAAAGCAAATTACAATTTAGTGGAGAGACGAGCACTGATCAATTTGATGAAATAAATGTTGAATTACTGCTCCTTCAATGTCAAAATACAATCACAGAAAAGTACAAAATTTTCTATAAAAAAGAAAATCTTTTGCTGTTTATTTGAATTTCTTTTCTTTTCACTTCTCTTTACCCTTTTACTGTAATTGCTGGTGAACACAAATGAAATGAGACTTTAATTTTATACTAAAAAGACAAAAATGAAACTTACTTATATTTTTTTAAAAGAAAAAAAAATGCCCTTAAAGTAGTAATTTTCATATCACTAATTCAAAAGTTGATACTCCACTTACAACATTCACACCAAAAGAAAGCTTTGATTAATCAGTCCTCACTTTTTGTATTAAACAGTCCAAAATTTTGCAATTTTAATCTTAATTTCTATGGATTAAGGGATTCAGTGAGATTTTTCCATACAATGGAGGAGATTGCATCCTAACCGTACGGCCTCAATATAACGCATGTGTTTTACCCATACAGTCCATCCATTTGGTTAGCTCATTTTAATACACCAGCCTAAAAATAAGACATATCTAAATATCTGGTGGACCACTCAATACAAAGAAAAAAAAAAAGTGATTGGATGCATGCCATTAAAAACTTCTTTAATGCCACAAATTTTTTGAAACAAGTTGATATTTATGACCTAAATTAACGGCAAGGAAGTTTTCACTGATGGGCATTAACTCATCACTTTTTGTTGAGGCATGGTCCACTTCAAATTTGGATCTGTCTCATTTTCGGGGAGGCGGATTAGCTACTGACAGGTCAAGTGGCAAGTTTCCTTGCCGAAGTTACGTCACCAAGTTCTATAGGCCACACCATAATTTATGTTTTGCATTTATGCCGTCCATCAATTTGGAGAGATCAAATGAATCAAATCTAAAGCTCGAGAGGACCCCACCACAAAAAACAAGGGACACCCATTATTAGAAAGTACTAAAGGCTACCAAAATTTTTGGAAAAGCTAATATTTGTATTTTCCCTTCTTCCGTGTCTGCTTTAACACAGGAACAGGTGGTATCACAAATAAACATACTCGTGGACCTTAGGAAGGTTTCAACAATGGGCATCACTCTCATTACTGTTTTTTGTGGTGGGTCCACCCAGCCTTGGATCTGCCTCCTTTGGGGGGTGTTGATACAACATATACATCATGGTGGAGCCCATAGAAGTTGGTAACGTCACTTCATAGCCAGTCTCAACCTGTCATATCCAATACGCGACCCATTTTTGGACAATAAATAGATGGTATGTGGGGGTCCCATGGAGCATCATAGTACCCAGCTGTTGGCTGTGTCAGTATACCATCCACATTCATAGATGGAATAGATCAACGGTCAGGATTATCTCAAGGAGCGGGCAGACCTGGCCGAGCATCTATGCAAGGACCTTTCACAAAACTCAAGAAGAGATGCCAAACTGGGAAATTAAAAAAGGGAAAAGAAAAACTTATACAATGTCAGAGTGTGATGGATGATACACAGGCGCTTGGAACTTGCATACGTGGCAACGAGTAATTGAAGATAAACTGTCCAAACTACGACCCTCAATTTAAATATATACGAACCAGAAATTAAGATTATTTGATTTTCTAACCGTACGATTGCTGGACATCAAGGGACGGTTGGAAATGAGACCATTTCACCGAAACAATCGTACAAAAATCAGAGGTTAGACTGTTCAACCAACCTGATTTGAGGACTGCTACATAAGGACAGTAATTTCCACAGTTTTAACGGTTTAGTCCAAGTCAATACGTGCCACGTGTATAATTTCTGAATGCCTGTGTATCAAGAATCATACACAGCAGGAGTACGAAATAACACCCTAATAAAGACTGCACTGCCCAAAAAGGGTGTGGAAAATGACGTGTATACCCACCATTATGGTAGATATACCCTCTTTTTCCTATTACAGGCTAAAGGACAGTACAAAACCATTAATGAAGGTAGAGAGGAATCAATACCCGTGCCATCATCACCGCCCAATAGTTCCAGGAACAGGCCCAGATGAGTGCAGGCCCAGCCCAGTAGCTAACCAACTAGAAAAACCGACTGGCCCACAAGCAGTGGACCCCACATTGAAAGATTTTTTTTTTGCCTAAAAATAAGTGGGCCCAATATCAAAGTGGGCCTTGATGTCGGATACAAGTAACTATTTCAGAAATATCCGTCCGAAAATAGGTGGGCCCAATATCAACGCTGTTTAGGTATCACCTTATAGCTGGGCCCACTTGAAGATACTTTCAGAACCCATCGGATTGGTTTCTACCCGTTCAATTAAAAAGGAAGGAGTGAAAGCTTCTTCGCAAAAGTGCATTAGTGGGCCTAAGCTTATATTATGAACCACCGCCCTGATCATGACAGTCAAAGGGCCGGAATCAAGCACTTGACAGCAGAGCAATCTGATTCTACGGTGGAGATTTTGTCAGGCAGGAACACGTGCTCAAACTTGGGCTCGGCCCGATTACGTAACATGCCTTGACACCAAGCACATGGGCCCTTAACGAGCTGGATCCAGGCCTGCCTAGTTACAGCACGAGAAAGAATATGTGCAGTACCTATCACTGACGGTGGGAGTGTAAATGGTCGGTCCCACCAATGAGCCTTTCTTGGCCTTCCTTCCCTTTTACCCTTCAGTCCTTCCTCTTCGGTGTATTTCTTCTCGTCTCTTCTGCCCTCTCCTTCTTTCCTGGAAAATTATTTCTCTTTCACCAGGTCTCGAAGGAAAGCCCTAAAAAATGCCAAAAAAATAAAATCAAATCAAAAAATTTCTAAGGAGAGAATAAAATGAGGAAGGGATTTCTTGGGTTTCACATAGGAAAGGAAATCTCACCCAAATCAAAATGATCCGACCCCCGTTACCAAGTGCAACTCACTGTTGATGAAATTCCGTGGCAGAAACTTAGATCGGCATGTGATGAGCCGATCTAATAATAAATGTAATAATAAAAAAGATTTATGTGTGTGTGTGTGGGGGGGGGGGGATCATCCCAACTTACACAATTACTTTAATTTCTTTTGCGGGGTGGGGGGGGGGGGGGATCATCCCAACTTACACAATTACTTTAATTTCTTTTGCACCGCAAGCTCTTCTCCTCCTTCCTTTATCTCTTTGCCTACTCTCATGGAGTTGGGCTTTGAGAGAACAAAACTCAAACCCGAGGAAAAACCTTTTTTTAGGTTTGAGAGAAAGAGCATCTAAAGATGTCATGACACGTCAAGTTGTCTTTTACCGAATGCCTAAAATACCGTTTTAAATAGTTCAAGTTTATATTATAAAGCAATTTCACTTCTAAACTTTTTATATATATATATATATATATATATATATATAATACTAAATAAATTATAATTATAATTATAATTAAATATCTAATTAAATTTATTTTACCAACGAGCTACTGCTTTAAGTGAGCCGATCATTGTGTGCTTGACTAAGTCAAGTACTTAATAGGCCACCACACATGCAACACCTTATAATTCCATTATTAACCAGTCATCTTTTAGGGAAAAAATATATATATATAGCATTTTATTGTTGTAATATATTTAATTTTGTTACTTAAATATATTTTTTTTTCTTTGAAAATACAAAACGGGGTAGTTGTCTAGTATGGTGGTCCCCCGGAGTACAAACGGAAATCGTAGACAGCCTGCAATTGCTTTCTAGATATGGACGATGGTCAGTCATCTTTTCTGTAAAAATGATCCTAATGATGCGAAAGGCTTCACTTGACCTTTTGGCTATCTTTTTATTTTAACCTATTCACGGTGGGTCACCTCCTCAACGGCCTCGATTAACCGGAAACATGGCCCACCAAGTGGCATGCATGCAGTCTTTAGTGCCACCTTGTCACAAAACATGGATGAATATCGGATGTGTCGAAAAGCTGGGCCACATAAATTATGATCATCTGATATGAAAAAATAAGGTCCATCCATCCATTGCATAGGCCAAACCACAATATTCTGTCATACCATGAGCTGTACATTCGATGGATTGTTTGTCATACACATGTGACGTGTTGGACTATCTTTTTTTCTAATTTATTACACCACGCACACCCGCACGCACTAACGCTAGTAGAATTTCACCGCCTTGGGTACTCGAACCCTTGACCGGAGTTGAAACTCCTGAGAGTCTACCACCTGAGATGGCTATCTTGTTTCATGGACAGGACGTAGGGAAGAGCCTCTTCCTGCAGACAATCGTAACCATTGGAACAGTGCACTTTAATGTCAGCTGTTCACCATAATTTTTAGCCATTCCTTCCTCAAATGGTTGTAATCTTTTATTGGGAGGGCTGGTGTAACGCCAGTACTAGTTTTTAATAAAATAAAATAAATATAAATATAATTATTATTATTTTTAATTTAAATTTGAGAGAGCTCTTATCCAAAATTCTATCTTTAATCCTATCTTTATCTTTTACCTAATTCTAATCTCATCTTATCTATATCACTAATTACTTATTTCATATGAAAACCTCATGGTTATAGAGATTGGTATAGGGTCATATGTATGTGTCAAGTTATAAATGAATGGATTATAAGATCCCAAAGGTTAAAATATTCACGAGTCCTAATTTCTAGATCGGTTAAAATATTCACAAGTCCTAATTTCTAGATCGATATGACCATCGGATGAGTCATACTAGTTAGATCTAATTGTAAGCATTAATTTGTATATTTGATCTTAAGATGGGTGATCAGGCGATCAGACGCATCGGATCTGATCCCTACCATTCATATACATAATTGGACAAATCTATAATGACATTAGAATTGTGCATGGATCTGGTCGTCTCATAAGTCACAATGATCGTAAAAATGACTATTATTATTATTGTCTTAGGAGAAATGTGGATCCTAGATGGTCTTGATCTAAATAATTCATTGACTTTTCCTTAAATCGATCAAGTGGAAGCCAATGGATGATCTAGATCTAATCCAAATATGTAAATAATCCTTTAATCTAAATAATAAAGTAAAAACTTTCACAATATTATATTAATCTTCAAACAGTAACTTATTAAGAATGTATAAATTGTTTAAGGTTTATTGAATAGTGCTTAGTCACTTAAGATGATTAATCAAATGTCAACCCCATTGTGTAGTGAAATTAGATCAAATAATAATTTGGTGTATATGATTGTTAAGATTTCTGAATTCAAATCAATTTGATCATCTTGTGGATTTTTCACTGCTAGACCTAGGTAAGTAATCCCAATATATTTAATATTTATGTAAATTAAAATATAATTGATTGTGTAGTTGAATGATTGATGTGTTGTGTCTATTGATGTATTGTCTCATTAATTTAACTGATGGTAATATATGAAATTATGATACATGCTAATTTATGATTTCACATTTGATTACTGAAACATGATGGGATCAAGTATGTATATTCATAATAAGATAAGAATTTATGAATATCTATGAAATGATGAAATCATATATTATTCGTCACATAGGCATTTTGCATCAAATAGACTGTCACTCCATCTGATACATTCATATCATTTCGCATTATATATCTTGTACTATTTTAATTGTATGTACATAAAACATGTTAGGTTATTTCGCTAAACCTGACCAGCTTACCTTTTTATTGATAGAAAAACCGTACAGATGGAGATACGGTTGATGAAGTTGCTTAGGAACCAGAACATACAGTAGAACCTGAACACGACCTACGGGAAACATGGTCGTACCTCTCAGAAGAGAAACTAGCTAAGTTTGAACTGTTCCTAATTATTTAATTGAAATTTTACCTGTGATGGCCTAATTTATATATAATAAAAGATGGAATTGATTGTAAGATTTTAGACATTTAATTGGTTTTATTTAATTAAATTATTCTATGTCTATAATAAGCATTCACTGGTAAGTTGTATTAATTAATGAATTATGTCAAATTTAGGTTGATTAAATATTTATGGATGTTAAAAATGAAAAGATGTTTGTGCTTAAATCATTTTGTGTGAACGATTATTAATGGATTTAGTTGAAATGTAAAATGAATATTCATTTTTATCTTTGAATAATCATACGATGAAATAAGTACACATAGCGTATGAGTTACAACTCAAAACTTCATTTTTATCTTTGAATAATTGTACGATGAAATGAGTACACATAGTGTATGAGTTACAACTCGAAACTCGAGTATAAGGGTGCACAATCTTTACTTGAATTTTGAGGCAAGAAGGGTCTAGTCCACCTCTTTAATGGTTTCCAAGCTAACTTAATCACTTAGAACAATGAGAAATCGGAGCTCCCGCATGTTACCCATATCTTCCTCAAATGGACAGGAAAGGAAAAAAAAAAATACTTTGACAGTCTGTCAAAGAGTTGTCATCGATACATATGCTCCGTCACTCAAATTAAACCACCCAAATGGTGGGCCTCTGTTTTAAACTGGTTGGTTGTGATGAAAAATAGCCAAAGAACAAATTCACCTCATAAATCAGAGGTTGCAATCGCTCAAACAAATCTGATTTAGAATGCTAACCTATTTGTGGGTCCTACATATTGGACGGGTGATTTGAGTCAATCTTTGTCACATTTACAATATAAGGGTACCTGCGTATCAACCATCACCCCTGCCAGAGCATCAAATGACTCCCCCAAAAAATACTACAAATATCCAGCTGACATGTTGATATGATGCCATGTCAGCTCTTCCGAGGATTCATACCATTCTCCAGGAACTGATATTGTAGTGTGTGAATTAAACCAGCAATCGCTGGTGACAGGATTTCGTCCAACGGCTTGGATGGCTGCAATTTCCACCATCCAATATTTTGGGCCCACTACATTAATATCTGTTTTATCCACACCGTTCACCCATTTTACAGAATCATTTGAGGGCACGAGCCTAATTCAAAACTCAAGTGGACCAGAGAGTGAGCACACCAATATTAAAAACTTTTTTTTAGAGCAAAAGGAATTTTCAACCAAGCCAATATGTTAAATGAGTCGAATGGCAAATAAACATTGTGGCGGGCCATAGGAAGATTTTCAACGGTGGGCATCATTATACCCACTTCTTCATGTGGTGAAATCTACTTATCATATCATGTCAGGCACGCTAAGATTTTTATAAGGGTCACTGGCCGATCACCACCTAGTTAGATAGTGAAAAAGTACTGTAGACCCCACCATAATATGTGTTTTATTTGTACCGTCCATTCATTTTGCCAGCTTAAGTCCAAATATAACATATCCAAAGTTCTGATCACATTATAAGAAAGAGAAATTGACCACTGTAAATGCCACCTTTTACCCGGTGTCTTTTTCAAATGCTCCCAAACTTACTTTCCCAGTCTAAACCTCTCACTTACGGATAGAGTAATTGAGAACGAAAATACCTCTGCTTTTGGAAGATATTTCTTTAAAAAGCAGGGTATTTACATGAGAGGTTTAAACTGGGAATATAAGTTTGAGATGGTTCAGAAAAGATGCCGGCTAAAAAGTGGCATTTACAGTGGTCAATTTCCCTATAAGAAATAATGGAGACCGAAAGCCTACAGTTGAAAGCTTCTCGAATGTCAGAAAAGTTTTGAATCGAGCTGATATGTGTTTATAATTTGCCAAGGTATAGACTCTAGGAGTTTCAACTCTTGGTCGAGGGTTCGAGTACCCATAGGTGGTTAGAGCTGAACACGAGTAGAGTCGAGTCGAGTCGAGTATCCCCCTGCTCATACTCTACTCGCCTTGGCTGACTCCTGCTCGTACTCGGCTCTACTCGGGTGACGAGCATGATTCCCTACTCGTACTCTACTCGTTCGAGTACGAGCAAAAATCAAGTCAGGTCCAAGCTTTCCCGCCTTGTAGCAAATCTCAGTACTTCCGGTGCGTTGAAGTCATGCTCAATGCGCACCTCCCATCATAAAGCGCGGATCACCTTTCCCCGCCAATATGCCACATGTGTAGGGAATCAATACAGTGAAAACTGTCGGCCCTACCATAAAGATCTCCCTTCTACAAAATCAGGCTATTCCTCTCACTAGGTGGGCCACACCTATTTGTTAATCTAGGTTGTCGGTTGCCCAGTGATTCCAACTTTCTGGCTCACTTGATGAGTAGCATGGATTGATTTTCTTCCAGGTGATCTTCGCGGTGGTTACTACCATTTCCATGTCACTGATGCTCCACACAAGTGGCATGTTGGAGGGAAGCTGTACAATAGAGATATCATAGCTCAAGTACACCATCCAAATAGTGGGCCCACCTGAGATGAGCACAATGAACTGGAAGATCAGTGAACATAGTCAACGGTCGTATTTCAAAAGAAAAACAATGTCCATTAAACAAAGGCATGGATTCTCCAATCATTCTGATTTCAGGTTTATTACCTATCTATAGAAGGTAATATGATTTCAACCGTTTTGTTTGAGTTAAGCGCATGCCATGTGTACAGTTTCTGAGTGCATGCGTATCAACCACTGCTCTCCGCAAGAGTATGAAATAACTCTTCTTTGATCCAACAAGGAAAAACACTAAAACTCCTGTAGACTATGACCATCCATACACGTGAACACAGTCTCCGTACACATGTGAACACGAGTCAAGTACGAGTCGAGTACCAAGTCGAGTACCGTTCAGCTCGTACTCTACTCGTAATCAAAACGAGTATCAAATTCATGCTCGTACTCTGCTCAAACTCATGACGAGCCGAGTCGAGTAATTCCGAGTCGAGTCGAGCGAGTAACCGAGTATACTTTACTCGTGTACAGCTCTATAGGTGGTGAATTTCCACTACGGCGTGAGTGTGTGGTGGTGTGTAAAAATAAATAAATAAAAGTCATCAAGGTATATGACTTTACAGGTTAGATGGCAAAAATACATTGAGGTAGACCTAGAGAAGTTGGTAAACAATTAATTTTCATTTTGACATGCTTCATTTTTTAGCTAAGGCGTTAAAATGAGCCGGCAAAGTGGAAGGATAGCTTGGATAAAACACATACGTTAGAGCAATGCCCACCCACCATCTAGCTAGATGGTGCTGTGGTCACCCCCTGTCCACATCTCTCAATAGGAGACTTTATGACAGAACTGACAGCCCTAACTGTACTCTTACACGGACCTAAAACCCTACCATCATAGGGTCCATAGGTCCCAAATAGTTGTCTGTCTTCTTCTGATAGGGAGAAGATTATGTACGGCCCCTACCTCACCTAGCATGGTGCAGTCCTCACAGTGGGGCCCACCTTAAACGTTAAAAATAGATGGGTTCGAGAAATAGAAAAAGAAAAATACATGTATGGTTTCTATGGTTTAATTAAATAATAATAATAATAATAATTTAAAATAAGCTTTAATTAATTTATTTTTTAAAAGAAAATCTTTCTTATCTTCTTAGGCAGTGGATTAGCTGTTACCCACCTTGACGAATGTATTTCCTATTGATAATGTCTATCCGATTTTTTTAGCCCATATATATATATATATATATATATATATATATATATATATATTGAGGAAGTTATACCTAAATTTTGTATAGACCATACCATGGGAAAAAGTGGTGAATGACCGTGAAAAGCTTTTTGTAGGTCACAAAAGTTTTAGAACGAGCTAATTTTTGTATTGTCCCTTTAATCTTATAAATGAGTTGAATGTCAAATAAACATAGTAGATTTGATTACAATGGACCTTAGAAAGTTTTCGTCCAATCATCTTTGTCTCTTGTGGTGTGTTCCACTTGAGATTTAGAATATGCTTAATGTTTAGAACCACATCCAAAAATGGGATGAAAAAATAGATGGATAGAATGGATATACAACATATCATCAAGGTGGCCCTACGGTAAGAGACCTTAGTGGGTAACACCTAATCCAGTCTTCTAAGATTCCTTTACTTTTCTTCTCTTCTTTACTCTTTTCAACACAAATGAGACTTCATTTTTATATTCCTAGGATAACTTATTTATAATTTTTTTTAAAGATAAAAATATCCTTTAAATAGTGGTTTTTATATCACTAATTCAAAAATTAATACACCATCCCCATAACTTTCACACACAAAAATCATTCGCAATCATGTGTATTTCCACATGGGGTCCATCGTTATACAACTTAGCCATGTAGGCCCTACTAAATGACGTTAATTCTAACTATGTGGGCCCTAATTAGGGACAAATGGCAAGTCATTATATTTAAGTAGACCCCATCTTAACCAAATTAAGGCCAGTTTATTAGAGAAGGTTTCAAGTCCAATCAGTTGGATTACGGTCCACTGAAAGGATAATTTCAAATTTATTATTTATGTGACATCCAACCCTTTCAAAAAGTTGGTCCCATCACCAGGACGCCCTACTACAAAAATCAGCCTCATCTACTCAGTAGGTATGACAAACCATATAAACAATATCTAGCCATTGATAAATAAAACAATACAAGTGTGGTCTACTCAGAAATCAGATGTGGCTGAATTTTTCACCAGCTGATCGTCACAACGGGGCCAACTTATCGGACCGGTTAGATATCGCACAGACATCAAATATTGGAAGTTATCTACTGGTGTGGACCACTTATTATTATTATTACTACTTGTGGAGTACAAATAGCAGAAATAATATTTCATTTCCCAATTTGTTTGAATGTGATGATCCAAGCGGTTCATCTGGAAGATGACACAGTACATGGTCAACATGGATGGAATCTCAACGGTCGGAGCACTATGCATACAAAGGTGAGTGGGAAAAAGGTTTTGTATTTTTAAGGTTAATTTCTATTCATGTTGAGAGATGATGAGATTTTTACATATGATAGTGGGAACTTTTAGATCAACGGTCAGATCATCTCAGACAGTGAGCAGACCGGGCCGAATATCTATGCAGGAACCTTTCACTAAGCTCCAGAAAAAGATGCCCAACAAGAAAATTAAATAAGGTGAAAAAAAATTATATACAACGGCAGAGTATGATGGATGATACACAGGCACTTAGAATTTGCATGGGTGGCAATGAGTAATTCAAGATACAAAGATATCATGGACCAGAAATTAAGATTATTTGATTGACTGTAGGATTGCTGGACATTTAAGGGACGGTCAGAAATGAAAAGTTTCTGATAGTTCTGTTTCAATAAACAAGTGTCCGCAAATCAGAGATTACCATTGTTCAACCAACCTGATTTGACGTTTGCGGCTTAACAACGGTAAGTTCCATAGTTTAATCGGTTTAGTCGGGTCGATTTGTGCCACGTGTAAAAAAATAGTGCCTGTGCATGAAGCGTCGTACACAGCTGGAGTATTAATAACTCCACCAAAGGCCCAAAAATGAAAAAATTAGCACCGTAGATGAGTCCGTACAATGCAGTTATTTTTTTTACAGCTTATCTCACCAAAGGCAATTTTTAAGGTATATACCTTAAATTTTTGACGAAAATATGCCTACCCATTAGAATAAAACATCTGAAAAAATTGGAAGTATTTTCGGCTTTATAGGCTTGTTAGCACAAATAGATGTCTACTTCAGAGCTTGCGGTTTTTTTTTTTTTACAGTACCAGTAAAAAAAAAATCATGAGTAGTACGTGGGTCTATATGACGCAAAATACTCCAAAAAAAGAAAAAGAAAAAGTGTTGAAATTCACTTGGGTTTTGGATCACCTCATATGTTTTTTAGTGGCATGTCCTGAGATGAGCTCAAAAAATAAAACCGACTGGATTTCTCACAAACATATCGGTGAACCCCACCCAGCATCCTGTGAGTCGCTGGCTTCTACTGAAATGTTTGTAGAAATCCATCCTGTTCATTCATTTTTGAGCTTATTTTTGGACCTGTGCACCAAAAATGAGGTGTATACAAAACTTTGTGCAGGTCGGAACTTATCCAACAAGGAATTTTGCTACCTTAGGACCGTTATAGTTACGGCCGCCATTCACAAGGGCTTCAGCCGGCTCCCCCGTCATCAGGTCACCAATACAGAAGAAACAGTAAAGATTCGGTGATCACCGTTGAAATATTCCCATGGCTATCAAAGTTTCCTAGAAAGGTTTTAACCATAATCATTTCTTTCCTGAATTTTCCCTCTTACCTGACCCACTTGAGTTTTAGATCCAACTCATATTTGGTAGCATATCCTAAAATGAGCTCGAAAAATATATTAACAAAGTGGATTTCTCGTAAACATTTCAATGGACCCCACCGATCATACTTGTGCAGGAAATCCGCGTCCCTAGAAATTGGCGTGTACACCCACCATGCTAGCTGACACGCAGTGGGTCCCACATTGAAAGATGTTTTGGCCTTAAAAAAAAAAAAAAAAAAAATAGGTGGGTCCAATGTCAAAGTGGGCCTTAATGTCGGCAATGTCCATCTAAATTACTCCGGCCATAATGCCCATATTAGGACATACCTTTAAAAGGAGTGATGCCTAAATAGAGTTTTTGAGACAAACCCCAATTTATATGGTGTGTTTGGATGACCTCTCACAAAACCCGGATTGCCTGCTCGTCTTAGCTGGTAAGAGTCAGATCTGTGTGGGGCCCATCCCAGTGTATCTGTTTATCCGCGCCTTTCATCCCTCTTCTCATATCATTTCAAGTTAGGAGCTAAAAAATCAAGTTATGAGCTTTGAGTTGGATTTAAGTCATCTCGAGATGCGAGTCATCTATGTTGTAGTCCACTTTAGCGTTGGATTTAGCTCATTTTTGAGGTCATAAGTTAAAATGATCTGAAAATATAGGGATGGACGGCATGGATAAACAAATACATCACACAGATATGTCCGTTCCCCGGAAAGAAAATCCGCTTCTCGCCTCATACCACTCCTACCAAAATGGGAGCTGAAAAGCCTATTCCACGAGAAGAAGGCAGGCGTGAAAGCGGCCGCGGATTCAGGAAGTTCCTGCGCTGGTATGCTACTTGGGGCTCGCCACGACGTTTCTGAAAAATCCAACCGGTTTATATGATTTTTCAGATCATTTTAAGAGACGAGACTAAAAATCACGAGAATCCAAAACTCAAGAAAGCCATACGAAAATGAAAACCGGAGAAAGAGTTTTCCACCATTTAAACCTTCTGGGGCTCTATCTTGATGTTTATGTACCATCGAAATTATTTATAAGTTCATTCACGCTAGGATGGAATGAAAACACAAAACCATTAACCTTGTAATAAACTTTCGTGGCTATACAAATGTTTAAACGGTGGTCACTGAATCTCCACTGTTTCCTCTTGTGCGGCCCATCTTGAGTCTTGGATCCAAATGATTTTTTCTCTAATGTCCTAAAATGATCTGAAAAAACAGATGAACGGAATGGATTTTTCAGAAACATCATGGTGGGCCCCACGTTGCATCCCATTCCCAGGAACTTAATGTGAAAGGCTTTCGCAGTAAATCCGCGTCCCGTGAAAGCGTGCTCCACACCACAGCAATTCAAACCCGGCCAGTTTAACAGCCCTAGCCCTCAGAATCAGTCGACGATTCTTTAACAATAAGATATTATCGGGCAGACGCCCATCCCACGGGCCTTTAACGGGCTGGATCCATACCCGGCCCACATAAAACCAGAAGAAAGAAGAGGGACAGTACCTATCAGTGACGGTAGGTGAGAATGGTGGGTCCCACCAATGAACCTTTCTTGGCTTTCCTCCCCTATTACTCTTCAGTCCTCTTCGTGGAATTTCTTCTTGTTTCTTCAGTCCTTCCTCCCCTTCTACTCTTCAGGCCTCCTCTTCATAGTATTTCTTCTCATCTCTTCAGTCCTCCTTCAAGCAAGTCCTGAAAATTCCAAAGAAACAACAATTTTCTACGGAAAAGAAGAACAAAACGAGGAAGGTATTTCTTGGGTTTTATAATGGAAACGAAATCTCGCCCAAATCGAAACCATCCACCCCCATTAACGACTGCAACTCCCTCTTGATGAAATTCCGTAGAGGAAACTTAGATCGGCGTGGATAAGCCGATCATTTGATTAAGATAATAATAAAAGAGATCAAAAATTTTTACAAAATAGGCGTGGATTTTCACAACTTACAAAAATACTGCAATTTCTTGGACACCACAATATCTTCTGCTTCTTTCCTTCTCTTGATTGAGTTCTCCCGATGGAATTGGGTTTTACTATATCAAAACCCAAACCCTAAAAAACCCCCTTTCCAAAGAAAAGAAAGAGAGAGAGCAACTTGCATACCCCACTTTGTAAAAACGAGAGGAGACGGTCAATCTGCCATCTGCCTTTTAATAATAAAAATACCTGTCCTAATTTATAACTATTATATTATGAAAGCAATTTCATTTCTAAACTTTTATTATATATATTTATTTATATATATATTAAATAAAAATATTTAAAATATAATTATAATTATATTTAAATTAAAAATTAAAAATAAAATATAAAAACAAAACTAAAACAAAAAAAACACAATCATCCCAAAGATATATTCATTTGATTAGAATTCACCATTCTTCATTAGCCGCTCTCTTTAAGTGGGCCAATCACCAAATGCTTGATTTGCCTAAGACCATAGTGGGCCACTACCCATGCAAATGCTTTAGGATTCCACGTCATTAAGCATTGTGTATTTTGCTAGATAAAGCCATGCCTTATATATGCTCCACATCATCCGCTATTGTGTATTTTTTTCTTTGAAAGGATAAAAGTGAAGTAGTTGGCTAGTTTGGTGGTCCACCTACTACAAGTGGAAATCTTAAACAGCCTGTGATGGATCAGCCACCATCAGTCATCCTTTTCTGTGAAAATGATCCTAGCGAAGCAAAAAGGGTGCACTTTTATTGAGTAGGTCACACCAGATCATTCGATCATACAATCAGCTGTCCATTGGATGGTTTGTTATAAACACACGATGTGTTGGCTGTATAGGATCACTCTCTTGCTCAAAGACTGGAAGTGGTGATTAACCTCTCCCTGGATATGATCCCAACCATTGGATTAGTGTGCTTTAGGCTGTGTTTGGCTGGGTGGATTGGAAGGGATTGAATGGTATTAAGGTGGATGGCATGGATTTCAAGGTAACGATGGCTGTGTCATGTATTGGTGCAAGATCCATGGGATTCCGGGGATTGCTATATCATGTCTGTTTGGCACTCCCGTCCAATTCTAAGATTAAACCTTCAAATCTCTTCCAATTCTCCGAACCAAACATGTCCCACTCAAAATTGAACGGATTAGAGTGGATTGGATGGGATTTAAAGGTAATGATGGTGTTATCAGTGGATTGTCTTAAGATCCATGGGATTGCTATATCTCAGGATTAGATCACACAGTCTGTCGGGCACGCCCATCTATTCTTAAGATTTAACTTCCAATCCCTTTCATTACCACCCAATCCCTTCCAATCCGCCCGGCAAAACAGGCCCTTAATGTCAACCGTTCACCTAATTTTTAGTCATTCCTTTGTTAAATGGTTGTAAGCATTTATAGGGAGAGCTGAATCCCCAGAACACTGTCCATGGTCTGGGGATGGTTAACACGCGTGCACATGGCAAACAAGACACTTAAATTAAACCGTCCAAATGGTGGGCCTCTATTTAGGGATATAAAATGAAAAAAAACCAACAAAAAAAAAAACATTGATATGATCTTAGATTAGCCGGTTGGTGGACATTCTGATGGATGGTTGTGATGAAAAATAACCAAAGAACAGATTCAACTCACAAATGGGAGGTTACAATCGCCCAATCAAATCTGATTTTAAAATGCTAACCTAGCTGTGGGACCTACAAGCTCGACGGTTAATTTGAGTCAATGTTTGTCACACTTACAACATACGGGCACCTGACGTATCAACCATCACATCCATTTGATGGAATATCCATCTGACCGGTCAATATGATGCCACGTCAGCTATTTGGAAGATTCAGACGATTCTCCGGGACATGATCTCGTAGTGTGGCGATTTTACTGGCAGTCGCTGGATTTCTGCCCAGCGGCAATTTCGACCATCCGATATTCTGGGCCCACGATAGATGTATGTGCTTTACAGGCGCCGTCCATCCATTTTGTCAAATGAGCCAACATTGCAGTGGGCCTCTGAAAGAAAGATTTCAACGGGTGTATCATTATCCCCTAAAAATCGTTTACTTCCCCTGCGGTGCGATCTACTTAACAAATGTATAGAGAGCACATCATGGTGGGGCCCACAGCTTTTTCAGCACTGATGTATCAGTGGACGACTACTGAAGACGTGGATTTAGTAGGCCTGGCTAGAGACGGACGGCCATGCTAGGGGATGTGTGTTAAGAAATTTATTTAGATACACCGAAAAAATAAAAATAAATAATTGAAAATAACAATTTCATTAGGCTGAATCACATATAAAATACGCTATCTTTAAAGCGTGGTTCGTCCCCTTATCAACTGTTGATGGGTTTCAAGCGAATTACTTCCATGATAAAACAAGTCTTATCTGGATCTAGTGTGCAGCAATCACGATAGGTCCATTATGGAACAGTTCTAATGCAGTAGATTTCTTCTAATAGATTTAGATGGTAGAGATGATCACAGTATTCTAAGAAATCGTACTAGACCATCGCACCGAAGTCGCACCGGTTCGCGTAAGGTCGCGAGGGAGCGACCACTTTGCGACACGATGCGCACGTGCGAAGTGCAAAGTGTGTCATCTAGCGCCATTACAGCCTCACTGCCCTCGCCCGTGCCCGTGCCCGAGCCCGAGCGCGCGTGCGTGTGGGCCCGAGCGCGCCTGCATGTGTTCCAGTGCTTCGCACCGGAACACGCAACCCGTGTTTCATCTCCTCCAAAAAGCTTCAAGTAATAATACCCTTCTCAACATCTCATATAAACCACAAAACTATCTTTTGCATTTTCGATGTGGGATAAAG
The DNA here is from genome assembly GCA_021015155.1 of Magnolia officinalis. Lineage (NCBI taxonomy): Eukaryota > Viridiplantae > Streptophyta > Magnoliopsida > Magnoliales > Magnoliaceae > Magnolia > Magnolia officinalis. The sequence continues at coordinate 20,149,065 of JAJHSJ010000006.1, forward strand.
CACACACACCGCATTTTTTAATTCAAAAAGAATTTTAGTGGGAAAATCTCGAAATTTTGAAAATTTTGAATTTGAATTTTTATTATTTTTAAAACCACTGATTTTCAACAATGTGTAGGGCCCACCACGATACATATGTTTCGTCTATGTTATCCATACATTTTTTACGGAGGGTGGAAAATCTGTTGGGCCACCATGGTGCATTTGTTTTATTAATAAGGTTTATTCATTTTTATCAACTTATATTATCAAAAAAATAATGGAGATCTAAAGATTAAAACTTCTAGGGAGCCTCGGGAGATTTCGATTGCAAGCTCTAGAGTGGATGGATTTCTAACTCAGTAGAGCTATATGGACGTGGATTGCGTACTACCCCCGCCCATCCCTAGCTCCGAATGGGCAGTTCTGTGAGCGGGCCCACTGTGATGTATCTGTACATCCAAACCGTCTATCCCTTTTCTCATATTATTTTAAGGCATGAACACAAATATGAGGAATATCCAACGCTCAAGTGGACCACACCACAGATGACTCTTGCATTTAATGCAACTGACATTTACCGCTTTGTGCATTTTAATGCAACCAAGCTAATTATTTGGTGTGGTCTACTTGAGCATAGGATATGCCTCATTTTTATGTTCATGCCTTAAAATAATCAGAGAAAAAAGATTGATGATTTGGATGCACATATACATCACGGTGGGCTTGCCCACAGACCTGCCTGTTCGGAGCTAGGGACGGGCAGGGTAATACGCAATCTGCGCGCACAAGTCAAACTTGGCACTGTTCGGCTCAGCTAGGCCAATATCTAACCCCGGCTCGAACTCAGTGCTCAAGCCCAGCCCGGTTTGGTACAGCTAGTAACTTGGGCTAATATAAGCCGAGCTCGAGAGCAGTATATTTTCAAACACGTAAAGTGTATCTTCAATTTCTCATGTAATGCAAAACTATAACAATATTTTATAAGTATTTCATTAAACATTTGGAGAGTAGCATCGGAATCAAACACTTGAGCGAGCAACATCAAAATAAAAAAACCCGGTGCATTCATTCCTTCCTCGCAAACACTCCGTTTATGTCATTTTATCAAACGCTTGGCGAGCAGCTGAGTCATCACGTTGATTCGATCCGTAACTGTTCGAGATGACGTTCGATCCAAGTCGAGTTGAAACTCATTTCAAAATTTTTACCAACTAAACTCATTTTAGAGCAGAGGTGAGTGAGCTTTTCTAATTTGAATCAAACGAGCTGACCAAACTAACTCGGTACTGCTGTACACTCGAACTTTGGACCTGCTTTATTGCTATTATTATTAAGCCGGCAAGGTGGGGCTCCTCGGGACACGAGATTTCATAAAAGAGCTGACAGCCCTAAGCCTACCCACTAGTATTACCAATCGTATGATCCATAGATCGGGGAAGCGGACTGGGCGGTGTACCTCACACCAGCTATACTTGCTGTATTGACGCTAAATTCCGTGGGTTTAATCATGAGGTATGGGGTATTTTCAAACCATCTATACATTTATGAAGCTCGTCTTTAGGGCTGAGACGAAAATTAAGATAAGCTATCAAGTGGACTACGCTGCACAAGCTAGTGGGGATTGAATGTCAAGCATTGAAATTTTTTTGAGGTCATGGAGGTTTTGGATCAATATGAAATATGTTTTTTTGAAAATATTTGTGACCTTAAGAGCGAATTGGATGTAAAATAAATGTTATTGTGGGCCCTACAAATTATTTAATGGTAAAAATCATTATCTCCACTACTATTTATGGCATGGTATAAATGATCTTTGGATATATTCATTTTTTGGATAATACTTTAAAATTAACTCTAAAAATAGATGAGCAGTGTAAATATAATAAATACATCACTATCGGCTTATAACTTTGATCTCCTTTGAACCGTTAGTACAACTCGAAGCTTGAAGAGCATTGGTGCTCGTCTTCGCACGGCAAGTACCTAGCTGGTGTGAGGTACACCAGCCAATCCGCTTTCATAGATCGGACGCGGATTGCTTCTTATGCCGCTGTCTCTAGCCACGATTGGGCACATTTGTGTGGGGCCCACCGTGATGAATCTGTTTATCACTGCCGTCCATTATTTTTCTCAGATCATTTTAAAGTATTAATTAAAAAATGAGATAGATACAAAACTTAAGTGTACCACATGAAATAATAAACTTGAATTACATTAAATGCAAGAGTCATCTATGGTATGGCTCAGGTATTAGATGTGCTTCATTTTTTAGCTCATGCCTTAGAATAATCCGAGAAAAGGGATGGACGGATAAACAGATAAGTCACAGTGGACTCCTAAATAAATGTGTCGGTCGGTGACTAGAGAAGCCCGGAGGTAGGACGCAATCCGCGTCGCCCTCTATTGCAGCGCCTTAATTGCATCTACGGTCTCACCAAAGATGGTGCCGTCCTTACTATGGGACCCACCTTAATATATATATATATATATATTATATATTATATATTGAGGCCGTCTGTTATTTTTTTCACCATTTTTCTAAGTCATTCTAGAGCATGAAGCTAATAAATGAAGTACATCAAAATCTCGACGTTAAAAATTCTTAAGAGGCGTTGTAATGTTTAATTGGCATCCAACCTAGTCACAAAAGAGGTCGCCTGGCATTATGGATTTGGGGAGATTTAAGGGGATTTCAATTGCCTGATACGTTTGGCAACATAAGTTTTAATCTTTGGATTAAATGGTACGGAATTGTATTAGATGGGATTAATACTATTATTGGACAATGACTCATGTACAGGAGTTTCAAATCCTCTCAAAGAGGGTTTGAAATGGAAAGTAGAAGCTAAGATTACATCCTAAATCTTTATTTGAAATAAAAATATTTTTAAAATATTTGAAATAAATTTGTTGATGATTGATGAACGAGTATATCACACTATAAATAGGGATACAAAGACTTAAAAGAAGTTTAGGAATTAAACTATAACTAAAACTTACTAAAATTCGTAACTTATTATAAATGGTAAATTTTCTATTTGTAGTAAGTGTTATGTGTGGCTTAACCATGTTATTCTCCTAATTTTTCTAAACACTTTTCATGTTGGACACAACTCCTAAAGCCCAACGGATGAAGAGTTATAATCAAACTAAAACTTACTAAAATAGTAAAAATATAAATAAACATGGAATTTGACCATAGGTATGATAGAATCTTGCAAATTCGGTGTGGGTAACCCAGCTATAAAGTAGTTTGTCCTATCCCAAAATCATATATGGTACGTCGAGTAACTTATTTCGGTTTGCGAAATATGTCTGTTTTAAGGTTCTGACAGGCTTGATGACTTCTGCCTCCGATCGGGCCTTCTCTGATCCATCTTGAATATAAAAGTGTCCGCGACTCGCTCTACATCAGTCCCCTCCACTTCAAAAGAAGTCATCCTGCTTTGGTTCTTGATACTTGGTCAGGTGCATCGTAACAATACCCGGATCAAAAGTTATGATCAATTTAAGTTCTACCTTCTTTTGGTCCAACCATGCTAGGAACGTATCTGTGACATGCTCTACGTCAAACCCATTCGCTTGAAGAAAAAAAACTCGTCCTCGAGTTACTCAAGGTACTTGGCTCATGATTTTGAGATAACGTTTGATGCTGATGTTTATTAGCCATTTTCTTGTACTTGGAATTAGGCTCTTGAGCTAACACAATATATGTACTCATGATCTTCTTGACTTGGCTAGTATAGATCAGTTCCTTCACTTGTGCTTGCAAAATTTGACATTCTTTTTTACTCACCCAACAGTGAGGGCACTTAGGTAAGCTAGCCACAGGGACAAGGCCTATGTGACGTTATATGTCTCTCATGGGGGGCAATCCATCAGGTAAATCATCAGGCCAAACTTCTTTAAATTCGTTCAGGAATGGTTTTAAACTTGGAAGAATGTCTAAAGCCTTCAATTCATTGCCCTTTACCACTATTGCGTACATATCGCCGATTTTCTTGGATTCCTTCATGAAATTCTGAATGGTCAAGAGGGAGCTCCCCTCCACTTTAAAAGCTTCAGAGTATTTCTTTAGTGCCATAGGGGTAATGATTATCTTTCGACCATCCTTAACGAAGATATAAATATTGTATCGCCCTCGGTGGGTCGCATCAAGGTCTGACTGTCATGGTTAACCAAGTAACATATGACATGTTTTCATGTCGACCACGTCAAAAGTATCAGATCTTTATAAATTTTACCAATTGAAAACAAGACAGTGCATTGTTCAGTTACTTTGGTCTCGTTTACCCTTTTAATCCAACCAATTGAGTAAGGGGAAGGATGTTTTGTTGTAAGTAGCTGCAACTTATCTGTCATCACTTTCAAAACGATGTTCTCGCTACTATCACTATCTATGATCACATCACTGACCTTGCCGTTGACAGTGCACGGGGGTACAGAATATATTGTGTCGTTGTTGATGTAACTCCTTCCGTGGAGTGTACAATAATCGCCTCATGACCAAAGATTCGTCACGATCCTTAGTCGTCCATCCTTCGCCACCAACTCATTCCTCAGTGATTTGTATATCTCGTATGACAAGTAATTTATTAGGGAGTTCATTGAGTACAATCGTTTTGAACTCCTGCAACACTGGTCTTGAATCCTCTAGGATGTTCATACACTCCATATATTTTTCTTTTTCAACTAATGCATCTACATCTCAGGTTTCCTTAGATTGTTTAACAAAATCATGTTCGGTTAGGAGAGACTGTCCATCTACTATAGAAGTCTTTGGTTGGTTCTTCGTTCCCATAGGGGTGAGGATAATCTTTTTACCGCCTATAATAATATAAATACATTATCTCGACTTTTATGTGTAATATCAATATTATATTGACATGGTCGACCTAGTAACATGTGACAAGCTTTCATGTTGACTATGTCACACATTACTTCGTCTTTATAATATTTACCAATGGAAATGGATATAAGACATTGTTCAGTTATCTCTGTTTTGTTGACTTCCTAGATCCATCCAATCGTGTATGGAGATGGGTGTCATTTTTGTTTTCAGTTGTTGCTTTTCCACCATTGTTTTTGACATGAAATTCTCATTGCTCTTGATATCGATGATCACATTGCATGCTTTTTGGTATGCAGTGCACCTTGTTCGAAAGATGTTGTGCCGTTAAAAATTTATCTCTACATTTGTCATGTACAATGGCTTCCTCATGTTCACAATAGTGGCATGCGATTCACCATTATCGGTGGGTGCTTTGCGGAAATCGGGTTGTTTCGTATAACGACGCGGAATTAGCGCATCCGTAATACAATTGAAAGTTGTCTGCAGCTCTTGCATGGTCAACTGACTCTCCCGGTGGAAAGCTTCTATTTTTTCTGAAAGATAACAAATTCCTGGATCACCGTCCACAAGATTTTGGTTTATACATTCGTTATTTGTCATCGGTCCGAAGGGAGTCCTCTCTTTGATACCAATTGACGCAGGGATGAATGTGATAAGGTCGATCACCACCTTCCTTACGAATAACTATTCTGAATCCACAGAGCTTCTCTAGACTCCTCACAGAGACTTCTCGAATGCACGAGAAAAAGAAATAGAAGTAATTTTAAAATATTTGAAATAAATTTGTTGATGATTGATAAACGAGTCTACAACCCTTTAAATAATGATACTAAGACTTGAAATAAGTTTAAGAATTAAACTATAACTAAAACTCACTAAAATTCGTAACTTACTATAAATAATAAATTTTCTATTTATAGTGTCCCATGTGACTTAACCACGTTATTCTCTCAATTTTTCTAAGCGCTTTTCATGTTGGACATAACTCCTCAAGCCCAATGGATGAAGAGTTATAATCAAACTAAAACTTACTAAAAATAGTAAAAACGAAAATAAACATAAAATTTGACCATCGATATAGTGGAATCTCGCAAATTCGGCGTGGGCAACCCGGCTATGCTAGGTTGGTTGGCTAAAGTAGCTCGTCCTACTCCAAAATCATATATGGTATGACGAGTAACTCATTCTAGTTTGCGAGATATGCCTGTTTTAAGGTTCTGACGGTCTTGATGACTACTGCCTCCGATCGGGCCTTCTCTTATCTATCTTGGACATAAAATGTCCGTGACCCACTCTACATCATACCTTAATGCCGTCCATCTGTTTTGCCAAGTCATTTTAGGGCATGAGCTCAAAAATAAGCAGATCCAAATGTAAGGTGGACCACACCATAAGAAATATAAGCAACGGCAATAATTGAACGCCCACCATTAAAAACATCACTAATAACCACATTAAAAAACATAGCAAGACCAACTTTAATGCCAGTCATAATGTTTTAACCGTTAATAAGGTAACACCAATGAAGGGAAAAAACATATATCAGTTTGATCCAAATCTTTTGTGGCCCATGAAAAGTTTTATAATAGTTAATCACTACCGTTTCTTATGGTGTAGTGTGTAGTCCACGTAAGATTTGAATCTGCTTCATTCTTAGAAAAACGGACGGACAGCACGCCTATACAATACATACATCAAAGTGGGCCCCACGTTAACGGCAGCACCATCTTGGTTGAGGCCGGGCTGCAACTAATCATCCCCCCTTCCGACGGTGGCAACAGAATGAGCAGTTAATGGTCCCACTCATCACTGAGCCTGCACTTTGTTGACGACCGTGTGAGGCCAATGTCATCCAAGCCGTTGATCTTATTAGAGATTCAAACCTGACAGGGGCTGCCGCCTCTGCCATTCCGAAGATCCCAACCTCTTGTAGATCCCCACAACAAGAAAACGGTGGGAGATCTCAGTGTTTGAACGAAAATAGTTCCCTGATCCAAGGATTGAAATATTCAAATACGAAAATGCGACCCATCATATTTTAAGGTTTTGGGTCATCCAAACATGCCGCCACAACCCTACAATCCCTCCTTGAGAAGCTACTGAAATACTCTACTATCGATCTGCTGATCCCACCGTGGATAGAGCATGCATCAGAAATCTCACCAGTTGAAATTCTGAGTTAGTCGTCCAAGGTCAGGACACAATAGACCAATGTAAAATTGATATTTATGTGGGCTACCTAGACGCGCTTCCACAGCCAAAAAAAAAAAGTGCAATATCAGGACCATTCATAAGGAATGGGGCCATAGGCATCATGCCACGCCCAATCTTGGAAAGTTTAGGAGTTCATGTAAATATCATCATTGGGAGTTCATGTTTGGACGAAACACTTACTGGTGGGATCCACCTTGTAATGATCCTGATCAAACATCTACTGGGTACTGCCATGGATGGAAGGCTTGGCACTTCAATTGGGTGAATCCTACAATCCATTTGTCCGGTCATGGGCAATAGCAATAGGTCCAGCGACTGGATGGATGGGATTTGTTCAAGGACCAGACTGGCCTGAATGGAAACGACAATAGTTCCAGCCAAGCGTGCAATTACTCTAGAATTCAAGGCTAACATGTCAATATTTTAAAAACAAACAAACAAAAATGGAATGATATTTTTTTTCTAGTAACAAGTAAGAACAGAATGATGTCACACACACTAAGAAATTGCCCCTCTGAATATTAAACCAAAAATCCCTCGCTTGAAAGGGTGTTTCATCAGTCCCATTCAAGATGACTTCTTTCGGTGCTCGTGTTCACGACTCAGATAAATTACACCATTTTAAAGATAATGAAAGTCTTTGTATCAGATAACATTGCAAGAACGAGAAAAGAAAGATAGGCATGTGAAATGCAGCTACATCTTAATGTTGAAGTAATCTGGGTCAAAGTGGTGTAACCGCACATATCCATCTTCGCCGCCACTCGAGAAACTATTCAGTTAAGAAAAATTGAAGTAAGATCACTATATGGTTATCTATTTAAAAATGAAAATGGAGAGAGAGAGAGAGAGAGGAGAGAGAGAGAGAAGAGAGAGAGAGAGAGAGAGAGAGAGAGAGAGAGACTCTAGAGGTATATCTAATCCCTAATCCCATTTCAATCGCAGTAAAAATGGATTATTGTATCAAGCAAACACAGCCTGCTTAAGCAAGTCCTCTTCCCATCACAGAGGTGCAAAGAAAAGGAGAACACAGTTTATTAATAAGAGGATGTATATATTGATGCATGAATACATGTACCATTTCTCTCTCCATATATATATGGGAAAAGGTTCTATACGGTTGAGCTCATGGGAACTCCCTATGAGGTCGAGCTATCTGGGCCCCACCATGATGTATGTCGAACATCAACACCGTGCATTTGATGGGGCACCTTTAAATTATGGGATATCCCAAAAATCAGCAGCAGACAGAACTCAGGTGGGCCATACCATATAAAATCATGTGAAGACATACCTAAAACATATAAAAGCACTTGGTGGGGCCCACCTGAAATTTGGATGTGTCTGAGACTTGGTCTGCCCCTCATCCAAGTGGGACACACATAATGGATGGGCTAGATTTGTGAACCACATCTCGGTGGGCCCAACAATGATTATGAATGTTTTAATGGAGGGTAACCCCTCTCAACTTTTGTATGCGGTGTGGCCCACAAGTCACGGATTGACTTGATTTTTAAGCCCTAGGCTCATTATGGAATGGTTCCTCTGACTGATGGGGTAGAGTTCCCATGAGCTCGACTGTGTATATATATATATATATTGAGCGACACAAGCGATCTTTTCATATCAATAACATCATGGTGTTGTGATAGTGTTGCCAATGAAACACTTCAATTTTAAATTTTTCTGTTTAGAGTCCAGATTTGTGAATTTGTTAGGTAGGGTTGCAACTGGGCTGGCTCACCCAGTCCCAGGCCAACCCCATCCTTGGGGCCGGTATGTCATTGTTGGGCATAGATCCACCTTGGTTTTAATTAAGACTTGATTGCAGTAGGTCTGGGTTTTATCTCTTCCCATAGACCGACAGGTTGACCAGGCCTAGGTACAGTTCCTTCTATGTGAGGATTGGACTTGGGTCTTAAGCTAATGTGCCAGGCGAGGGCACCCTTTAGCCCAGCCCAGATGCAACCCTAATGTCGGGTGTCATGACAGATAAGATCTCATCTGAAAAGTAATCTCTGTAACAGATTGTACTAGCTTCTACAAACACTGCTGGTGTTTCCCCGTACAAAATGGGCAAGCCGGTGGAGTTTCTACAGAAGGGGACAGGCCTTTTAGGAGATCAACTGCGACGGAGATTGGCGAACCAAGCTAGCATAGGAAACTGTTTAGAGAGTACTTTAGCCATTCAAGTGCTTCACGTATTACTGTTTTAAGTCTCTATCCCTTTTTCTATCAAGCTCCACCAGATTTTTATTACTATTGCATTTTGAGATAGAAAAGTGAAAAGCAAACACATATATTTACATACTTATGAAGGTATCTATAGGACTAGAGTTGAAAGCCTACCTTCTCCCATCAGGATTGAATGCTAGAGCATTTATTGGTCCAAAGTGCCCTTTAACACCCCCGATTTCTTCCTGAAGAATCTGTCAGAAGGCAAATGGAGATACCAGATCACTCTCTGAAGTGTTGAAAAAGACAACTAGAATCATGGAGCCATATACAATGGTAAAGGATGCATGCAGGAAGAGGATTCACCTTGTGGAAGAATTTTGCTTCGAACTTCCCTGCACGACGATCTGTTGTGGTAACGTGCGATGCATCTTGACCACCTCCAATCACCACCTGGGAAAAAAAGGGGTTGCGACACATGTATAGTCTCATCACTAGTCCTCTTACTCAAAAATCAGAAAATGGAAGGAGACTCAATGCTCCAGTAAGCACTACATTGCAGCGCCTCAACTTTCTATACCATAATTGCATGTATGATCTAAAACATTCACTGATGGGGGGCAACCATAAATACGACAACAACCGAAAATCAAAATGATAGACAATTCTAACCATTTACAAGTGATCAGCATATATACTGTTGAAAATAACAACCATCACACGATATTAAGTTTATAACCATTTACAAATGGTGTACCAAAAGCACAAAAGTCTAGTTGATGACTTTATGCCTCGATTGTTAAATACATGGCAAGGATTTTTCCACCTTTGTGATGTTTGTTCTTAGAGGACGTGAAATTAAATTGCAGAAAATTTCTTTAGACTAACTTCTCTTTATTTCCTTCTTTCATTTTTTTTCCTTTTTCTTTTTCTAAATGAATAGCTTGAACTCTTTTAAAACAAGAAACAAGTATATAGAAAGACACTAACAAAATACAAAAACAAGGATCTCAAGCAACAAAACCAAACTCCCTGCCAATTCTAGCCTTTGCCAGACATCTGCCTCGCGATTGGGCACTCAGTGGGCATGAGACAGCTTGAAAATACCGTTTGGAGAAAATGCACAGAAATTCCCCAAGTAGTTAGCCAGTTCCCAAGCTACACGACAGGAGGTAGCCTATTTCATTGCATTTGCAGAACCACACTCAATGAACAGCAGAGACAACCCCTGCTCCGCAGCTATTTGAACTCCATGCAAGATTGCAGCTGCCTCAGCAAAATTGGAAGAGAGCAACACACAGAGGACCGAAAAATCCAAGATACAACATCCAGTGTGATATCTGAAAACCCCCAAAAGAACTGGGTTAACCGAGCACTGCCAAAATTTTATTTGAACCAGACCCCCAGAGGGGAGACCATCTTTCATGGCTTTTCACAACACACAATTCACAATTACTGATATCCTGCCTTCTAGAACTGATGATTTGCTTCAGGATGCCGTGAAATTCAATGTCCAATTTGCGCCATTCTAACAGCCATACCCTTGATTTGTCAAACACTCCGAAATACTAAAAGACCAGCCCCTAAAGATTCTTTGATTTTGCTCTAGGCATAGGGACCATTGGATCATGAAGGGTAACCTTCCACAAAGCTTCATAAGAGGATTATGACAGATTTACCCACCCTGCAGGCAAAATGGCTTTGTTTTTTCATGCTTTCTGACAAATTTCTTTCAAATGTCAAATTGATCAGGAAGCCTACCTAGTTCTGGTACTATATAAAAGACGCAGCGTGTTATGAATCTGTTAAAATTTGAATTATACTAACAGAAAGTGGTTGTTCTTCATATTATAGGAAATGGTTAGGGATTGGAGAATGGTTCTGTATTTGTATTAAATTGTTTAAATATCTTAGGATGCATTATTTGTTTCCACAAATTACGTTGACACAGTTTGTGGTTGGAGGAATAGTTTGACGGCTCCTGTCAATGCTAGTCTCCGCAAAGTTCCATTGCAAGGTGTGCCGTGTCAGATGCTGCTGTTATCAATATAGGTATCAGAGGGCATAATGGCCATTACGCCAGCAGTATCGGACATTTTTTTTTTTCAAAAAAAATCTAAAAATCCCAAATAATCTAAATACTCCAAATATGTATTCAAAATTTTATTTTATTTTTTTGTTTTAACCATGTTTATGGTGGCGTAACAGTCCACTCTTTGGTGAGAATGTTGTCTCTGCCTATCTGATGATTTTATTAACCTGTTAGGCTTAGATTGATATCAAATTGGCCCACAATTCATGCAAGTTATAACACTCCTCACGCTAATGTACATCACCATGCATTTGATATCATTCCCCCAAAGAAAATTAAATTCGGACAAATACTGCCCACTGATTTAGGGGACCATTTGAATGCCCTCAAATAGTCCCCAAATTCATATAATGTATGGCATTCATCCCACTAATACATATCCCTAGGCATTTGACAAAACTTCTCCCTAAGTAATTATAAGAAAAAAATAAATTAAATTCGGATAAATAGTGTTAACGATTTAGAGGGCCACTCTTCCCCCAAATCGGTCCTAAATTCATGCAAGCTATGGCGCCCATTCCACTAATGCATATCCATGACCATTTGACATCATTTTCCCAAATAAATTTTAAGAAAAAACTAAAATTAAATTCGGATGAAATAGTGTCGCCGATTTGGGGATAATTTGGAGGACCACTCGATGCCCCAAATTGGTCTCAAATTCATGCAATATATTGGCCTGAGATCAGTGGACATTTATTGGACAGTGAAAGATAAAAATATCCAATTGGCCCCAACTTACGCTTATTTAATCATCCTACTATCAGATCATCTGACATTTATTAGACGTTGAACAATTAAAAATATCCAATGGTCCTATTTCAACAAACAAGTGTGTCCATAAATCAATGGTTAACATCATTCACAAGTGTCAAACGATAAATCATGTGTATCAAGCTTCACAATCCCACTAGACTAGTGGGAGTTGCCCTGACTATGGGACCCACCTTCATGTACGTGCGGTCTACTATGGGACCCACCTTCATGCATATCCATGCCGTCCATCAATTCTACCATCTCATTTTAGGGTATGGTCCCAAAAATGAAGCAGATCCAAATCTTAAGTAGACCACACAATAGGGATTGTGCCCACCATTAAAAACTTCTTGGGGCCACAACTTTTGAATCATGCTGATATTTGTGTTTTCCTTTCATCCAGGTCTGTGTGACCTTATCAACAGGTTGGATGGCAAATAAAGAGTATATTGGCCCCTGGGAAGTTTTTAATGGTGGGCGTTCAATGACCACTTTTTCCTATGGTGGGCGTTAAATTTTAATGGGAGTTTGATTGGAAACCCAGGTCTGGCTGGCATTGATGGTTTGTTCGGATCTCGAACCAGTAAGCCTTTTGAAGTTCACTGGTCCTTGGGGACAATGTCACTTGAATACTGCAGATGGCAGAAGCCACAATGTCACTGAAAGGAGCAAGAACTGCCAGCAACCATTACTTCTGGTCCCTGATCATTGAAGACAACTCGGAAAATGCGTTTAAATGGGACAAACTGGGTCTGCGTGTTTGGAGGGTTAGGTTTCAAATTTAGTACTTAAATTCTATGATACCTGGAGTTCTAAACATCAGTGACCTCCTCTAATGTCCATAGAGAAGCGAACTCTGAGGCTCATAGTCAGGCAAAATTGGGGGTACTAAGAGAGCCTTCATAATAGCCAGAAGCAGCAAAATTTTGTATTGTGGAGGATTTGTAGTGAGGGGACTTTTTTCCTAGTTTTTCATGCTTTAGAGTAACTAATGTATATATCTTCAAGCCAATGGCTCTTGTATTCTGTTTGATTGTGATATTTTAATAAAAATCTGATGTTATTCATCAAGGGGGTGTTTTTTCCATAAACCGTTGATTTCACTGCAAATGAGTAATGATTATTTACCTGTGTAAATGCAGCGGCGGTCCCGAAGTTGACATTCAAACAAGCTCCCCACTTTTGAAAATACAAGTACAGTTTTCACATATAAACTTTGTGGGCCCACCATAATGTATGTATATTATCCACACCGTCCATCCATTCCGCCAGCTCATTTTATGGCATGAGCCCAAAAATGAGGCTCAAGTGAACTACACCATAAAAAATGGTGGGAATTGAACACCTAATGTTGAAAACTTCTTGAAGGCCACAAAGGTTTTGGATCAAGTTGATATTTGTGTATACCCTTCATACATGTCAATGTAATCTAATGAACAGGTTGGATGATAGATGCACATCCTTGTGGGCCCTAGGAAGATTTAAATTTTGAATGGTGGATGTCATTAACCCCCGGTTTCCTATGGTGTGGTCCACTTGAGCCTCCAATTTGTATTTTTTCGGCTCATGCCCTAAAATGAGATGGTAAAACAGATGAATGGTGTGGATCACACACATACACTACTGTGGGACCCACAGACTTCAACGGTTTCCAATCCCTCTTGATTTCATGCTTTTTGGACACAATTTTCAAGATGTAATTATATATTTACTTTCCCCTCAAACAAACACCCTTCAAAATTAACTATTAGTTATTTACCCGCATTTACTAGTGTAATTGAAAAAAAAAAACACCCCCGAAAAAATTGCTCCATAACTTCTTATGATTTAATTGTGCAACTTTACTTTTGAAAAAAAATGTAGAATGCCTTTGCACAAATTTTGCAAACTTAAGGGGGAATATGTGAAGTCCAAAAGGTAAAAAGAAAACGCAGATTTATTGAGAATCAAAGATTCCCAATGTTTCTTAATATCAGTAAGCCTAGCTACTTGACGCAATGTAGTTGCAGAAACAATGAGATCTTGAGGCCCAAATCACTTGAAAGGACGAAGAGCACACACCACACAAGAATACTTGAATAGAGAGGGATAACCAACTTATCAACATCAACGTCTTGCACTATATACAACAAATTAAACAACTTCACAAAACTCAGAAGAAAAGTGTAATGCTTCTACCTTCTAGAACAAACCCTACTTATAGATCCTAAAGAAACATCCTAAAATCCATTTTAGATCATTAACAAGATTTCACAACCATTAGATTTACTCTATATAAATCAAATGCATCCAAAATAGAAAATGAATCTACAAGAAAATTTGCCAAAATGAAATGGCTTGAAAATAGATTATGTAAGTCCAGAGAATCACCCCCCAAGATCTTCAAAGAATTAGCAAGATCTTCAACTAGAATCCCCCAAAAATAGTTAGAAATTCAATGAGCATTCATAATGGGACTTGTCCTTCCAATTCACCAAGTACCTCTTGTATTAACCTTAACAGATGTAGGTTGTCTTTGTGCACAACACTTGTTCAGCTTCTATTTTCCAGGAGTTGTTTGTCTATATTAGCAATAACTCTACACATCAGGAACCTTTCCATGGTACTCAAACAAAACAACCATGTTGTAAATACACAAGATATATAAGTCATCCAGCAACTTAATTTTATAGGCATTGCCACCAAACTTCCTCGTAACTCAGTATCGACCAATCTGCTTAAACATAAGCTTGTTATAATTTCACCTCAAAAACCTTGCAGATGGAAAAACATAAGTTGCTTTGTTTATATATCTTCTCTAGCAATGTTCATTCTTGGAACTTGGATTTGTTCGCTATGATCTTCTCCTTTCACTTCCCTATGTCTTCTTTCTTCAGAACTTGTCTGCTTGGTAGCTTCCGCCCTTTATTAGATTTGGCGTTGAAAGGTGCTCTGCTTCATCGATTGCAATGTGATATTAACACCATCTTAACAAAGAAATTAGTATTACCACGAGCCAAATGTAGCATATCTTGATCACACATCCCTGGTTTCCAAGCAAAATATAAGATGGATCCAATTACCAAAAAGGATACAAGTGTTACTCTGCTAGAATTTCAAGCAAACAATTCATCAATGTCACCTTTGAAGATATTCCAGTTTATTCATCTTAAGGGAAGTTTCCGGATTCTCCCTCTTTGGAGGATAGGAAAATCCTCAATGTCTCCTTGCTTACCTTTTCCTATGCTTGAACCTTCTCCTTCGTCTTCTCTTGATGATCTTTTGACTACCACTCAACCTCCTAATTTCCTCCTACTAAGAAACTTGGGAGGCTTGAAGACGTTCGATGGAAGAAAAAGTATAACACCCTTCCTCTTAAGGGTCTTAAGGGAAGTTTCCCAATTCTCCCTCTTTGGAGGAGAGGAAAATCCTCAATGTCTCCTTGCTTACCTTTTCCTATGCTCGAACCTTCTCCTTTGTCTTCTCTTGATGATCTTTTGACTACCACTCAACCTCTTAATTTTTTCCTACTTGGAAACTTGGGAGGCTTCAAGGCGTTAGACGGAAGAAAAAGTATAACACTCTTCCTCTTAAGGGTCTCCCTCAAATCTAATGTTGTAGAACCAAGTATGACTTCCCCTTTTGATTAACTTCATGTTCCTATTGCATTGCACAAAGGAAAGGAGTCATGTACTACTCATCTTATTGCCAATTTTATCTCTTACAACTCTCTTTCACCGTTATATTGTGCCCAAATTATTCCATAATGGTAACGGTGACCGTAGTGGCTGTTACATCCGTTCTTTTTCTTTTTGTTAAAGGAAAAAAAAAAAAAAAAAAAAAAAATTGATTCGGCCCCATAATGGGCCATTACAGGGCCATTTTTTCCATAGCGGCCGTTATGATCCCATAACACATAACAGTTACCACCGTCACTGTTGTCATTACTAACCGGTTTTTTTTTTTGTTTTGTTTGTTTATTTTTCATATTTCTTCTGTCCCAGTCCATTCTAGTGTTCATCGGCATGTCGCTCTTCCTGAGTGGAAAACTATCGTGCCGGAGGAGATCATTGCCCTGGACCAAAAAACAGCCTTGGGATATGGTTCAGTTACATCTCAAACAACGGTGGACAGATGTAAGTGGGTCACCACCATCAAGCACAAACCCCATGAAGAAGTCAACTACCACAAAGCTCATCTTGTGATGAAAAGATTTACTCAGACTGCGTTAGTTTCCACGAAATTCTTGTCATATTGACAAGTTAAATTCTACGTGTGTTCTACTCTCTTCAGCTGCCAATTTCAAATGGCCTCCCCCATCAACTTGATGTAAAAAAAATGTCTTCTTCATTGGGATTTGCAGAAACAAATGTATACGACACCTGCTCTTGGCTTTCTCCCAGCAGCTGAGAAAGGGTCTGCAAGTTCCGTAAGACCATTTATGGTCTCAAGCAATTCCCTTAGACAGTTTAAGCACTTTGGTCATGCATTGTTAAAGTCTGGATAATCTCAAAGTCGTTTTAATCATAATCTCTTCTTTAAGCATAGCATGGGTCTTTCTATAGTCATTGTCCATGTGGACGATATTACTGGAACAAGAAATGAAATTAGAGTGATTCAGTCATTGAAGTCTCTCCTTATTATGAAGCTTTATATTAAGGATCTCAGCTCCCACTGGTATATTTTATGGATTAAAGTTGCAAGGTCTAGGCGCAGCATTGTAATATAACAGAGGGTATACTCTAGAACTTCTTCAGAAATGATCAAGAGTATAGCAGATCTTCTTTGGGAAAGTGACCTTCTTGGCGCTCAGTCAACAGACACTCTGATCAAAGTATCAAACAGATCACCACCTACAGTTTGATAGTGGCAAGCCTCTACCTATAAGGACGCGGAGTCAGCTGGGTATCTTTCAGATTGCTGACGTACTTCTGAAAATTATATTGTGGTTGGTAGAAATCTCGTGACATGGAAATTGAAGCAACATGTTGTTAACTGCTCAAATGATGACCTGAATATCAAGCTATGGCTCATGGTTGGAGACCTTGTTGGATGAGCTGAGTCTTCCGGTCTCTTCTTCTCATCACTCTTCATCGAGACAATCTCGCAGTTATTCACATCTCCTCAAACCAAGCTTATCATGAGCACAAGAAGCACATCGAGTTGTGCCATTTTATCTGCGAAAATGTGGCATTAAAGGATGTTTACATGTCGTATCAGCACTCTGATGACCAACTTGCTGATTTTTTAACCCACACGATGGGTGGACATATCTTGCTTCGCATTTGGTCCAGGCTAGGCACGATTGATATCCATGCTCCAGCTTGAGGGAGTGTAGGAAAATATAAGTGTGCATATGTATACTATTTTGTAATCCTATGGAGTCTTCCATATTTGTTTCATTTTAATAAAAAGGTGTTAGTCCTTGGGCTAACACAATATACTAGGTGCTCAAAACACTCCCCTCATCGCAACCCAACAAACTTCCAAACTCGATCAAACTTTCTCTGAGACAGAATAACTCTTCAAGACTTAGGGCCTGCTTGGCAGACATGATAGTGCTATGGGTGTGAAAATAGCCCTATTAGGATATAGTTAATACCGTGTTTGGTGCATTAAGAGACTATGCACTTGGCATCGCTAGCCAAATAATCTTCTTATGGTGTAGTTAGGTTCCAAGAAAAACTCAGAATATGTGTATTTTGATAAGAGAAAAAGAGTTCAATTCCTTCATAATGTTTGTAAAATAAGATTCCTATACAACGCGGTGTGACACCCACCTTGATGTCAGGACTACATCCAATCCGTCTATAAGGTGTACGGTGCACCCCTTCAATTTCATACCACATCCCAAAAATCAGCTCAATCCAAAATAGTTTGGTCACACCACGAGGCACATTTGGGGTTGGGGATGCCGCCGCCGCCACCATCATCATATCTTAGATAAGACTTGTACCAATTTACTAGGGTTAGCTAGATTATTCCAGTTCCATCATTCCACTCCATCAAGGGTACCCTTAGACCATATGCCCTTTTGGGCTTTTCCCTTGCCCTTTTAGAGCCTTCAACTTGTGCCAACTCAAACCTAACCGGCACAGTTCTTGGTCTATATTGCACATGACTAAACCATCTAGAATGAGGATATCTAGCAATAAAACATTCCAGATTTATGTGGCCCACTATGCTCTATATTTGGCATCTTGTCCATTCACACAAAGGGAACTGTCAGGATAGATGGACAACCCAAAAATTAGGCCATTCCAAAACTCACGTGGGACACACCATGTGTTTTTAGAGTTTTAGGCATGATTTCACATGATGTGACCCGCCTAAGATTTGGATGAACCTTGAGCTTTGGGATCGAAGGAGAAATGCAGTGGCTCACATAATGGACGGATTGGATGTCAAGCACATATCACAGTCTGGGCCCCACACCCCAGGTTGTAGAGTACCTTTTTCTACAAACGTACAAGGTAGAGAAACCCGTTCTTAGATAAAAGGAAGGAAGAATCTACAAAGGACCCCAATTGATAGTGGAATGGTGGAGAAGGATTCATACAGCTGACTGCAATTAGTTGGGTTAAGGCTTAAATGATGATGATGATGAATCTAGAAAGGAACAGAATATATTACAACACTTGTTTTACGCAACTGCTTAAAATACCAAAGCTCTACTTGGCCCACCATGCTTTATATGTAAACCCACTCCGTCCATCAGGTGAGAAACATCATCTAAACTATACATACAATGTAAAACTACTCCTAAAACCTCTTAACTTCACATGTATGGCTGATTTTTTTTCACATCATCCTCGTGAGTTACACCTTATTGATGGGTTTGATGAAAGATAAACACCATGGTGGCCCCACAGTGCCCGCACACAAACCTATGGTTGGTATCCCGTCCCCATTGTTGCCTGTGGTGCGGACCACCTGAGTTGGGGATCTCCCTGATTTTATTTTATTTTTCCATGTCCTGGAATCGAGTATAGAACCTGACGGACAGTGTGGGCCATGTGGCTTTTAATAAACAGCATGGTGGTGCCCACAAGCTTGGGCATTTTAGGCTCTGCATAAAACCAGCTTTGAAGAAAATTCTGGTCTATAGAGAGGAACTGGTCTCAGAGAAAAAAGGGAAGGATCAAAAGAACCATATGCAGAGTTTTCTAATGATTGGAACCTTACACATTGCCTATGGCATCAATCTGTCAACTGGGATCGTGCATCGTGAAAGTTGGATGCCTCGAAATCAGGCCAATCCAACCATCATTCAGCCACCATATGAATTTGGACAGTTTGATGCATTCTCTATTGCAGAGAGTGTGGCCCACCCAATGACTAGATACCCTGATTCTTGGGTCATCCCATCATCAGCATGGGGCTTAATGCAACACTTGGATGGCACACATGCAGCACAGTGGGTCCTACACAGGCAATATTGCCTATGCAGATGCCCAAATGGCCCACCACCGGTCATGCCTGACCATTGGATATGTGGCGTCCACGGTTCTGCAATTGAAGCCCACACAAAACTATTCACTACCATTATTGTACAGGAGTACATTCAAACTGAGTCTAAGTAGAATATCTAAGTGGCTTGCGTCATAGGGCTATGTGGATAAAGTCATTTGGATATGGTAATTTTATAACGATTACCCATGTGATAACGATGAGTATCTATTGTTTGGCAATGAACTGACTATTAGAATAAACCTATGTGAACAGCACTAACTGGTGTTTGGATGACATAATTTATCATGTTATGTGGGCGCTACACAGTAGGCCCTACACAGGCAATATTAACTATGCAGATGCCCAGATGGCCCACCACCGGTCATGTCTGACCATTGGATATGTGGGGTCCATGGTACTGCAATTGAAGCCCACACAAAACTATTCACTACCATTATTGTACAGGAGTACATTCAAACTGGGTCTAAGTAGAATATCTAAGTGGCTTGCGTCATAGGGCTATGTGGATAAAGTTACCTGGATATGGTAATTTTATAACGATTACTCATGTGATAACGATGCGTATCTATTGTTTGGCAATGAACTGACTATTAGAACAAACCTATGTGAACAGCACTAACTGGTGTTTGGATGACATAATTTATCATGTTATATATTAACAATAATATGTAAATTTTTTAATTTCTTTTCTAAAATAAGTTGACTGCTTTTATTGTTTAGGTACGCCAAAACTAGCAAACCATTTGTTTGCTAAGTTTTATAGTCCACCATAATGAACTTGAAAATAGCTTCAAGGTTATGTCATTATGCTTGTTGCAATAATTAAGAGTTGAACAGAATGAAACAATTTGTAAGATGGATTAATACTTACATGATCAAGAAGCGGTGAAATTGCACATGCATTAACTGGGCGTTCCGTAACATATGTCTTGATGAGTGTCAGTGTTCTGATGTCCCAGAGCTAGTACAATTGCAAAGAAGCAACAAGAGCCAGAAAAGAAGGTAACTCAGTCATGAAACAAAAAAAAAAAAAAAGTCCATAAATACGTAGAAACACAAACAATAGAAGAATAAGATAGAATAATACCCTGGCAGATTTATCCAAGGAACCGGTGAGAAAGTGGGACCCGTCTGAGGATTTTGTCAGTGACGTGATTGTCTTCTGATGACCAGTCTCTTTGTCAGATTCCTTGAGCAATTTTCCCGTCTGCAGGTTAAAGAGAAAACTTGAAAATGAGATTACAAGTTGATTGAACAATATAAAGATGAGAGGGCTAGTCAAGTTAGATGCACAAGTGTTTTTTAATTATTGAAGATTAGATGCAAAAGAGAATGTTGCTTCAACTCAAATACAAGTAAATCACCATGACCAAACCTCTTTTCATTTCCCAAACAATTCCAAACTGAGTTTTGCTTATTACAGAAATTTCACTTATTTTGACATAGATCTTAATGGCCATTACCATAAGGGCATGCACAAGCAATAGAAGGCAAACATGAATGAGATACAGGAAATAAATGGCCAAAAACTTTGACGTAGAAAACAGGGAACCAAAGAAGAGTAGCATGAGAAATATGTTAGGAATTGAACAGATAAACACGTAGATAACAAGAAACTCATTCAAAGCATTTTGGAGAAGTAGAAAAGAAAGGTTTAAGATTTGTTATACAAGCAGATAAGACACAATTGGGAAGTGTTTTGATCAAGGTTGCAAAAGCACAGGACTTGGACTCAGCACAACCAACTAGAAAATTCTAACTAGGAAGTGTTTCAATCAAGGATGCAAAACTTGGGACTTGGAATCTACTCGACCAAAACTATTTTCGTAAGACGAAAAAATGACTTCTGCAGACGTTATTTGCATATGCCAGCTTGCATACATTCCACTTAGTGGCAAGCGATTTCCATCTTTTCTTCATGAGGGTCATAGTGATTGGAGAAATATGGATCATAGTTTCAGTTTCCAGACAAGTGCTGACAGATTTATAACACATGTCACAGCTCACAAGATACTACTTGGGTCTACATAGCACAAGATACATGCAAGTTACTTACTTCGGAATCCCATATGCGGATAACTGCATCTTCACCACCACTTATAATTGTCCGGTTTAAGGGTCCCCAGACCGCTCTGTTGATCCTCCCTTGGGGTCCCCTGATTGTCAGCACAGATTCCCCAGTCTCTGCAAAATAACATTACAAGTGGATTGAAATTTGCGCCAATGGTATATTTTTAAATAAGCAGGAGTCATTGCTGAAGACAACATAGACATATTATACATCCAACAATAAACAGAGGAAAATAATAACCAGCGAGAAACAATCAACTCAAGCATCCCAAAAAGTGATGGGTCAATCACACCAGCCAGAAAGTGCATCCAATAGTTCCAATCATACACATTACAAGCTAAAAGTAATTAGATAAACGAACTATAGATAAGTGTATAGAAATCACTCATATTAGATCACTCATATTAGACCATTCATCTGAAGGTTTACAGATTTATATGAACAAGTGAACTAAAAGACGTCCATTCATTTTAATCAAGATGAAAGAAAATGCTTACGTTCAGCAGGATCTCTTGAAATGCGTTTCACATGAATGGCCGACGTTTGCTCCATGAATGGATCGGTTGTAATCACAGCCAGCTTGTCTCCAACTGAGAAATCCACTGCTCTCGCGGGGGAATCGAAATTAAAGGAGTACAATTGAGCACCTGTTTGGACATTCCAAAGCTTCGCAGTCTGATCTGCGCTTCCGGTTATCAGGCGCATTGAATCCCCTGAATTCACAACAAGCATATGCATAAATATCAACAGAGTGCACATCACACCAAACAAACATATGACATGATGATAATACAGTACAATATAAATCAAATAATCACTAAATCGAAAACCGGGCAATTATTTCTCCATATTGAAGCTAGGAAAATTAGATTACTACGTCTCCAGTTCAGGAATCAAATACGCAATGAATACATGTAATCAATCGAAGGAAAATGTAGCCATCTGATATCAGGTGCAGTCCCAAAAATCCATTCAATGGACAGAACATGGCCGAAAAATCTTCCAACTCTGACAATTGTCACGATCCTAACCTTTCATTGGTGGCTTGAAAAATAGATGGTTAAGAAGAGAAACAAATCAACAGTCCACATCCAACTGATTAAAACAAAAAAAAACAAAAACAAATAATGGATGGGTAAGATCTTCAAGTCCAGTAAGTTTTTGGAGAATGACTCGATTGGGCCCATCAAATCAACGGCCAGTATAATTAAAGCATGGCCCCAGTTTTTACAAACTACGTCACATACACAGTAGGGCCCTCGATTTGAGGGTCAGGATTGCATGGAGCTATATAATTCTGTGGAGAGAAGGGATGAAAGACTTACTGGAGACGTCGCAGCACCAGACGGCGCCATTGTGGCCTCTGTATGTTCCCAATCGCTCGCCATTGTCGGCAAACCAGACGTTTGGGGTATGGTCTTTAGCGCAAGAGAAAAGGAGATCTCCTTCTCTATTGTACTTTATGTAAGTTAGTGGCCTCTCATGCCCTTTCATCAATATGGGCCTCATCTCTTTCTCCTTCCTTTCTGTAAAATCTCGAATCAAAACCCTAGAAATACAGAGAGGGCTCAAAAACCCTAGAAATAAAAAATAAAAATAAAAAAAAGAGACTTGAATCACAACACTGGAAATTTAGAAAGAGCTCAAAAACCCTAGGGGGCCGTTTGGATGCCTGTAACTTTGTAAATTGTAAGAAAGTTACAGGTGACTTTCTTACAGTGTTTGGGGGAGAAATGTTACAGGTAACAAAGTCTCAACCTGTAACTTTCTATCAGGTAAGATTGCAAGACATGTAACAGAGGAATTAGGTGTTTTTCAAGTCACAGGCTATCCATTTCGAATTTGGGAAAGGGTGGTGGAACGCAGCTGCATTGAAAGTGCACCTACCTGCTCTGACCCAACGTCTCCTTCTCCCTCTCTCAGCGTCTCCTTCCCTCTCTCTCTCTCTCTCTCTCTCTCTCTCTCAGCGTCTCCTTCCCTCTCCTCTCTCTGTTCTGGCAACGGAAGCCCTAACCCTATTGTTTTTCTTTTTTATTTTTTTCCTCTCCTTTTTTTTCTTTTGTGTAAGTGCGGAACGGGGCTGTTTGGCAGGGCGGTTTCGGATGCCTAACTGTGGGGCCCACAGTGATGTACTTTCCTTACATCCACACCGTCCATCCGTATTGAAAGCTCATTTTAGAATTTGACACAGAAAATGAAGATGATCCGAATCTCAAGTGGGCCACACCACAAGAAACGATCTTAACTAAATTCCTACTATTAGAACATCGTGGATCTACTAAAATATTTATTTTCCATCCAACAGGCATGAGGACTAAACTAAGACAGGTAGGCTTCCATGTGGTCTCTCTCTCTCGTCTATCTGCTAGACAATTTACATACTCATTTTTTTGTTTTTTTTTTTGTTTTTTTGCTTACTCTGCTTGTTTGTGTTTATTTACAATGTTCAGCATTCATGTATTGGTTCCATTACGTGAGCACAATAACTTGACCATTCGGGCAAATGCTGTGAAGCTGTTCTTTTGCTTGATGGTAGATGGTGACAACAACACATTATCACAGCATGCTAAACAGAAATGTGTGGAGACTTTACATGTTTGCCCGCTTGAAGAAGGGAAAAGTGTTGTATTTAGAAACCCATTCAAACAGGTATGCTTTTTATTGACATAAATATTGGTCCCTCATGATGAATTGCATTTCGTTATCTCGTGTTAGGAATTAGGCATCCAACTACATATTTGATGATAATTAGAAATTATTTCAACATAAATTTTTTAAAATTTGAAAATGGACCGATCCGAACCTTGCCCAATCCGATTCAACTCAGTTTTCTTAACCAAGTTGAACTCGGATCGGTTCAGGCCAGCATTGGTTCGGGTCGGTTCGAGTCAGATGACACGAACTCGGTCTCAGATCGAACTGAGTTCGGGTCAGGTTGTGTAGAACTCGGACCGAGTCGAGTTGGACCTAACTCGGTCTGACTCGGTCCGATGCCTAGCTCTAATCATAGCACATGTCATTGGGTGGATTATTATGAGACTCTCTGATAGGAGGAGTTGCCCACATGAGCGCGCGGTACGCGCAGAATTGCTGCATGACTGGATAGTTGTAACACCCCATACTTTCCAGTACAAATATTAACTTACCTGGACACTCAAGTTCATTGCAGTTTAAATCCAACCGTTGAATTATTCGAATCATTAGGATGTTGGGAGTGGATAAATGGACGTCCACTTGGCCTGACTCACTTACAAATTTAAAATAATGTGATCCTTCTTATCAAAGCCCTATAGGCGGCCGATCAAGTAAATGAATGGCATTGATCAAGATGCCAACCACAATAAAACGACTTAGAAAATTAGCATAATGAAAATTAAATATTTAAGGATATATAGTCATGAGATGCATAATCCTAATAACCTACAAAGTGGGACCCACAACATGATTTAAAGGTGCATGCATATGTGAGGAAATAAAAATAATAATAATAATAAAAGTGAAAGTGATAATGATAATAATGGTAAAAATAATAATAATAATAATAATGGTAAAATAGTATAAATAATATTAAAAATAATAATGGTAATAATAAATAATATTATTAAAGTTGTATAACATGATGCTTAGTGTTATAAAATCATAGCAGGCCATATACACGTAAACTGACCATTGGTTCCTAGCTTGAATGGTCCCTTAGACCACTTTAACCATCGACGTTCAATTTTGAGAAGATCTGACCATTAGATTGGCAAAAACCCACAGTGGAACCCAATCTGAGTTGTGGGCCCCACCTAGAACTTAGATCAGGCCGAACCAACGGTCAAAGACCCTGAAATAGGCCTCCAAAGCTAATGAACGGTGTATATTGGTCCTAAACATCACTGTGGACCCCCGCCATATGTGGAATGTACACACATCCTATGTGTAGCTGAGGTGCACCGAACCTAGGGTCGGGTCAAAAGATCTCTGGCCCGAAATTTCCCAAAACAGGAGGATTCCCGCCCGTAGCCGTTTGCAAGAAGAGATGTATTGTGTTTCTCTAATTGGATTTTATCCGTATGTGGGCCACCATATCTTTCCAGCTGGGAGATCCAAACCGTTCATATGATCATGGAGGTGGGCCTAAACTTATCCACGCTGTCCGTACACGTTCATGTGTTCGTGCGTGTGCACAATCCCTTGTGCAGCAGGCGCATGCGTGCAGCTGTCTTGCCTAAAACGGAAAACTTTCGTTTCTTCCTCTGTCTGCCACCTTGGCAATCCGCGCAAGGGGAGGATCCCTCCAATCTTAGCCATCCACACAATGCCATCTCGGTCGTCCAATCTCCTAGGTTTTTCCAAATGAAATTGTGGGTCGGTTTCAGCTTCTACCCGCTGTTTTGAGAAGCGGTTTCCACCAGATCTAATCTGGGGCGTTCGTTGAAGATCCAACGGTCTGGGAACACTAGAGGCAGTGCTAATAAAGAGAGGATCGAGCAACGTCTCTCTCTCTCCACCTATTTCAGCCGTTTGAGAAGAAAAAAAAACCCATCGTTTCCTTCTGTTAGCAAACCCATCGACCAAAGCTTCTCCGAGCTTCAAAAGAGCTTGTCTGGGAGCTTTCCAAGATCCATATGAATCATCTGAAAGAAACATATTTGAGGAAGAAGCCCTCGTTTGCATTTTGTCATTACCACCCACTTCATCTTCCTCACAAAAAACTCCCTGCATGGTCACCGTTTCGGCTCACCGAGTTGCTGTGATTCCAAGCTGGTTCAACCTCGGATTGGAGATGGATGGAAGGAGGAGAAATAAGGAGCAGATGGTGAGGGTAGAGCGGAGGCAACAGTGGTGCAAGTCGACCGTTGCACTCGCGCTCGAGTCGGGACTTGCTGGCATCACTTCACTTGGTTTGTGTTAGGCTGAGTCGCTGCCCAAACGCGTCCGGGTCCTCCTCATAAGAGAGGGAAAGCTGAGATAAAAGGAAAGAGATCAAGAAGAAGGGAGAGAAAATCAGGAGACAACTTCAGTGTCGCACTGAGCTATCCGTTGCTGTTAGACTCAATCCGAGTCTGTCGAGTTTAGGCTCGTCTGGCCATGCAAGGATTGGAAATAGAGGGAGAGAAAGAGATGAAAAGAAGGAGAAAAGAAGAGAGAGAGACAGTGGATTCGGGTAGCAACCTGACTCGTTGCTGAGTCGAGCTGGACTCGGACCTGGTTCGTGTTGGGGGTTGCTGAAGTTCCAGCAAGAGAAGAAGAAAGGAAGGAAGAGAAAAGACGAGAAGAAAGTGAGAGGAAGAGAGAGTTTTGGCTTGGGTTATGGGTTGACTCGTTGCCGAGTCAACCGGGTCAAGTTCGGCCTGAGTGGGCCTGTTTCAGTCGGGTTGGGTCTGGTAGAATCCAACCAGTTGTTGGACCTTAGATTTTAGAGGAAAGAAGAGAGAAGAAGGAGAGTAGGAGAGGAAGGAAGAAAAAAGAAAGAAAGGAAAGAAAAGAGAGAGAAGGAAGAAGTGTGGGTTGAGCCGAGTCAACCTGTTTTGGGACCGTGTTAGATGGGCTGAGTTGAGCATAGGCCCTCACTTTTATACTCAAGGGAATAGAGGAAACAACATGCTCATTTAGTGAGAATAACTTGCTCGGGCAAGGAGGAAAATCAACCCACTTGACTCTAACTGAGTCGACTCGCTGTTGAGTCAACTTACATAGGTCAGCTTTCTCTCCTAGCCTAAATTGTTTAATTCACTAATTATCATTGGTGCTATTATAACTATTGTGATTACTAAATGCGATTAGCTACTAGGAGGTTATTTGTGCTAGTTGCTACAAAACTACAACGGTTAGATGTTAGATATTAGTATTTATTCCTAAATATTTCCATTGATAATAGATCACACAATGTATTACCATTTTTACCCCTATTCTATGAGGATTGATAACCTTAGGTACGATTAGCCATTGGTAAAGTATTTATGCTCAGCCTAGTTATCATAAACAAGCTTTAGTTATTTTATAGTAGAACTTCATGTAACCCTCTTAAACATCATTATTAACGGTGGATCATAATACCTACTACCATGACTAAATCCATTATGGATAGCTATTTATTAATATTATCATTAGAAAATATTTATCATTCTCCTTGTGGGATTAGTATAATATTTGTTGATATGATTATAAGTATAAATCCTTATTATATCATGTTGGTAAGGGAATCTTATTATTATTACTTGCCCTATTAATCAATCATGGATAATATCGGTATGTTTATATATGAATTAGTGCACCTTCATCATTAATATGGATGAATTGATACTCCTACTACGAATATTAATTGACCCTTTGTACAATAACAATAATAAGTTAGGATTCAAATCCTAAAATCTAAGTATGGGGCTAGACCCTAGGATAAAACTCTAAAACCCTAAAAGATAACCCTAAGCTATGATCTTAAACCCTAGGTGGTGTGTAGAACTTAGATCTAATTGTACATCCTGATTTATGGTAGGATTTGATTTTAAGGGAACGTGCATTCCTTAGCGATGCTGGTAGGTGAAGCAAACTATGAGGTGATGATTCTTCCCATTAAGCTTTCCATCTTCTCATTAGCTTAAGTTATAGTTCTTATTTAAATTCATAATTGATATCTCCCTTTATAATCACATGTGTTAACTGGTGGAAATTGAATTGTTGTATTACATGCTTTATGATTATTCTGTATAATTGTTCATGCTTGTGGATTTCTTTTTTGTGGATTGCTTGTGGAACTTAAACTGGTGCATTAGTGAGAAATTCCCACATATGAATGTACACCCATACTTGGGATATAACTTGACTAATTGTGATCGTAATGGACCTTTGACTTGGTGGTTATTGAGTAGTGGTATAGATGAATCATTGATGTGGGCCTACATCCAGGGTTATTGTGCCCAATGATTTTTAAGGATGGTCTTTTATCGCATGATTTTGATACTCGCCCTACGTGACCTATTTTGATAATTGCCCTATGTGGCTTGTTTGATATCGCCCTATGTGGCTTTGTTCTAGTATTTTTCCTATATGGATTTGATGTTTTATACCGTGCAATCATGCGATGGTAAGCTCTATATACTGTAATGTGATTGGCCACTAGTCGATGGATTTCCATTAAACATCTTAAGGTGGTAGCCTCATGGGCCGGGGATGGTAGTCATGAGATACTATGCCCGAGTTGTCGGCCTACGCTGGGCCATGTGCTCCCCGTAGTGACATTTGAGCTTATTTAAAAAGATTGGTTGTAATTTGACTAATAATGACTTGGCTAATCATGCATACATAGCACATACCAGCATCTATTGTCATCGTACGTGGGGTACGTATTGTTTCCAACTGAATGATGTTTCCCAGGTTCGATGATTGCATGGGCGGCGGCCCACTGTCCGCACGGATGAGCATCCCCGGGGCGTGAATGCATTCCATACATCCATGCACTTACTAAGACTGCATTTACTCTGTTTTGGTTGTCTGGATGTTTTATATTATTTCTTACCTAATGCGGCGATGTGTAATCTTGAGGGGAGTTCAACTGAGTTGGCCACTCATCCATCAAATATATAACCGTACAGGTAGCACAAGTGGCTTAAGTGACTTTTAGGTTCAGGCTGATGTGGAGCCGAGTACAAGTGCCAGGGTTCCATGGTTGTATCTACCTTGAGGAGCTGCGCGATCTTGCGACTTATGTTTACATTCTTATGTTATTTTTCATGTACTAAATCATGTGGATTATTGTATTTGTTATATCGAGACATTGGTTTGTATAAGTCATTATGAGCATCTTCTTGTATATCCTAAATGTAAATGAAGACTTTCCTTTTATGTTGATTTGTCCATACTACGCTCGTCTGCTTACTCTGATGAAAGAAAAAAATATTACATATCAAATTTGACCATCCTTTAAGGTTAACAACTCGGGTTTTTGGGAAACGAGTCATGTACTCGGGTCCTGAAGATTCGGGGCATTACAATAGTATGATTCATGCATCTCGCATTTGTGTGATATGATTTCTGTACGCCTTAGCTATATCAGGGTCATAGCTTCCACAAGCATATCGTAGATGACAGGATTGGACACTGACAATGTCGTTGCTAGCATTAGGGCGCCATAAATGTCCCTGGGTGAAAATTCATAACCCGATGGTACCAAAGGATGACTCCAATGTCGAACTGAGTGGATACATGAGCGCACGAGGACCGTATACCAGTAGGCTGCGTCTCTCATTGTGTCGTGGTCGGTTGGAATGGGGGTGGCCTTATTCGCCCGAGGGTAGAGGGCATAACTAGGCTGAGTTTTACCAGCTCATAAATGACTTCGTTATCGACGTGCCGGACCGATATTGGTAGGAGGATAATGAGGTCTCTTCCACTTGCATGGTTGCACGTCCAGTGAACGGCGATCTGGTGTATAGTATACTAGACCCCGGTGATATATATATTCCAAAGATAAATTGTATTGATATGAGGATTCATATGAGATTTGGTATGCTTGAGTTGCACCTCGCATATGACATTGGCTTTGTAGACCTTGCATCGCATGACCTTGGTATGGTCGATAACATTCATGCCTTGCATTGCATAGCCTTGGTACGACTGATGATATTCATGGATTTATCAACATTTTCGCATTACTCTGATATTGCATACTTGCATTTCTACCGTGCACACACTTTTACAACTCTCTAAGCTTTTTATAAGCTTATGCACGACCGTTGCGTGCAGGTGACGCTAGGCCGTAGCTGAGCCGGAGCAAGAGCGTGCCGCAGAGCTTATGCAGTTTTGTCATTATTATCATTGTATTTTCCTTTTTGCGTATTGTACTCAAGTTTTGATCATAGTAGATTTTTGTGATGATGTTCTCGTTATTGTTCGTGTGTTATGCTTATAATTATGCTTGTTACGAATTAAATTCACGTTGAAAATCCTCCTCACAGGATCCTAGGATCGGAACCTGATATATGGGTGCCGGGAGCCGAGAATAGGTACTACGAAGGCTGTCGGCGCCGGATTTGGCGATCAAGAATTTCGTGAGCCCGGTTTTCGAGTTTGGGCCGTGACAAGGTACCTGACATAAGGAATTTAAAAGTTTTCCGCTAATGCACAAGCATGTGAGATATACACACGTGTGATAGTGCAAAAAGTGAGTTATATCAAGCTATCCATAAGTGAAATACATTGTTTTTACATCTTTAGGAATAAAAATAAGGCCATCTCACTCATCAGCCAGGCCATAACATATCAGAACAAATGAATATCTATAAAAAAAATAAAAAATTAACGGTTGAATATGCTTTGAACTTTGTGGCCTATCTAAAGAGCGTGTCCAAGGGTTTATTTAACATCTCTACTCATTTGATAAGAGATTTTCAAATAAAAGCTACTCTAATAGACTTTTAAAAAAAAAAAATAAAAAAATCCTATTTTAAATAAGTTCATTTGGTAAACTCACTTTTTCAAAATCGAAGAAAGCTTCTATTTCGAAAATGATCAAAAACTATTTTTTCAAAAGGATAGTTAATGTCACACACACACACACATATATATATAATATATATATATATAATATATATATATTATAATATATATATATATAATATTATATATATATATATATATATTATAATTACAACTCATCAGAGTAATCCAGACTGTTGCTCTAGTGGATCTCACCATAAATGAATCATGCCCCAAAAGGCGAAAGAATGGATGGTTGTAATCTTCACATTTTAAGATATTTAGGCTGCCCATTATGTCAGAAATTGAATGTGGATCATCCATCATATGGAGCCCACCTTTGATGTGGACTGTCCATCATGTGAACCAAATGTTCAGAGTGGGATGTTCGTCATACGAGGCCCATCTTAGATGTGGACCATTCATCATTAGGGGCTGACCTTTGACGTGGACCGTCCACACGTGGGGCCCACCTTGATGTAGGTCATCCATCATGTGGGGCCCACCATCAATGCTAATGTCCTTTATATGGGGCCATTCAATGTCCGCTACCCATCATTTGGAGTCCACATTTGACGTGCCCATTATATGGGCCTCATATTTTAAGTGGGATGTCCATCATGTGGGCCACCCACTTTTGATGTCCACCATCCATCATGTAGGGAGCATCTTGTATGTGGATCATCCATCATGTTGGGCTATTTTAGATATGGGTCGTCCATCATGCGAGACCTTAGATGTGGACTGTCCATTAGGTGGGGCCCACTTGATGTGAATTGAACATCACGAGGAGCTGCACTTTGATGTGGGCCATCCATAATGTGAGGCCCATTCCGTCCATCATGTGGACCCACTTTGATGTGGATATTCAATATGAATTGTTCATCACGTGGGTCTGCCTTTGATGTCAACCATCCATCATGTAGGCCCACTTTCAATGTCCATCATCCATCATGTGAGTCCCACCTTTGATGTGGACCATCCATCAAGTGGGGCCTACTTGATGTGGATGGTCCATTAGATGGGCCACACTTTAATGTGGGTCATTCATCATGCCAGCGCCACCTTTGGTTGAACTGTGTATTACGTAGGCCCACCTTGATGTGGACCATTCATAAAAGGGGGCCCCACCTTCAATATGGATTGTTCATCATGCAGGCTCCCTTTGGTGTCCATCAACCATCACGTGGGTTCCACCTTTGCTATGGACTGTCCATCATGTGAGGCCCACTTGATGCGGATAATACATCATGTAGGGCCACATTTTGATGCGGGCCATCCATCACACGGGACCCACCTCTAATGTTCATCATCTATCATGTGGGTCCCACCTTTGTTGTGGACCATCCATCATGTGGGGACCAACCTTCAATATGGGTTCTTCATCATATGGGCCCACCTTTGATGTCAACATTTCATCATGTGTGGCCACACTTTGATGTGGGCCATCTATCGTGTGGGGTACCTTTGATGTGACGTATATTAGGTATGACCACCTTGATGCGAATAGTCCATCACGTGGGGGCCATCTATGGTATGACTGTATTATGTATGCCCACCTTGATATGGACCATTCATCATGTGGGGCCCAACTTCAATATAAGTTGTTCATTATGTATAGAGCCCACCTTAAAGGGATTATTGTAAAGAAAAGAGAAAAAGGATATTATGGGAATTGCTTAAAATATTTAAGTACCAACCTGTAAAAAAATTAGTAAAAAAAGTATACATGCTTAAGTCAAATCTGCTCTTGAGAAAGAGAAACCTCCACGCCACTTAATTTTTTAAAATCTTTTGTTGGTTTTTTAAAAATTAAGGGAAAAAATTAAACATTTACCAAACAATTTATTTTTAAATAAATAATTTCTTATTAATAGAGATGCCAAACGGTTCCTAATTTCTCATGCAAAGATCTATGCATTATTTCCAAGCCTATGGAAAGCTCGTATCTTACGCACGTATTTCTTATTTCCATGTGTGCCCATGTGTGGATGTCCACAGCTCTGTTTGCGAGTTGGATTAGAAAACCTCACGAAGGTTTGCTAGAATACACTCGGTGGTATTGCAATAAAATGCATCAAGATAGTAACAGTTAGAAGTGATACAAGCCGTTTATAACGTCTCCTCATCTATGAATATTTGGCATTTTTCAGTTGAGGACGATTTCCTTAATCCATGATTCATGGCCGTTCATTTGAAGATATCTTTAATCCCACCGGTCACCAGTGGACCAAGTAGACTGCATATGCATCAAGGAATAGTCTTTATATATATATATATATATATATATATATATATATATATATATATATATATATATATATATTATATATATATATATATGTATATATGTATGGGAAAGGTTCTGTGCCGTCGAGATAATGGGAACTTCCCAGGTGGTCGAGCTGTGTGGGCCCTGCCATGATGTATGTCAAACATCAACACCGTGCATTTGATGGGTCCCCTTTAAATTATGGGATATCCCAAAAATCAGCCGGAACTCAGGTAGGCCATACCATCTAAAATCATGTGAAGAAATACCTAAAACATATAAAAGCACTTGGTGGGGCCCACCTGAAATTTGGATCCGTCCCCTCGTACAAGTGGGACACACATAATGGATGGGCTGGATTTGTGAACCACATCTCGGTGGGCCAAACAAATGATTATGAATATTTTAATGGGAGGATAACCCCTCTCAACTTTTGTATGTGGTGTGGCCCACACAAGTCATGGATTGACTTGATGTTTAAGCACGAGGCCCACCATGGAACGTTGTATCTGACTGATGGGGTAGATGTGCTGGGCCTAAACAACCTACACCCCAGGAAAAAAAAAGAAAGAAAGAATAACATCCGAGAAAGATGCGTGTTGGGTTGTACTGGCTTGGCTTAGCTGGATTTAGCTAAAAATCCTTAGCCTAAGTTTGGCCTCAAAATTGATTAGGCCATACACGCCATGTCGAGGCCGGGTCCACAGGAGAAACTAAGAGCTTGTTTGGCATGTAGAATTATTGGTATTGAAATGCATTTAGTGGTTATAAATTCCATCCCACCTTAAAAAGCCCGGGGAAAGATTGGATTAATCTAAGTATCATATCATCATGACGGGACTTTTGGTGGATTTGGAAATCCGCTATTTCTATGGCTCAAGTGATGCATGTACATACAGGTGATTGACATTAGTTGTGAAATCTGTTCTAGTAATTACAATTCCATGGTCCATCAAATGCAGGTTTCCTTAATGCAATGATTCTCTCATAAGGAGAATTTGATCCCAAACCAGGTGGATTGGACAGTCAAATTACCATGATATTTCTAGAGATATAATCATTGTGAAATAATGATGTGAATTCCACCTAATGCAATTCAATATCACGTGAATCGATGTTTCACCTATTTTGCTGTCCATCCAGGTAACTCCCCTGATAAGTTTTTAAGGGAGTGTTCGGACCGTGGAATTGAATGGTATTGGCTTGTATTAGATGAGATTAACATCATTATTGCACAATGACTACATGTCGGGAAACCATGGTATTGTAGCCATCCAATTCCATGTTGGGATAAAATTTTTGCCACCAGAAAATACGGGATTAAGCAAAATCATGTTTGGTGGACCATGGAATTGTAATCAACGGCCAAATTCACAACGGATGTCATTCACCTGTACACATATATAACCAGAATGTCACATGTAAACAGTGTATATGGATGGACGGCATGGATAAACGCATTCATCAATATGGGACCCACATGTGTAGTGGATTTCAAAATCCACGGAAATCCTGCATGGGACCAAATGCAATTCCATGAGACTAAATGTAATTACATCCAACCTAATCCCAACCTTTCCTATCCTCTCCAAATGTTGGATGGAATTGCACTTTACCAAATGCAATTCTTTCCCATCGAATACCCTGCGCCAAACGCCCTCTAACAGTGAGCATTCAATTGTCACAATTTTTTTATTGTGTGGTCCACCTTAGATTTGGATCTGTCTCATTTTTTTTTTAGTTCATGCACTTAAAATGAGTTAGAAAAATATATAAATGTGTGGATAAAACAAAGACATCATGGTAGGGCCACGGAGCTTTTCCAGCACCACTACACTAGGCAATCCGAGTTCGGATTATTGTGGATCTTCAATCATTTCCCACCACATTAGGAACAATTAGATGGACGGTCAACTCACTGGCCACGTGTACAGTGCAAAGATGGCTGTACCATAACCCCTGACCTTCATTATGCAATGTAGCATACATACCCCACAATTCACGTTTGGCAGAATCCTGACTCTCTGATTGGTTGTCCACAGATGAACTGTCAGAAATAGAACGGTTAACAAAAACAGACCCAAGTCAATGGGTGAAATTGGAAGATTGAGATCATCCGATCCTTGTGATTTTTGGGCAAAGGTCCATCTATTGTGGGGCGATTATTTGGAAAGTCTATATCAATCAACATGCACTACACCTGTGCTGTACAGTTGGGACCACCTTTTCATGATCCAAACCGTTCATCCAGAGGGCTCCAAACGCACCCTTCGGCCAAAAAAAGAAAAGTATACATAGCTTGATTTCTCTTCCTTACCAATAATCAAAGCAAGAACACTCCCCATCCTTGAAATGGTGAAACCTGCTCCCATCCCTCACAACAATCTCCCTCCCAAACAACTTTGAAATCATCTTACTCACCTCATGACAATCCCCACACACCCTCAGATTCTTCACTACCCTTATCAAACCTCCCACCCCAGTCACCATCAGCCCAAATGCAATAGCCAATCTCTCACTATGCTCCCTAACAGCATTCTCCTTCTCCTCCTCCCCTATGTCATGCAGGACCCCAGAAACATCTGGCGAGTATCCAGCCACCACCAACCGCCTCCCGATCTCTTCAAGCATCTCGTAGATCTCCCTAGACCGTTCGTGAGTTCTGTCCCCCACGACGAACCGGTGGACCCTTCCCTGAGCTTCAATCAGGCTCCAGCCTGCAACTTTATTAGCGCCACGATCAACCATTAATCTCCTGACCTCAATCACATCTTCCCATTTCCTTGATCTAGCATAAATACTAGCTAGTGAAACATAGTGGCCATCATGGGTGGGGTCCATTTCGATTAGTTTTCTCCCTATGGTTTCACCCAAGTCTACTAGCCCATGCACCTTGCATGACCCAAGCAGTGTTCCCCATATGACGGGGTCTGGCGGGACCGTCATCTTCTCAATCAATTCAAGGGCTTCTGATACAAAACCTGCACGGCCCAAGAGATCAACCATGCACCCATAGTGCTCCATCTCAGGTTCAATCCTATAATCCTCCATCATGGACTTGAAATAACGCCGGCCTTCGCTGACCAACCCAGCATGGCTACATGCACTCAAGACCCCAACGAAAGTAACATTCACGGGACGGAGTCCTTCGTGGGTGAACCTCTGGAAGAGCTTGACTGCCTCTGCACCTAGACCATGTATGGCCAACCCACAGATCATAGCATTCCAGACGAAAACATCTTTTTGGGGCATTTCGTCGAATAATTGTCTAGACAGCTCAATGCACCCGCACTTTGCATACATGTCAATGAGCGCTGTTCTAAGAGGGACGGTCATAGGAAAATTTAGAGCCTTTATTGTGGAATGAATCGATCTGCCATTTTCAAGCAAACCCAACTGAGCCGAGGCCGAGAGGACCGTGACCAATGTCGCCTCATTCGGTGCTATTCCTTTCTCTATCATCTCTCTAAACAATTCCAACCCCTTCTCTAATTTTCCACCAACCACATAACCCAAAGTCATGGTACTCCAAGAAACCGCATCTCTTTCAGGCATTTCATCGAACAGTTCCTCACAAACGTCCATCTTCCCATCCCTTGCGTACCCAGCCAGAATTGCATTCCACGACACAACATCCCGCTGCTTGGGGCTCTCATTGAAGACCCTTCTCGAGTCATCCAATTCGCGAAACGCGCAGTAGAAATGAATCAACGCGTTCCGGACATAGACATCTTCCACGAACCCAAGCTTCATAACATGAGCGTGAATTTGCACACCGTCAGCGATCGTCGAGACCTTGCTACATGCTTGCAAGACGAAAGGGAATGTGTGCTTGTTTGGGTACACGTTATTCCGGCGCATGTCTGCGTATAAGGCTAGCGATTGGCTAGGCGTGCCGCCCTTGGCGTAGCATCTAATCATGTTATTCCTACTGAAAACATTTGGGTGTTCGATGCAGTTGAAGATCGCGTAAGCGTATTCGGTGACGGTGGTGGAGATCGCGCACGCAACGAGGAGGTGGCCCACGATCGAGCGGTGGCGGGAGAGGCCGAGGGCGATGATGTGGGCATGGGCTTGCTTGATTTGGGGAATGGAAGGGGATGGTGGAGGATAGAGAGAGGGGGATGGAGGACTGTTGTTGCGGAGTGGCGAGGATTTGAATTTGTATGTTGAAGAGAAAAGGAGGGAAGTTTGGGAGAGAGGGAGGTTTTGAATCTTTTGATGGAGGGAAGATGGTGGGCCATTTAAAAGAACGGTGGAGATAAGGTCGCATTGGGCAGAGGGGTTCATGTGATGCGTGTGGTATAAGGGGATTTTTATATGATCCGTGGAACTCAAGCTTTCCACGGTATACCGACTTCTCAATTCTAGCGAGTGGGGCCCACCGTATACTCGAGTTCTTAACGGTCCATTTGGAGAACGGATTGGCTACTCCCCCTGCCACCAGCCCGGTGGCTGGTGGTCGGTGCTCTGTGGGCCTCACCATGATGTATGTGTTTCATTCATTTTCGGCTTGGCTCCATTCATTCCATTCATTCATTTTTACGGATCATTTTAGGGCTTGATCCCAAAAATGAGAGGGATATAAATATCAGGTTGACCACACCACGGGAAAGCAATAGTGATTGGACATCCACCATTAAAATCCTCTTAAGGTCCACTGTATTGTTTATTTGACATCCAATATGTTGATTAGATCACACAGACCCACATGAAGGGAAAAAACAAATATCAGCTTGATCCAAAACTTTTATGGCCCCAAAAAAGGTTTTAATAGTCGACGTTCATTCAACACTGTTTCTTGTAATGTGGTCCGCTTGAGATTGGGATATACCGCATTTTTGGTCTCGTACCATAAAATGATCTAGAAAAATAAATGGACGACATTAGAGCTGGGCATAATCCGACCCAATTCGACGGATCCGACCCGATCCGATCTGATTCGAACCGAAGGCCAGGATCGGGTAGGTTCGAGTAGGCCCACTCAGATCCGAACGTACATTGAATCGAGTTCCGATCAATGGCCAATCTGGACCGATCCGATCCGAATGGATCTGATCCGATCTGATTCAGTCAGGTACTATATAAGTAATATTTAATTTTTAATTTTCACTTTTTTACTACCCGCCTCACCCGAATGAAGCCTTAATCCCTCCCTTCTTTCTCTCTACCCCGAATGACGCCGCACCCACCCATCTCTCCTCCTTTCTCTCCCTCTTTCTCTCCTGATTTCCCTCCTCTCCTTCTTTCTCTCTCGATTTCCCGCCTCTCCTTCTTTCTCTCCTCCTTTCTCTCCCTCTCTCTCCCAATCTTGATTCAGCCCAGTCTGAATCGATTGGACAGACTCAACTCGATCTGACTCCTTTCGGTTTCCTTGACCGAGTCGGACTTGGTTCGGGTCAGGCCAGCAAGGATTCAGATCGGATTGAGTCAGCCCTGTTGGACTCGGTCTTGGATCAGATCGAGTTCGGGTCAAGTTTTTGGAAAAATCGGATCGAGTCGAGTTAGACCCAATTCAGGCCGACTCAACTCGATGCCCACCTCTAGACGGCATGGATGAAACACATACATCATGGTGGGGCCACTGAGCATCGACCACCAGCCTTCGACTGGTGGCAGGGGAGTAGCCAATTTGTTTCCATCCATTCGTAGGTCACGTACTCACAAATAGAGAAAATTGTCTCAACAAAGAAGAGTTTGGAGACTTACAACGAGAGATGTGGGTGGTACCCTGATTGTGGGGCCCACCTCCATGTATGTGTGGTATATCTACACCATCCATCCGCTTTGCCAACTAATTTTATGAAATTATAATTAGCCAAAAACTAATAAGCATATACAAATATCAGGTGGAAATAGTGGTGAATGACTATTAAAATCTTTTTTTTTTTTTTTTTTTTCAGTGGGCCACAAAAGTTTTGGATTAAACTGATATTTGTGTTTTTCCTTTAGTCAGGCCCATGTGACCTCATCAACGGATTGGATGGCAAATTACATTATGCCTTAGTAAGTTTTTAATGGTGGGCGTTCAATGATCACTCTTTCCTATAGTGTGGTCTACCTAAGATTTGTATCTGCTTCTTTTTTGGGCTGTATGCCATTCAACACAAACATACAATGCATATATCAAAGTGGGCACCACGGTCAAGATACGCCCACCATACATCGTAGCTAAGTTGGTTCCATACATCAGCACCATGAAAATGATAGGCCCCACCATTCAGATAACCTTTCTCAAAAATAAAACTAATTAGCTGTGTAAGGTGAGTAGAACTTGCATGTTGAGCTGCTTGTCTAATAATTCCAACAGTGTGGCCTACTTGATGAGGACCAGCCTGATACATTGCTTGTTAGTGGGAAAGATGGTACAATACCACAAGCTGTGGAGAAGCCGATTGCGTGGCAATCCATCAGACTTGGTGGGGTCCCCACCAACCTGATATGTGCTTTATCCATGGTCCATGTATTTTGCCAACTGATCATTTTAGGACCTAAGCTTATGATAAAATTAAAATATATCATAAGCTTAAGTAGACCACACCCTAAGAAACAATGGGAATTGAGAGCTTGCCGTTGGTAACTTCGCAAAGGCTCACAAAAGTTTTGAATCAAGTTGATATTTGTGTTTTCTCTTCCATGTTATTGTGACTTCATAAACATCTTAATGCCAAATAAACATCACCATGTACCCTGAAAACGTTTCAATGGTGAACGTTATTATCCTCATCCTCGCCATTTCTTGTGGTGTGGTTCACTTGAGCTCTCGACATGCTTCAATTTTGGGTTCATGCACTAGCTAAGAGCTGACAAAACGGATGGTTGGGACAGATAGTAGTACTCGTACAACACAGTGGGCTCCACAGAGTCGAGTCACAAGGGATATTGGTGGTGCTCGAGTCAGCGGCAATCCACTTCCAAGTTGAGGTGCATTGCTCACAAGTGATTAGTGCTCATGTTGCGCGTTCTTACCTCTTGTTGGGTGTAGAAATATCCTAGTGTAAGAATTAAACAAGTAATAGAAAAAGAAAAATCTAATAAAAATCAAGCAAGCAATAGAGAAATAAAAATCCAAGAAAACACCGGAACATACACAAGAGTTTACATGAAAAGCCTTTACAGGAAAAACCATGACATAAAGCGAGGATCAATCTAGGAGAAGATTACAAGAGATGGAACAACTTATAGTACAAACCATAGCTTTCTCATGAAAACCTTTGAGTATTCTCGCTAGGTTCCAAAATCCTCATCTTTGTAGACAAACTCTGTCTACAACTCTACCAACGCATTCTAACCCTAATTGCAATCAACATTGTTAAGCCCTGAAATTCAGTATCCGAGTTGGCTAGGCCCGAATCCGTATTCCTGGACTGTGAGTTGACTTTAAACAAAATATTCACCGCAACCCACATTATTTCCATGATTTTCAAGACAATTAGAGTAAATAAAATGGTAAAAATAATTGTCATTAAATAACATCTACAAATCACTCATTGAATATTTAATTACATTGATATTCACTAATAACAAAATACATTAAATTTTAATTAATTTTAAATAAACAAGAGAAAAAGTCTTCAATATTGTCCAACTGATTCTTCATATAAAAACCCTGCAAAACAGTCTATACGGGTGTGAGCGTGACGGATTGTAAGGTTATATCATTCCCAAAATTGAAAATTCTACGATAACATTAATAAAACTCAATAAAATAAATAAGATCAATTATGAGAATTGAATCGACATTTTACATGACAACAATAACAATTTGTTATTTATAATAACAAAATTGGATAATACAGTCATCTAAAATCATTTTTGGTTCAATCCAGGGCAGAGCACCTGTGTGTGTTGATCGTTTTAGGGAATGACCCTCTGCAGAGCACCGGTGTTGATCCTTTTAGGGAATGACCCTCGGCAGAGCACCTGGTGAATAGACTTTTAGGATAAATACCCAGGACAGAGCACCCGTGTGTGCATATCTTTTACGGAATCACCCAAGGCAGAGCACCCGTGCCGATCCTTTCAGAAATGACCCCGGGCAGGGCACCTATATCGTGACGATCCTTTCGGGAATGACCATGGGCAGATCACCCATATCGTGCTAATCTTTTCGGGAATAACCCTGGGCAGAGCATCCATAATATAATTAAAAGTAGTTACCAATAATTAAATGAATTTATTCTACATATTAGAAATCAAATAAATACACTCTACATCACGTAAAACCAAAATCAAATAACTTCAATCAGCAATACGAAATAAATTATTAATGAAATCAAAATATATACTAATATAGTCTTTTTAATCGAAAAAATCACCTACCTAATATTAGAGTGATAGGTTTGATGTGATAATGCAGGGTTGAATGATTGATCTTGATTGACGGTTTAGATCTGTAGTGGGATACAGACCTCTGTTGCATGGCTTTTTGAAACTGAAATCCTGATAGTGATTTTCTCGGCTACGTGGTTGTTGGTTTTGGATCGATAATCTTGGCAATGGATAATGAGTTTCGATTGGAGTGTCTGATTGATGGTTTAGATCAGTGGATTGAAGATTCCTGATACACCACAATGTAAGTTAGAGAAGAAATTAGAAAAAGATAAAAAGAATGAGAAGAGGGCAAGGATGCTGCGAATGGTATGCTTGCGGAAGCTTTCTTAGAATCTTTCTGCAACGGGAAAATTAGGTGGGGTTCACCATTACAGACGGTTTGTATTAGAGGTGGGCTTCATTGAAATGGTTGATGGTGGGTTCCGAGACCCATGCCACTACAACGTATCGAAGAAGAAGGAAAGAACGTGGAGTGGTGGTTTCTTCCACTCAGCCACGCATGCTATTAGAGATAGTAACATGCATTGCTTAAAGTCTTTTCTTTTTGTTCAGATCAGTGGGCCACACTAAGACGTCTATGAGAAATCCACTCCGTTCATCCAGTTGTCCAGATCATAATAGAACATGGGTCCAAAAAGACATATATCCAATACTTAGGTGGGCTGTTGACTAAAATGAAAAGGGTAGTGGAATGCCCTTAAACTTCAATGGCACGTGTGGAGTGTGAGAAATTTGGATGGTCTAGGGTGGATGATTAGATGGTGCAGTTAATTGATGGTTTAAATTAATGCAAGGTGAGTAGATTTGAAACTCAATTGGGCTGTGTACCAACGACGGATCATTAGTAGGCTAATCTTGGTTGAACTATCATCACGTTGGCTAGATGGTCTAAATTAATGATTTGAACAATGATATAAGTGGACAACTAAGATGTTGAGTTTGATAAATAGTTTGGATTTTGGGTTTGAATACCAGATGGTCAAAGCTTGGGCCGTTTGATTTTGAGTGTGGCTGATCTCAAAATTTTGGTTGAGATTTGTATAATTTGAGTGGTTAGATTTTACCATGGGATAGGTAATTAGAATTTGGACGGTTTATATCATGAGCTAGAGTTGTGGCCCCACATCTCCTTGCACTTATTATTATTTTTTTTCATGGTTATCCATAGTTATTATTTTATTTTATTTTATTTTATTTTAAGTTTGTTGGGATGATAATGTCAGTTAACACAATCCAAGGATGTTGGGTTTCCTTCTCTATTCCTCTAACATACAAATTTAAATCATGCGTAGTTCAAGACTGGACCATATAATTGGGGTAAAACTTGATGCCCCACCTCAGCTTGTCCTACTCTATCCAATGAGCACAATTTTGATCTATGATCCTCGACGGTGGTCAGAAATAATTTTAATGGTTTCCTCTTCTTTATAGTCCCATGTGACGTGCACATGTATCTCATATGAAAACTAACCGTTGGATTAAAATTTCACCCTATGAGCAATGAAATTGATGGTCTACTTCGATATTTAGATGATCTAGTTGGAGTATATAAGTGTTATGTACAGTCAGATGATTGAATGCATGTAAAATAGTACAATTAGAAACCTAATCATGTCGATAGGTTAATGAACAATAATTTTTACCAATGGATAAATACGAAGTAGGTTGAGATGGATTCGTCTGATAATTCACTAAATGAACGGCTTAGGTTATTGATTATGTGATTAAACATATGATTATAGGAATGGATAGACAAGCAGCTAGTCACATATGTCGATCACATGAAGGTGGATGATTGAGTGAGTTTAAGGTATGCTTAACGGTTAGAATTGGGTGATTTTACAAATGAACAATCAATTTTGCATGAATTATAGGCAAAAGTGAACATATACATACATATATTTATTTATATATACACATAGTCATATATTAATTAATTATAACAATTAATGACTAAAAGTAAGCAGATCTACCACACATATCAATGGTCACCTTGCAAAATTTTATGGAAGCGCATATATATGATTGCATGGATGAATGGACAGATTTATGCATGTATGATTAGATAAATGCAGTGTGCACCCATGCACATGTATGCACGCACACTAAAATCTTGGGTCATTACAAACATAGTATTTATATATTCTCATACAGAATCATGAAATAAAACCCATACTTACAGATACTATTAGTTGAATTGATTGGACCTTCGGTCGGACCAAACCAAACCGACTCACCAACCTCGGTCGAACCGAATATGTGCAAAAGTGGATAGCTTGCAACTAGAGAATCTATTCATAATTCGGTGGAACAGAAATGAACACCGGTTGAACCGAGACCGAACTTCTCTGCACTAGATTAAAGTCACTCAATCAACAACTCACTCTATCCAAAGTGGTGACACAATAGACCAACCTGAACACTGAAACACTAGCTCAAAACTTGGTGATCAAGATATTCACCTCGTGGACTGCACATGAATGTTGGATTGGTGGGCCATTAGGGTGATTGCGGTAGAGCTAGAAGATCTTTAACATAGTATAGTATACCCATCTCTCTCCATTACACTTGCTCTGGGTTATCATGAGCTCGAACTTTCTAATTAGCA
Organism: Magnolia officinalis; assembly: GCA_021015155.1. NCBI lineage: Eukaryota > Viridiplantae > Streptophyta > Magnoliopsida > Magnoliales > Magnoliaceae > Magnolia > Magnolia officinalis. The sequence continues at coordinate 20,193,335 of JAJHSJ010000006.1, forward strand.
TATTTTATCGTTTATCATTACTTTATAATATTTAATGTATACCATTAGCTGTTTTTCTTCCCCACCCTCTGTAATGGCCACAATTTTTGTTAATAAAATTAAAATTTTTAATTTTTAATTTTAAATTTGAGTGGGAAAGAGATCCACCGATCTCATCATCCTTCTTCTTATATCTCTTTATTCAAAACTTTCCTCATATCTCGTAGTCTCCCAACGAACCCTTTCTTAAAAAGGGAATGTAAGAGAGCGAAAGTCCTATCAAAACTAAAAAAAATTAAAGAAAAACTCATAAAAAAAAAAACACGAAAGGGAAAATGGGAAAGAGGAGTTTTGGAATTCGCTTATTCAGGTCAGTATTTTATTTTATTTTATTTTATTTATGCAATAGTTAATTTGGTATGATCTACACATTGGATGACTTTGATCAATCAAACATCTATTGTATAGGTTTAATTTATTCATGTGAAAAGGTATGCGTATGACTTTAAGACTAATGTGTAGAATGTGAGATTTTAAGGTATGTGCATGGCTTTAAGGCTAATGCGTAGAATGTGAGATTTTTTTTAATGATGGACAACGATTAGTATGAATTGTATTATTCATGGGTATTATAAGACTTAATTATGTAATATTTTTAAGAATCAGAACAATTCCACACCTTAATGGACCGTATTGATCATATATTTACCAATTTTCTTCTTTAATCGAACGAAATTGAATAAATACCGGAAGAGTAATTCTCTACGCAAGATATAACTTGGTACAAAGAATTATATGACATAATCTGAAATGTGTTATTAAATCATCACCATTGATTAGTTCCTTAAAATTAAAATAAATTAAAATCTTAAATTCTAGACCGATCGGACTATTGGATGGGTAACATCGATCTGAAGAAATGATAGATAATGAATCATACGTTTTATTTATTATGTGTAGTCGTAAGATTAAAGAAAATTCTTATTTATGTGATTTTAGGAAGTCCTAATTCAATTTAAACCGTTGGTTCAGGGAATCATTTCCACCGCATCAAGGTGAGTGATCCCGATGTGTTCTCATCCATCAAGTTAAAATAGATGGATTGTTTGATATGTTGTATGCTCACCCTGATATAATTGACATATATTCTTAATTGATTTAGATGAATGTGTGATTTCTGTATTAATAACGATATGATTCGATTAATGTGTTAGACTATGTTGATTCGACTGTGATAATCAAAATAATCTATGTAATACATGATTCATGATTACTTGGTGCATCTATCAATTGCATGCACAACACGTGCTGAATTTCTGGGGAACTTCCCTGGATGGTATTCTGATAGAATCGTTATTAGAAGCCCATTATACTAGTGGAAGCCTAGTCAATGAGTAGATGCGGGCCTTGCCTATGCCTACCAAATGGTAGAATCCTGCCAACGGGCATATACGGGTTGACGGGTTTCCAACTCAAGCAAGTGGACGGATTCCCACTTGACGCATCGATGCATTGCATTTGCATTTTAAAAAAAAATTATATTGTGTATGATTATTGGCATTCTATTATAACTTAATGTAAATAACCATGTCGGGAATTCTCACTAGCCCTGGCCAACTTATCCTTTATTGATATAAAGCTGTATAAATGAGCAATTAATTGATGAGTTGGCGCAAGAACAAGAAGTTGTGGTTGAACTGGTGCACGACACATGTGAGACGTAGCCGTACCTATTAGAAGAGGAACTGACCGCATTTAGACCATTCCTAATTATTTTATTAAAATTTTATATGTTAGGATAATTTAATTAGTTGTAAGATTTTAAACATTTAATTAATTTTATTTAATTGAATTGTTCTAGGTATGTAGTAAGTATTCATTGGTAAGTTGTATTGACTGATAGGCAAATTTATGCTGATTGAATATTTATGGATATTGAGAATGGACAAATGTTGATGATTGAATCATTGTGTGAATGATTGTGAATAGACCTAGTTGGAATCTAGAAATGAATATTAATTTTACCTTTGAATAATTGTATCATGGAATGAAATTAGTACACTTGTGTACGAGTTACGACTCGAAACTCGGGTTTGAGGGTGCAAACTCTGTACTCGAATTTCGGGGCGTGACACCCTCCCTTAGAATGCTACCGTTTGGACGTCCAAAATCGATATCCATCCATATAAAGGGTCCCACTAAATGTACCATTCTAATTGAAAGATAACCCTTTCACATGTAGTCATGTAGTAATATATCTTTACCATTTCCAGTTCTCCTGGCTCTATAAGATAAGTTCTGGTTGTCTAATCATTATGAGCCTTTCTATCTGAAAAGGAAACCATTTCTCTTTGCAGAGCCACTAATTGGATGGATACCACCGTTCGTTTTTGAGGTATGGCTATCAACTAGTGGGGCACCAGATTAACGGTCTTGATCACCACACATGTCACGTGTACCGTACGAGGGAGAGGGCTGCATATAGGGTTTTGGCTAATGGTAGGTTAGATGGAAAATTTTGATCTTTAAGCTCGGTTTGAAGATTGTCTGTACATGACTCAAATTAAACCGTTCAAATTGTGGTCTACGAATCAGATGGATTGCAAACAAACCTTACACTGATGTGGACCCCAAATTAGCTAATTAGTGGCCATTTAGTGGATGGCTGAAGTGAAAAATAGCTAATCAGTACCAGTTCAGAGAATGGACCATCCTGATTATTTATTGGACTTGAAAAATCCAAACCTTTCCCAGCAGCTCTAAGACATCACCAAATTAAGTGGGCCTATTCAAGACAAATGGATTTCGTCAATAAACCATAGATGTTGGCCACATGTAGGAGGTTAGAACCGTTCATCTGGCGGGCCAGAGAGTGGATGGGTCATATTTCATAGCCCATGAAATGTTCCAATGACATGATCCAAAGGATCTCTTCGGTGGTTACAGAATTTGGTGTTATGGCCCATCCATCGTACGAAATGAATGGCCCCAATCTAACAAGTATGCCATGTTTATGTGATTGCTCTAACAGAGAGTTGTGTGAGAGGAACATAAATCAGATCCACCCCGTCCACCAGGTGCACCATCACATTTTGACCATCGATCCTACAAGTTGTCCAATCCAAGTGTTATTGCTTGAATCTAGTCAAATATGCAACTCCACCTATAGACTACTGAGTACCTGCACTAGTGGAGAACAAAGGATAATGGAGGAGCATATGGCGGTCGAGAATCTTTCGATGCATAAGTTAGATGGATGAATCTAAAATAGTTGATGGATTAAGGATTTTTGTGCATAACTTTTACCCGTGACTATTTATAGTTTATTTAGACGGTTTGCATATCTCAATAAATCTGTTAAATACGTTGAATGAGCCTTTGTTAGAGTACAAATCTAGTTACAAGAGTATCTCCGATTCCTTCTCTATTGATGAGATTTTTGGCTAGAATCTCCTCGAATCCATCCCATCCTGTTACCTTGCGAGATTCTCTCCTAACGTATTAAAGGACATGCAGGGTCAACTCTTATTCCATCCGTTGAATGCCAAGGATTTAATTACAAAAATAAGCCTAAATCCTCTAAATTCGGATGCAGAGTGGATGCCGAGTAAATTAGTATGGCGAAGCAAACTCTGTGGGGCCCACTGTGATTTATGTGTCTTATCCATGCCATCCATCTGTTTTATCAGCTCATTTATGGCCATGAGCCCAAAATTGAAGCATATCCAAAGCTCAAGCAGACCACATCATAAGAAACAACGATGATAATGACATCCAATGATGAACCCTTCCTAAGGCCCACGGTGATGTTTATTTTCCATCCAACCTGTTCATAAGGTCACACAGACATGGATGAAGGGAATATACAAATGTCATCTTGATCCAAAACTTCTGTGGCCCCTCAGAAGTTTTCAACAGCGGGCATTCAATTCCCACTGTTTTCTGCGGTGTGGTCCACATGAACTTTGGATATATTTCAATTTTCAGCTCATGCCCTAAAATGAGCTAATAAAATAGACGGATGGCGTGGATAAGACACATACATCATGATGGCCCCCACAGAGTTTACTTAGAGCCAATCGTTCACAATCCGCGTCCTCTAAACTCACATGGTGTGGCCTATATGTCTTAGAATGTCCTGATTGTTGGGGCATCATGTCATCCTAGTGTGGTGTATCAAATGAACGGATTAGATAGCATGTGCATACCACGGTGTGCTCCACGTGTAATTTGAAAGATTTTAATGGAGGGACTCTCCATCTAAACCGTTCCCCGTGTGTAGCTCACAGGTGTTTTGAGTCGGGCTGATTTTGAGCTCTGGTCCAAGACTACAGAAATTACCCCCATTTCTGTATTTTTTCCCATGGATGGTTGGGCCCATCTGATGGATGGTCCAGATTATCTGGTCATGCAGCCACCAGCTGGGTTTCATCATGGCCGATGTGACTCAACCAAGATGGAACCTTCCCTTCTAATAGACACCCTACATGCTTTGGCTCCATGTGAGCGCAGTTGTGAGTGAAGTTCTCATATTGTTTTCGATTCTACTATTTTTTAAAATTATTATTTTATTTTATTTTATTTTTTTGTGACCTGGCAATGTCACCGGTGGGGCTGTCGTATTTTGTTTCAAAATAATATTAAAATTTGATTTAAAAAATTTTTGATTTCCCTCCACATTTGAAATTTTGGTGCTTTTGGATTGTGGGTTTTGTCCCACATCGATTTTTCCAAAGAAAATCTTCTTGTATATTAGATAGACCTTTTGCTTTGGGGCTTGTGTGAATTTTTTTTTTTTTTTTTGGGGGGGGGGGGGGGGGGGATGCCAATAGCTCTAATCTATGCAATTGACCACACGCGCGCGCACCGAGCCGAGTCCGTGTGCGCACGCGCGACGGGACGGGCTGGGCATGGGTGCGGGTGCGGTGCGCGTGTACTCGCGTGAGTATGTCTGTATGGGTACTCGCGGGACTTATTTGTGAGAGTGTACTCGTACTTGCACATTTTCGTTTTAAACCAGAGAGATGTATCCATTCAGGTTGGTCGATTTACATTTGAAAATATGAAAATCATTTTCGTCTCTTATAAAACTCTCTCTGATATTCTATTTTACGAATTTTGATTGCTGAGTCAACTCAGTACAATATGAAAATCATTTTCCTCTCTTATAAAACTCTCTCGGATATTCTGTTTTACGAATTTTGATTGCTGAGTTCGTCGTTGAGTCAACTCAGTACTTTCGGGTTAACTGCAAGTGGTTCGAGCCCGCGTATAGTGGGTGCACCGCTAGGACTGGGTCATAGTCATTGTATCCTGGAGGTCGATTGCTCTGGAAACCTATTACACTTGGGACACTGTCCAAGGGGAGCAAATTCGATTTCAAGCCGAGTGACGCAGGTTACACCTCGACTCAATTCAATAAGTCCTCTTTCTCAGATTTTATTTTCTTTTTTGGTTCTAGATTTTTAATAGTCTATTTAATTCAACCAAATATACCAACATATGATGGACAGGACTACGTCCTATATTGGACGATCCTAGTAATATCTGATGGAAACAGAAAAATAAGATCAACGGCCCATGTTTAATGGGCCCTAGTTGGATGTTTAAAATATAGCTAGCTCCTGCGCAACTACTTGTAGAATAAGTAGGGGTCTACACAAACCGAGTTAGCTCGCTCGACTCGACTCAAAAAAGCTCGATTCAACTCGGTTCGAAGTTGAGTTCGAGCCGAGTTTATATTTTGAGCTTGAAAAAATTTCAAACTGAGTTTGAGCTTGCTTGAGCTCGACTCGACTTGGATCGAGCCCTAACTCGAATCGAACTAGTTCGATGACTCGGTTACTTTGATATTGATGTTGCTCACCAGTGTTTGATGAAATGACACAACGAAGTGTCAGCTAGTGGCAAGGAAAGTATGTATATGAAACAAATACCATTTTTCCTTAATTTTGAAGTTGCATATAAGGTGTTGATGAAATACTTGTTGTTTTACATAAAATAGCTATTATTGTTTTACATATAGTGAGAAATTGAAAGTGCATTGCATGTGTTTGCAAAAATGCCACGGAAGCTCGATTTTGGCTAGAACTCGGCTCAAATTAGCCTGAGCTGTTGACCAAACCGAGCCAAACTGGCCAATCAGGCTTGAGGATCGAGCCGAGCTGAGTTCGAGCTGGGTTCAGCTAGTGGCCGAGTCAAGTCAAACTGAGGCCAGCTCGACTCAGTGTACACCCCTAAGAATAAGTCAATTCTATGAGCTATTCACATAATTATTCACCTGCTTAATCACTTGCTTGTTCATATGGTTATACACTATTGTCCGTGTGGGCCCCATATATGTCATGTGTGCACAATCCAATCCGTCCATTGAGTGATCCTATCATGATGATGGCATTCCCCAAAAATCGGATCAATCTGGTTACTAGGTGGGCCACACGATTAGAAAAAAAATGAACGACCGCCCAAAAACTTTCAAAATCACGCGGGTGGCTCATATGATGGTTGGCTTGGTCTGATTTCTGTGGCCTCCGACTTTGACGGTGGAGCTACCCTGTTGGACAGGTTGGACGCCATGCACATACCAGGTGGGCCCCACACACAACCCTCTGCGTGTAATCCGAATCTTGTAGGACTTGAACCGGCCGACTCGGCTAGAACAACAACGTATGAATCTTCTAGATCACTAAAACGTGGGCCCCACATTTTTAGAGTTTGTTATACAAAACGTGGGGCCCACACCGCACATGGACACGCTTCCATCATGCCTGCATGCTGCTTATAACCTGCATCTCAATCGTTTGCTTTTGATTGGCTAGAGAATGGCGTCTACACGAGAGCGGGCATGTACCGTCACATGGAACGCACGTTCACATTTGAGGACTTGCAAAATTACTTTTATATGAAAAAAAAAAAAAAAAAAACTGTAAGGCACTCAAAAGAGTGCCGATATGATCTCCACCGTACACTTGAAACCTGTGAAACCAGACTTTCCATCCACCAGGTGGGCCATAATTAAAAATATATGATGATCCTTGACTGTTCAAAAGCCACTAATCAGGTGGATCTTGAAAGGATTTTAGATGTAATCCAAGCTTTCCTTGTGGAATTCAAACTTCCTTTTATAGGGGAATTGAAACCCACGGTTACCTTTGTGGTGCCAAACAGACAGGTGATTTTAAATCCCCTCAAATCCCTCCAAATCTGTTATGCCAAACGACCCCTTAACATTTTGGATATGTAAATTTATTTTTTTAGAAACTCAGAATAAATAAAGTATCGTAAAAAGATAATTTAAAATAGAAATAGAAAATTGAGTTAGAAAGAATAGGAGAATTTATTGAAATTTAAGGCAAGACAAATATTACTTGGCTTGGAGTTGATTTGCTAATGCATGAGCATTTTCATACTATGTTTGAGTGGAGTGTCATTTGAGATGTAGGAGCACACTTAGGGTGGGAGGCCCATATGAGACGGAACCATATGATGTGGGGCCTATGAGGGAATTCAATAGAGGAACTAACCCATGTGATGTGGGGCTTGTGGTATGAGATAAATGATTAATTTACCACGTTCTAATAGTTTAAACTTTTAGAGCAAGTGGTTAGTTGTACTGCGTCAAAGTTGGTTAAACTTACACCATTTCAATTTTTCTCCTTACCTATTTAGTATAGGACTAAAGCCACACCATTACAAAATTTTATTTTATTTTATTATTTTATTTTTTTTACTTTTCGAAAAAACATTGGAGGGAATTTTCAATCCAAATAAAAAATATTTTTTATTTATTTTGAAACACTCAATTACAATAAAGTTAAGGGATTGTCCATGCAAAGTCTCTAATTTGACTATGAAAACTAATATATAAAGACATGGTTCTATAGAATCCACATTGATATCTGTGTTTTATTTACCTTGTTTATTTACTTTTCCAACTAATTTTAAGACATCAACAAAAAAGGAGATTAAGCTCAAGTAAACTACACTTATAGGAAATAGAATGAATACCAATATACTAACCAAGAAAACTTTTTGAATTGAGTTTATATTTTTGTTCCCTTCATTATTCTACCATGTGATCTTACAAATAGATTGGATGGCAAATAAACATAAATATCACCCTGGCTAGAAGAAAAATTTCAATGACAAGGTTATCATGGTAGCTATTTCTTGCGACATGTTTCACTTTGAGCTTTGTATCAACTCATCTTATTATCCGTGGGAATGCCATGCTTTTTAGCTATTGTAAAATTGACGTACAATGGGGATAAAATATATATCATGATAGTCCTCGTAGTCACCAACAATCCGTGTAGCTGATTAGGCTTAATCTAACCATCCCATCAATGGATTTATGCCCCAAATATGGTGGACCATTGGTTACCGTTTATTTATCCCTCTAAAGATAACTGATAGGAACCATGAAGGTATGCATAAGGGCCCGTTTGGCTAGGGGTGGATTGGAAGGGATTGAATGGTATTAGAGTGGATGGCATGGATTTCAAGGTAATGATGATGTTGTGAGTGGATTGTCTTAAGATCCATGGGATTGTTGTATCCCGGGATTGCTATATCGACCCTGTTTGGCATGACCGGCCAATCCCGGGATTAAACCTTTTCATCCCTTCCAATACCTCGGACCAAACCCATCCCAAGCAAATTTGAATGAATTAAGGTGAATTGGATGAGATTTAAAGGTAATGATGGTATTGTCAGTGGATTATCCTAAAATCCATGGAATTGCTATATCCCGGGATAAGGTCACCCAGTCTGTTTGGCACACCCGGCCAATCCCGGGATTTATCCCTTCAAGTACCATCCGATCCCTTCCAATCCGCCTGGCCAAACGGGCCCTAAAGGATCTCAAGTTTCCATTGATCCATTGGTAGGTTACTTGATGAAGGGTCGCGATCAATTGCATACAGTATGCAGTTAAGGCAAGACATGTGCGGAGCCACCAGTTGGGGTGGTCAGCAGAGGCACTGAACTGGGCGCTATATTCTAATAATAAAAAGGAAACGGTTCTTTATTCAGGTATACTACCAAGATTCGCTTGGGAAGAGATTGTCGCAGCGAATCGCAGCACACGTGATAATATCACACGTTCATGAGATCTAGACGGACCATTAGGTAGGGTAGACAATCAAATCAGGCTACAATTCTACAAGAGGAATAAGATGTAGTAAAGAACATAGCCAACGGTCTATATTCATCACGCATATGGGGCTTACTTGAAGGTTTAGCCAATATAGGTATTGGAAAACAGCGTGTAGGAAGAGATTTTCACCTGATACATGGCCTGGATAGCTCACACGAGTGCCTTATTGGCACTTCTTCCGTGACTCGCATCTTCAATATATACTCGCGCGAGTCGCTTTAGTGTCTTACGTCTCTGTCAGGATAATCCCACTTGCGAATGATAGTTTTGCCATGTCAGCTAATGACATAACTGTCACCTTTTATTTTCCGTCAGCCATGCGCGCAGAAACGGAAAATCCGGCGACGATTCCGACTTTACGGCGTTTAAATAAGACAACGTATTTACATCAATGCCATTTGTTTCGAATTCAAAATTTCGTAAGTATCACGTTACCGATATTAATAGCAATTTCTCACGACTTTATTGCTGTATGTTAGAATAAAGGCAAACGGATTGGCTAGTCCCCCTGACACCAGCCAATGGCTGATGGTGGGTGCTCTGTGGGCCCCGACATGATGTATTTGTTTCATCCATTCCGTCCATCTATTTTTAAAGATCATTTTACGCTGTGAGGCCAAAAATGAGATATAACCCAATCTCAAGTAGACCACATTACAGGAAACAGTGTTGAATGAGCATCGACCATTAAAAATATTTTGGGGCCATAAAAGTTTTGGATCAAGCTGATATTTGGTTTTTCACTTCATCTGGGCCTGTATGACCCAATAAACATATTGGATGTCAAATAAACAGTACAGTGGGCCTTAGGAGGATTTTAATGGTGGATATCCAATCAATATTGTTTTCATATGGTGTGGTCCATTTGAGATTTATATCCCTCTCATTTATTGTCTAATGCCATAAAAGGATCTGTAAAAATGGATGAACGGAATGGATGAAACACATACATCATGGTAGGGCCCACAGAGCACCGACCATCAGCCACGGGGCTGTGGCAGGGGGAGTAGCCAATCCGTTTCCAGAGAAGTGGATTAGGTACTGCCCACGCGTGGACGGAAATCGGTCCTGGCAGAGGCTATGTGGGGGCCAATCGTGATGTGTGGGTTTTATCTAGGCCGTTCATCTACTTTTCAAGATCATTTTAGGGCATTAGACCAAAAATTAGAGAGATCCAAAGCTGAAGTGGACCACACCACATGAAGTAACAGTGATAATGGCAACCACCATTGAAACATTCTTTATGCCGGCCGTCCATCCAATTCATTCAACGTCACATAGATTGGGATGAACGGAAAACACAAATTTTTGCTTGATCAAAAACTTCTGTAGCCCTCCCTAAGTTTTTAATGATGGGCATTCAATTTCCAATGTGTGGTTTGGATGGCCTTATATTTGTCAGGTTCATACTCTAAAATGAAATGAAAAAATTGGATGAATGTCATTGATAAAACCCATGCATCATGGTGGCTCCACAAAGTCATGTTTGGATATATTAATGACTAGGCGGGGCAATATGGAATCCACTTCAAAGGGGAGCTATTTGACACTGGTATGACATTTGATACATAGGCACTTTAAAATTATAGAAATTGTATTTATTAATTGCAATTGAGTCAAATAAATTGTGGAGATCAACGTCGCTATGTCAGTCACCGACTAAAAAACTAGTGTTTGGAGAATCTTAATTTTTAATTGTTTTTTGAAATACGACCACTAGATAAATTTTTTCTACTTTAATTGTCTAATAAAATCAAGCAATTCAATGGTCAAATAACCATATCAACACAATTTCTTGTTCATAGTATATTCAAAATAGGACGCCACAATTTGAATAATTTAATTTTAATTACTCATATAAATTGTCACGCACGCCCCAAACTCGGGGACCGAGCTCACAAAATTCTCGATCGCCGAATCCGGCGCCGACAGCCTCCGTAGAACCCCATTCTCGGCTCCCGGTGCCCATTCGCCAGGTTCCGATCCTGAGATGCTACGAGGAGGATTTATATATCAGTTTGAATCGTAATCAGCATAACCAAAGGCATAACCCACAAACAACAACCAAAAACTCCATCACATTTCCACTATGATCAAAAACTTTACAAGTACAATGAGCATAAAGGGAAATACAATGAGAATAGACAAGAAGCTCCAAAAGATCAACTCCGCGCTCTCACCTCAGTGCTGCTGCGTCCTCGCGTCACCTGCACGCAACGGTCGTGCATAAGCTTTATGGAAAGCTTAGAGAGTGTGTGAAAGTGTGTGCTCAAGGTAGTAATGCAGGTACACAGTATCAGAGTAAAGCGGAACATGCTGATGAATCCATGAATACCACTAGCCGTACCAAGGCTATGCGATGCAAGGCATGAATGATGTCGGCCATACCAAGGCCATGCGATGCGAAATGCAACTCAAGCATACAAATCCTCATCTAAGTCCACATATCAGTACAGCTCAAAATCTGGGATATCACCGGGGTCTAGTACACTCTAAACCAGATTGCCGCCCCATCGCGCGCAATAAGGTAAGTGGAAGAGACCTCATTATCCGCCTGCCAATATCGGGCGCGGCTCGTCGATAGCGGACCCATTCCTCGAGCTGGTCAAACTCAGCCTAGCATTGCCCCCTCCTCTAGGGCAGGTAACGCCGCACCCCCTTCCAACCGACCACGACACAGTGGAAAGCGCAGCCTCTTGGTAATCGGCCATCGGCGCTCATGCACCCACTCAGTCTAGACGTTGGAGCAACCTCTTGGTACCATAAGGGTTTAGGGACTTTCACCCAGGGATATCTATAGCACCCCATGTAGAACAAGATTTCCGGTATCCAATCCTGCCAACCACGATACGCCTGTGGAGGCTATGGCCCTGATGTCGCTAGGGCGTACAGTAACTACATCACACAATGCGGATGCATGAAACACACTATCCAATCATGCAACAATCCTGCGCGTCTCGTGCGCTCATGTGGGGCAACACCGCCTAACCGGGAGCCCCTAAACAACCTGCCCGAAGGCACATGCTATGATCAGTCACTTCTCATGCCAAGCATACATATGATGCGTATGATCATGAATCATGGAACTATACTACACATGTTATAAAGTAATGAGCTACTCTTGCAACACAAATGGGCCTAGACATGGACGGCCTACACACAACCAGTACGGGTCTATCGATGGCCCTAGGGAGAGTCATAATGTGGACATTTAACCAACACTATACCCGCAATGTGGACGTCAAACCAACATCGCTCCCAAGGCATTATCTGTCGTAAACATCATTACATAAACCATGAAGGGATCACACATTGCAATGGACCTTAGGTACATCCCATTGGGCTTTAAATACATCGAATGGGCCGTGTCACATGGGCCTTATATTCATCAAGAGGGCCACATCAATGGGCCGCACCAATGGGCCTTAAGTGCATTGCAATGGGCCTAACCTCATGGATCATAAGTACATCAAATGGCAACATCGAATGGGCCTCATATGTACATCGAATGGGCCCTAACCCATAGGCCCTAACACCTCTCGATGGGCCTTAACCCCTGGGCCTTTAAGTATATCAGGTGGGCCTAATCATATGGGCCTCTTCCATATCAAGGTGGGCCTCAATAACGGCCACAAATGCATCAATATGAGCCTAATCACATGGGCCTCTATAAATACAAGGGTGGGCCTCACTCAGACATCAAAGTGGGCCCACAGAAGGTTAGATCTGCCCCATTCTTAACTCACGCCAAAAATGATATTTCAAAATGGATAGTCGAATCGGACGCCACATGTACATCAAGGTGGGGTTCTCATGCGGGCCTACCAAAATGTATATTATATACGTATATATATCCAATATAATATAGATATATAGTATATATATATAATATGTAAAATATAACATATATATATATATATACTCACACACACAGCACACGCACAACGCACACACACGCACGCACACACGCACGCACACACACCTCACATGCACACACGCACGCACACACCCCACACCCACCGTCCACTGAACGGTGGGGAAACACAAACATTACAGGGGCTCCACCGTCCAGCGGACGGTGGAGTACAACACATACATCAACGTGGGCTCCCACGTGGGGCCCACCGTAATGTTTACATGCCATCCAACCCGTTCATAAGGTCACAAGGACCTGGACGAAGGGGAAAAACAAATATCAGGTTGATCCAAAACGTCTATGGCCTCAAAAATTTCAATGGTAGGATTCAATTCACACTGTTTCTTGTGGTGTGGGCCACCAGGACGCTGGATGGGCCTGATCTTTGGAAGGGGCCCACTCTAGGGGGTGGCCCACCTAGTGGACAGGTCGGATGACAAATAGACATCATGGTGGGGTCCACGGCTAGACCCGTGGGTGACCCTGCTCGTCCGCTCGCCGCCCGCGAGTAGCAGGCGCAGGCAGCGCCTGCCCTCCTGACACACAGAGGCTACTGCCTCTCCTCTTCTTCTTTCCTTTCTTTATTTTTCTCGTTTTCTTGCAGAAATCCCCATGTGGGGCCCATTACCGGAGAATCTGCTCCGCCCATTGCATTCTTGGGCCCGGAATACATCAAATGAGTCCAAAGATCGAATTTTTTTGATATACGGTTAAGGCATGGTGGGTCCTAGAAGTTTTGAACGGTAGGGGATACCGTTTCCTATGGTACGGCCCGCCTGAGTATTGGATCGGCCTCATCTTTCGGCTCAACGCCTAAAATGTTGTTGTGGAGGAGATGGACGGCGTGGATTGAACACATACAACAAGGTGGGGCCTGCATGAGCGGTCCACACCAAAGCTTAAACCAAGCTTGTATTCGTGTTTTCCAAATGACGTCCAGCGTCCAGGGACGCTGGACGGTATGACATTCCAATAGCAAGGAATGTGTGGGCCTGCTCAAGTGGGCCACCAGATGATGGATGGTGTCGATACAACACATATAAGGTGGGCCCCATAAACACCTCAACTCCACAATAAAAGAAAATGAAAAGGAGAGAGAGAGAGAGAGAGAGAGAGAAGATGAGAGAGAGAGAGAGAGAGAGAGAGGAGAGAGAGAGAGAGAGATCGGTGAGAATGGAGGGACCCCGCCACTATGGGTCCCTCATACAAATATACATCAAGGTAGATCCCACATAAATGGACTCTTAATCAACAAAATGAAGGAAAAACAATGATCTAATATCACCCACCGCTTCCTTCTTGCTCCCTCGGCTTGCCGGTCTGCTTGTGCTCCTCTTCGATGGTGGAGATGAGAAATGGAAGGCTAGGATGAGAGATGAGAGGGTGGAAAGGTGGGTCACACTTGTGGCTTGGAAGGAAAGGGGGAGAGACTCATACGTATGGAGTTTTTTTTTGCTTGGGGAATGGATTTGCAAATGAAGAGAGAGAGGGTGTTGTAAAGGGAGAGAGAGATGGGTGATGTTTGATGTGGTGGTGATGGGTGTAAGGCAACTTTTTGACTTTTGTGGCCAAATGTGTAAGAAAGGCATGGTGGTATAAGAACTTTTTTTGACTTTGGGGTTGTTTGGGGAAGAGTGTGAGTGATGTGTACTTGACCCTTGAGATTGATGGTTGATGGATTGATGGATTGATGGATTGATGTGACACATCATAGAGATTCTCTTGGGTTTCGTAACGCGCGGCGTTTTCTTCGCACCGAACGCTAGCCCACATCTCCTGGCCAGGGTATCGCCTCAGCGCGCTAGTCGCGCCATCGGAACCGCGGCGACGGTGCGGTCGCAATGGTACAAGTCTTAGGTTGAATCGGGTTAACGGCGTATGAATCAAGGTCGTGCGCAGATACCGGTAAGGGTCGAAGGTTGCCGGAATTCGACCGGGAAGACCGCAAGAGTCTACGGAACGGTACGGTCTAGGATACGGGTCTTACATAAATTAGTTTCTATGTATCAACCATCACAAATTGCTAGAGTATCAAAGTCTCTCTCAAATAAAACAGAAATAAAAAGATTTCTAGTTCTCCCAAATATATAACTATTCTCCCTAAATATTTGTGCATGAAAAAAAATAAAGGTGGGTTGCCAATCACTAGGCCTGATGATTTGAATAATGCTTCATGTTCTCTTTACTATTATTAATAACCTATTATCCCAATAAACACTCCAGCCATGATCCAAACCTTGGAATTTTAGAGTCCATTGCAAGCCATTGAAAATCTTCAGTATGACCATTACTACCATCTGTTCATCATTCTTACAGTGGACCATACATCATAAAGTCATAATATGAACGGTTATTATCATTGAAGCACTTAGCATGTGGACCCAAATAAACGGCCACATGGTCTGAATGGAGAGTTGCAAGGGAGGGAAAACAAACTACAAAGATTGAGAGGAGGCTCATATTTCATTGGCCACATTAGGCATTGGGTTGGATCGTTACTCGTGCTCTGGTGGTAGACTATCAGGGGTTTCAACACCCCCGTCAAGGGTCCAAGTATCCATAGGTGGTGAAATCCCACTATGGCGTGAGTGTTCGTAGGGTGTTTGCGTGTGTAAAAAATAAAAAGAAAAAAGAAAAAAAAAAAAAAAGCCCTCCAGTTGGGTTGCACCTTGGAAGGGTTGTTAGGGCCAGTCGTGGTGTTGGACCAGGTCAGACGAGGTCGTAGTTGATTTTGACGAGTTGAACGACTCTTAAAATTCGGATGTAAAAATGGGATTTTTACCGCAAAATTCATGGAAGCGGATTGTCTTGGGTGTGTTGATGTCACCAGATTCTGTGGCCCCCACCATAATGTATGTGTTATATCAACACTGTTCATCCATTTTGTCAGATTATTTTAGGATATGGTTTAAAAAATGAGGTAGATTGGAAACTCAAGTGGACTACACTTACATAAAGTAGTGGGGGACAATCATTCCCACTATCGAAACCTTCTTAGGGTCCACCATGATGCTTATTTACCATCCAACCTGTTAATAATGTCACACATATCTAGATGAAGGGAAAACCCAAATATCAGGTTGATTCAAAACTTCTTTGGCACCAATAAACTTTCAATGATAAGCATTCAATTCTCATTACTTTCTTTGTTGTGGTCGACTTGAGCTTTGCATTCATCTCATTTTTGAGCCATTATTAAGGAATGATCTCAAAAAGTGGATGGACGGTTTAGATATAAAGTGTACATCATTGTGAAGCCCACATAGCCTGGTGACATCAACACAGCACTAAGGCCGGTGGTGTGTCCTGCACCACGCAATCTTCTTCACATTAGTTTCGGACTTCATATTTCAGATTTAACAAACCGGCCCTAAGTTAACATTTTACCAAATAATGCCTAAACGGGCCGGTGTTTTTGAGAGAAAAATTACAAAAATACCCTCATATATGTTTTTCTTTAAAAATTATTGAAAGTTGAGATTTGTGGGTCCACATGGTGTATGTATAACATCCAAGCCATCCAACATATTCGAACCACCAAGATGATCACTTGAACAAAATATAAGGTTGATCAATTAATCAGATGACTACTCTTGAAAATTTTGAAGCTTTGAGAGGTATATATTATTTATAGATTGGCTCACCTTATGAATAAATTCACCAATATTTTTGTCCTCCTTATAATCACATTGGTGTGCTTATGGTGTACAAGTTGGATGTCAAACATAGATCATGTGGCCCCACAAATCTCCATTTTCCATTTTGTAAAAATAAATAAATGAGGATAATAGTGTAATTTCTCCTCCAAGAAATCCCTGTCTTGGAATACCGGCTCCTGAAGTTGTTGTTTGTAAAATCCTAATCCCGAGAGCATTTTCCGGTAAAAATCCGAATAAAAATTTCCAATTCTTTTTCTCACGAGATGAAAGATTAGCTGATTCGTGTATCCTCATGAGATGAGAAATATCCGAGAAATTGATGGCATGCAGATTCTCGTGAGTACAGAGCATGGAGGCAGTTTCATGTTTTTACAGCCCAACCGTCTGCTAACGGTCGCATTCCCCGCCAACAAAGCCTCATGTTAGGGCCATGTTATTGGCCAATGCTATTTTTAGCGGCTGCTCTAACTGACCGACAATGTGAACTGATATCACGGACCACCTCTACCATATTTCTTTGATCAGGACCGTCCATCTAGTTGTTTTTTACTTAGATGGCCAATTGCTAAAAATTGACATCAATTGGACTATCCTAACCATCCATCTCTCTCATTTTCTCTGTGAATCGCCACCGTTTAACCATCCCTTTGAAGGCCCATTGATCAAATGTTTTAGAATAACCATATTAACATGGGCCATCCATGGTAAGGTGCACAAAGATGTACGGTCCCGATCCATAATTCCACCCGCCACGTGGACAGTGAAGGAGGAAACGGATTGGCTACTTCCCCTGCCCCAGCCAATGGCTGGTGGTCGGTGCTCTGTGGGCTCCACCATGATGTATGTGTTTCATCCAAGCTGTCCATCTATTTTTATAGATCATTTTATGATATGAAACAAAAAATAAGGAATATCCCAACCTCAAGTGGACCGCAGTACAGGAAACATTGATGAATGAATGTCGACCATTAAAAACTTTTTGAGAGCCATAAAAGTTTTGGATCAAGCTGATATTTGTTTCTTCCCTTCATCTGGGTCTGTATAACCTAATCAACAGATTAGATGTCAAATAAATAGTACAGTGAGCCTTAGGAGGATTTTAATGGCGGATATCCAATCACTATTGTTTTCCTGTGGTGTGGTCCACTTGAGATTTATATCCCTATCTTTTTTGGAATCAAGCACTAAAATGATCTGTAAAAATGGATGAACGGCATGGATGAAACACATACATCATGGTGGGGCCGACAGAGCACCGACTACCAGCCACCGGGCTGGTGGCAGGGGAGAAGCCAATCCGTTTCCGTGTAAGGATGGCTCTACCACACCATTTCCCACAACATCTATTTTTGGGCCAATCTAATTCCACCAATCCCATATTCCCTCTAACCAACCATTCATTTCTGCCTTAGCTAAAAACCTCTACTAAATTTAGCTACCATCCATCTCTGGCCCCACCTGACCGCCGAAAGCCCTCTTAAATCCTGCAAATAGCTATTTCTAGCAACACTCTCTATCCGTAATCCCCCTATAAATCAACCACCACCCTCATCACCCCATTCCTCACAACCCCACCTCAATCCATCCTATCTTCCCAGAAATCAATGGCCAGATTTAATGGACCCATCAGCTACATTTGTGTGGTCTTCACCCTTTTGGGCCTAGCTTGTGGAGATAGGGTCCCACAACTGAGAGGATTTGTTAGTACCCGAAATACCCAATTCGTCCTAAATGGGTCCCCTTTCCTTTTCAATGGTTTCAATTCCTATTGGATGATGAATGTTGCAACTGACCCTACTGAGAGGCACAAGGTCTCTGATGTGCTCCGGCAGGCCGCCGCAGCCGGCCTCACCGTATGTCGGACGTGGGCCTTTAGTGACGGAGGCGATCGGGCTCTGCAGATGTCACCTGGTGTATATGACGAACGAGTTTTTCAGGTCAGAATTTTTTCTTGCTTTCTTTCGATCTTTTTCGGCTATGGGATTCAGTCATTTTCACTAATATAGACAATTAAGGATTGAGATTTAAATAATGTGGTTTTGGTGGATATTAGGCTCTTGATTTTGTGATTTCGGAGGCACGACGATATAAGGTCCGCCTTATTTTGAGCTTGGCGAACAATTTCAAAGATTTCGGTGGACGACCGCAGTATATTCAATGGGCGAGAAATGCAGGTGCACAAGTTAGCAGCGACGATGATTTCTATACAAATCCGGTCGTGAAGGATTATTACAAGAATCATGTCAAGGTAAATTAAGAAAACTTATTAATTATTATCATGCATGGGGCACGAAGAAGTGGACGACGCATCAATGTTGCACGCATGCATGTGGGCATTTAGTATTTCGGCACATGAAATACACATACCAACATCTGCATGGCCACATTGTATGCTACAAGTTCACGTGCACACATGTGTGCCATTCATGCACATGCATTATCGCCCGAAAACCCGCGTTTGTTTCTGACCATGGATCCAATGTGGTGCAGAAAGTGTTAACCAGGTTCAACACCATCTCCCGAACGGTGTATAAAGATGACCCGACGATCATGGCATGGGAGCTCATCAACGAACCGCGTTGCCAAGCCGACTATTCAGGAAATACAGTACACGTGAGTGTCGGCCGCCTTTTCTTACGATGCACATATGCATTTGTTCCAGCGCGTCGGATTACTTAAAACAAGGTCATGTTGGGTAATTGAAATTGACTAATATGGGTTCATGATACAGGGCTGGGCTCAAGAGATGGCAACATACACAAAGTCTATAGACAGAAATCACATGCTGGAGATAGGGATGGAGGGTTTTTATGGGGATTCAATGGCAACAAAGAAGCAAAATAACCCCGGTTACCAAGTTGGGACTGATTTTATAAAGAGTAATCTCATTAAGGAGATTGATTTTGCTACAATACATGCATATCCTGATATATGGTGAGATGTTTTTCCTTTTCCTTTTTTTGGGGGGTTTATGAAAAAAAAACCTCAAAAATTGTGAATTTATGAAAAAATACCTTTGGTTATTTTGATTTTTCAAAAGGATACTAGAGGGAAATTGATAAAAATGGCCCTGGTTTATCTTTCTTGTAAGAAAAGCTGTAGAGCGGTGACTGTTTTTGACATCATGACATCCAATTTGACATACACATATATACTATGTCCGCTTTACAATGCTCACCATGCCACTTATTATTATTTTTTCCTATAAAAAAATAACCAAGGGTATTTTGGTCATTGTGCTAATCATCCTTAAAACTAGAGGATTCTTTTGAAAATTCAAAATAATCAAGGACCTTTTTCAGACAATACGGTTTTTAGGATTTTTGATAAAAATCCTTATATATATATATATGTTTTTGTGTTTTTACTTGAAAGATTCTCTACATTAGGACTTTCAAAAAGACCTCACAAATGTATATTTTCCCAATCAGAACTCTGACTCATTCACCAGTCATTCTTTTTTCTTGATTGCTTCAAGTAATTTTTTTTTTTTTTTGAAAGATAAATAAAATTTTAATACTTTAAAAAAATTAATAACCAAAAAATTACAAAAGAGAAAAGAAAAGTCCACTCTGAGAAAAGCAAAAGAAAAAATGAGTTAGATTAGAAATCAGGAAAATGGCATTTTCAACCCATTCCATGCATGGATTGATGACTTGTCTAATCTAGACGCAACCTGTTTGAGTGGTAAGGAAATAAATAATAATAATCAGCTGTCCACATTCAATGCATATGGGTGGGCCTGCATGATGAACGTCTCGAGCCTCACCATGTTGGCATGTCGGATTTGTGGGTCCCTTGGTGTCATTAGCATTTCTATTTTATATTTTTCATTCAAGTTACTATAGTATTTATTAGCAATATTAACAGAATTAATACTTAGATTACAAAGAAATATTAATTTTTATCATTTTTATTAATCTATAGATTACAAAGAAATATCACTATAGACATATTGATTTTTATAATTTTTATTAATCTACAGGTTATCTGGACAAAACGATGGCGCGCAGCTTGAGTTCATGCAGAGATGGATGGTGAGTCACTCGGTCGACTCGAGACAGATACTGAAGAAGCCGCTAGTTCTCGCCGAATTCGGAAAATCTAAGAAAGACCCAGGTTACAGCATAGGCGTCCGAGATTCATACCTGACCGCTGTTTATCGGAACATTTACAACTTTGCGCGAGGCAGTGGCGGAGGAGCGATGTGCGGCGGCCTGGTATGGCAGCTCATGGCAGAGGGGATGGACTCATACTATGATGGCTATGAGATTATCCTACCCCAGAATCCCTCCACAAGTGCAGTCATCACCACACAATCTCACAAAATGTCAGCCCTTGGTCACATGTTAGGTGGGCCACATGATCATAAATTGACAAAGGCGCAGGTTGTGAAAAATGATCATTCGTTGAGCGCGCAGCACGGGCACGCATTAAGCAAGCCGCATGGACGTAAGTTAGGCAGACGGCGTGGTAATACACCAAGCAGGCCAGATAACCGGATACATGATCACATGTTTTCTAGGACACATGGTCGGAAAAGCCCTCATGTGCTAACTGGGCCAAAGAAATGGAGGAAGACATGGCCTTAGGGAGATTCAAAAATGATTTTATTTCAATTTTTTTCTCTATTTAGAACTCGTTGCGTTGTTATTCAGGGTTAGGGTTTAGGATTTTAGGAAGGAGAGATGGATTGGAATGTGTTTGTCATCCTCCTGTTAGCTATACTGTTATGTGGAAATGATCATTAACTATTGTTAGAATATATGTGTGTTCTTTTACTTTGGTACTTCCAAGATACAATTTCACTTGTATTTTTAGGCAATTAATAAAATAGGTCAGAGAGATGATTTTTCTCCCTGGCCAATAATTTTTCTAAGTGCTTGTTTGGATTTGAGATTTCCATAGCAATGCAATTGATAAAAACAATGATTATAAATTTCTTTACCTGTATTGTATTATGAAAACATTGGTATTTGGTATCGCGGAAAAATTGACAGTTAGTAACCCTGGTGATGTAATTACATCAATTGCATTGTGTATGAAAAGCAGGGTTTAGTGCTTAAAAAAAATAGGATGGTCTACGTTCCTAGCTATGGTAATGTACTTATAGTGTTTGGATTTTCCTATGGAATCGTCGACGTGCTAAGAACAAATAGTGGACGACTCCACTATCTAAATAGGCCAATAGTAAATGGAATTGAGCATGCTATAACTGGTTATGGTTACAATTTACAAATAAATAAAATCCTTTGCATGTTGCACCCTTAAACAGATTCACGTCGATAAAATAAGTGTCTATGCATATTATATTCTTAAATCAAGGACATTCTACATACCTGTCATCTTAACTTGTTCAAATCCATGGTGCACATATTAAGAATGAAGACGTTAACATCAAGTATACAGACACCATACTCAAATGCAGAGCATAGCATTGCAATTGATGTGAAAAAATTAAATTGGTTATAGAAATTTACAGCAAAAACAAATATCAACCACCCATCTAAGCATTGTAAAAAACAAATGTTCTTAGGAGGTAGTAAGTTTCCCCATCTACATGTAGAAAAGTCTCTAATAAGAAAGATCATTAGGACCATAGTCAATGCCTTGCAGAGGTTCTATAATCATTGGACTACGAGGCTTTTATATATATATATATATATATATATATATATATATATATATATATAAACAAAGCATCCATTAAGTCATTGAAAAACATATAAACAATCAACTTGTAGATGTTATTATTGTAGGAGGGAATTTTTGCTGACACCTTATATGCAGTATGATATTATTGAAAATGAGAACCTCATATCATTAACCTATTAAGATGTGGAACCACATCTGGGACTGCCTTCGACCGATCGTGAGCCATGCTCGACCGGCCGTAGGGTCCGGCTCGACTGGTTGTGCACCGATTCGACTCAAAGTCCAGCGAGCATCGTTTTTTGATCCCGAGGTGCTCGACCGGTCTTGACCCATTCACGGCTGATCGTAGGGGTCACTCGACCAGTCGTGCAGTCTGCTCGACCGGTTGTAGTTATGCAGATTCGTTTTGCGATTTTGCGCAGATTTCGTGTCGCAAGTCCTTTCACAACTAGGATGCGGAAATGGGAGTTGCCTAAACTATATATAGGTGTTCCTAGGGTTTCTAAGTGTATTAGAATATTGGAAAAATAATTCTAAGGTGTGGGCAAAGGGTTTTCTATGTTCTTCCAAGGGAGAGGTTAATATATTGCTTTCTAATCTTTGCTCTTCATAGTGGAAGTTTGCATCCGTGATTTTTTACCCTAGATTGGGGTTTTTCCACGTATATCTTGTCCTGTGGTTTGTTTGGATTGCTTTGATCTGTTCTAGTTTATATTTCTTTCCGTTTATCGTTTGTGGGTGAGGCCTGAGATTAGATCTAGGCTCGCTGCATTGTTGGCGTGCTGCGCAACAACTGGTATCAGAGCTATTGGTTTAGTTCTATTGGGAGCGATGGCGGAAGATGAGAAAACTAGAATTGAGAAGTTTGATGGTTCAAACTTTGCCTTCTGGAAGATGCAGATGGAGGATTATCTGTATCAGAATGACTTCTATATTCCTCTATGAGGAAAAGAGAAGAAACTAGAAAAGATGACAGATGATGAATGGTTTTTACTGGATAGGAAGGCTTTAGGAACGATCCGACTCTCTTTGTCTAAGGGCGTCGCCTTTAACATATCCAAGATGAAAATTACAAAAGAATTAATGGAAGCCCTAACCACCATGTATGAAAAGCCCTCAGCATCCAACAAGGTTCATCTTATGAAACAACTATTCAACATGAAGATGTCAGATGGTGGGAGCGTGACTGAACATCTAAACGAGTTCAATACAGTCACGAGCCAGTTGGAATTCGTTGACATTGTTTTTGAGGATGAGATCAGGGTGCTATTGATCTTATCCAGTCTGTCAAACAGTTGAAATGGTTTGGCGATTGCTGTGAGCAATTCTTCAGGGTCGACAAAGTTGAAATTTGATGATGTAGCCAGTTTAATTCTCAGTGAAGAATCTAGAAGAAAAGCATCAGGAGTTTCAGGAGATTCAGGGAATGCTCTAAACGTTGAAGGAAGAGGAAGATCGCTGAACAAAGGAGACAATAAACACGGGCGTTCTAAGTCGAGGAAGAAGTCCAAGGGACCGAAAGACAAAGACGGATGTTGGCATTGCGGCAAGAAGGGGCACATGAAACGTGATTGCAGGGCGCTCAAGAAACAAAAAGTAAGCACTCAAGGCGGGAAGGATTCAGTGAATCTGTCTGAGGAGAGCGACACAGAGGCGTTGATCTTGTCTCTTGATGTGAGGAATGAGTCTTGGGTTATAGACTCGGGTGCTTCGTTTCATGCCACCTCATGTAAGAAAGTTCTGCGTGATTATGTATCAGGTGACTTTGGGAGAGTCTATCTGGGTGATGATGAGCCGTGCAGTATTGTTGGAAAGGGAGACGTTCATGTAAATCAGAAAGACGGAACGGTCTTGAAATTGAAGGATGTCAGACATATACTGAGTTTAAAATGTAACTTGATCTCAGTGGGACAGTTGGTCGATACCGATTATGTGACGACATTCACCAGTGATTCCTGGAAGATCACAAAAGGTGTCTTGGTGATATCTCGAGACAAGAAGGAAGGTACTTTGTACGTGACTTCAGGATCGTATTGTTCACTCGCAGTCGCATCAACTGGAGTGAATGAGCAGTTATGGCATCAAAGGCTGGGACATATGAGTGAGAATGTGATGAAAGTGCTATTGTCAAAAGGGAAGCTACTAGGGCTGGAGTCTATTGACTTGGAATTCTGCGAGGACTGCGTGTATGACAAGCAAAAGAAGGTAAGCTTCAAGAAGACGAGACGCACTCTAAAGACGCATCTGTCGGAGCTTGTACACACTGATGTGTGAGGACCGGCACAAGTATTATCTCTTGGTGGCTCACGTTATTTTGGTACTTTTATTGATGATGCTAGTAGAAAACTGTGGGTCTATTTCTTAAAGCATAAATTTGATGTATTTAAGAAGTGAAAAGTCATGATAGAAAACGAGATAGGTAAAATAGTAAAATGTCTCAGATCTGATAATGGGGGAGAGTACTGTGATAAGAGGTTTGAGGAGTATTGTGCAGCAAATGGAATCAAACATCAGAAAATAATTCTAGGGACACCGTAACAGAATGGTGTGACTGAGCGCATTAACAGGACCATCCTTAAGCGCGTCAGGAGCATGAGGTTACATGCAGGGTTGCCCAATACTTTTTGGGCAGATGCTGTGAATACTGTCACATATCTCATCAATAACAGTCCCTCAGCACCATTGGATGGTGGGTTACCAGAAGAAATGTGGACTGGAAAAGAAGTGAACCTTGCACATCTCAGAGTGTTTGGTTGCACTTCATATGTTCACATTGATGCAGAGTACAGAAACAAGCTGGATGCGAAGTCCAGGAGGTGCACGTTTATAGGCTACGGGTAGCATGATTTTGGCTACAGATTTTGAGATGCAGAAAACAGAAAAATCATCAGAAGCAAGGACATAGTCTTCAATGAAAAATTGATGCATAAGGATAGAGTGCAGGAAAATAAGGTCGAGGAAAAAGAATTTGTAGAGTTGGAAGAGTTACCGAACACGGGTGTTACAGCGCCACAGGATGATCATGCACAAGAGCATTATGAGGCAGAACCGCATACACCAGTTGTGAGGAGGTCTACTCGGGAGAGGAGACCCACGGTTCGATACTCACCCTCCTTACATTATCTACTGCTGACAGATAATGGTGAACTAGAATATTTTGAAGAGGCATTACAGTCAGATACACGGGTTAAGTGGGAGCAGGTCATGGATGATGAGATGGACTCTCTTGAGTCTAATCGTTCATGGGAGCTAGTCACTCTACCTAAGGGTAAGAAAACTCTTCATAATAAGTGGGTTTACAGATTGAAGGAGGAGCACGATGGTTCGAAACGATACAAGGCCAGATTGGTTGTGAAAGGGTTTCTACAAAAGGCAGGTATCGATTTCACTGAAATATTTTCACCTGTAGTGAAAATGTCTACGATTCGTATGGTCTTGAGTATAGTGGCTACAGAGGACTTACATCTAGAGCAGCTAGATGTTAAGACAACCTTTCTTCATGAGGACCTTGAAGAAGAGATATATATGCACCAGCCGACATGATACGTGGCATCAAGAAAAGAGAACAAGGTGTGTAGACTGAAGAAGAGTCTATATGGCCTGAAGCAAGCCCCGAGGCAGTGGTACAAGGATTTCAATAATTTCATGTCAGAAAACGGTTATAGGAGATGTTATGCTGACCACTGTTGCTATTTGAAGAAGTTTGATACGTCGTACATTATCCTTCTTCTGTACGTTGATGATATGCTTGTGGCCGGTTCAAGCATGAAGGACATCTCAGATCTCAAAAGACAACTGTCTACAGAATTTGCCATGAAGGATTTGGGAGCTGCAAAACAAATCCTAGGCATGAGGATAAAGCGTGACAGGGAAAACAAGAAACTAGTTTTGTCACAGGCAGAGTACATAGCCAAGGTACTTGATCGATTCAATATGGGAGATGCTAAGCCGGTTAGCACTCCATTAGCCAACCACTTTAAGCTATCTAAGGAGCAAGGGACAAAGACGTAGGAGGAACGAGACTACATGGCTAAAGTTCCATACGTGTCAGCTATTGGGAGTCTCATGTATGCTATGGTGAGCACGAGGCCAGACATTGCTCAAGTAGTGGGAGTTGTTAACAGGTTCATGAACAACCCCAGGAAGGAACATTGGGAAGCTGTGAAGTGGATCCTTACGTACTTGGTGGGTACTAAGGATGTAGGGTTGTGTTATGGTGGATTAGAAATCAAGTTACAAGGCTACGTGGATTCAATTTGGTAGGAAATATCAACAGCAGAAGAAGCACTACAGGTTATGTTTTTACTCTAGGTAGTGCTGCAGTCAGTTGGGTCTCTCAGTTACAGAAGATAGTATCTATCAGTACGACAGAAGCAGAATATGTTGCGGCTACAGAAGTACCCAAGGAGACGGTGTGGATGCAAGGTTTTATGAAAGAGTTGGGTAAGAAGCAAGCAGATTGCAAGCTTTACAGTGACAGTCAGAGTGCAATACACTTGGCTAAGAATTCAGCCTTTCATTCAAGGACCAAGCATATTGCCATCAGATATCACTTCATACGTTCATTACCGGAAGATGGATCGATTGCTTGGAGAAGATTCATACAAGTGAGAATCCTGCGGATATGTTGACCAAAGCAGTCACACGGGAGAAGCTGAAGCTCTGTTCAACTTTGATTGGTCTTCAAGCTTGAAGATAGGGAGGTGGTGCACTCCGGATGAAGAAGACGAAGGTTTAAGGCGATGTGTCTCCAAGTGGAAGATTGTTAAGATGTGGTGCCACATCTGGGACCGCCTTCGACCGGTCGTGAGCCATGCTCGACCGGTCGTAGGGTCCGGCTCGACCTGTCATGGACCGGTTTGACTCAAAACGAGCGAGCATCGTTTTTTGATCCCGAGGTGCTCGACCGGTCGTGGCCCATTCACGACCGGTCGTAGGGGTCGCTCGACCGGTCGTGCAGTCTGCTCGACCGGTCGTAGTTACACAGATTCGTTCCGCGATTTTGCGCGGATTTCGTGTCGCAAGTCCTTTCGCAACTAGGATGCGAAAAGGGGAGTTGCCTAAACTATATATAGGTGTTCCTAGGATTTTTCTAGGTGTATTGAAATATTGGGAAAATAATTCTAAGGTGTGGGCAAAGGGTTTTCTATGTTCTTCCAAGGGAGAGGTTAGTATATTATTTTGTAATCTTTGTTCTTCATAGTGGAAGTTTGCATCCGTGGTTTTTTTACCATAGATTGGAGTTTTTCCACGTATATCTTGTCTTGTGGTTCGTTTGGATTGCTTTGATCTGTTTCTAGTTTATATTTCTTTCTGTTTATCATTTGTTGGTGAGGCCTGAGATTGGATATAGGCTCACTGCGTTGTTGGCACGCTACGCAACATAACCATCTCAATAAGGAAAGCATCTCCAATTACTATTTAGGCTAGGAAGGAATCCTAAGATAAGGGTTTTGCAATCATAGCTTCTTCAGATGGGTTCAAGATGACAAGCCTTCCTTCTTAGTCATTGGGTTAGTGAAGATAAAAGACGATGCTATTGTTTGTCTCATCTTTGTAATCTTATATGAATGCGTGATATATATGCTTCATTTTAGGGAGAGTGTTAAACTACTGTGTGTGACTTTAGTGCTCTTTTAGATATTATTCCACTTACATTGTTTTGCACTTATAAAATAGGTTAGGAAGAGCACTATAAGTTATAGTACCTAATGCACAGGCATTTTCATACCGAGCTTGAGTGAGGTTGCATGTGG
This sequence comes from Magnolia officinalis, assembly GCA_021015155.1. NCBI lineage: Eukaryota > Viridiplantae > Streptophyta > Magnoliopsida > Magnoliales > Magnoliaceae > Magnolia > Magnolia officinalis. The sequence continues at coordinate 20,221,457 of JAJHSJ010000006.1, forward strand.
GATGCAGGGATACACTCGAGGTGGGTGGCCCGTGTGGGTGGGTGGCTCGTGTGAGGTGGGCCCCACCTATTGAAGCGGGTGGCTCGTGTGAGGTGGTACCCATGTGATGTGGGGCCCACGAGGAGAATTCTATCAAGGTCCTAACTCATGGGATTTGAGACCTAAGCTATGAGATAAAGGGATTGATTCACTATGATATATCAGTTTGAGCTTTTAGAGTTGTCTTGTGTGAGGCAGGCCTGGGACCGAGGTCCTAACTCATGGGATGTGGGGCCTAGACTATGTGATAAATGGATTGATTCACCATCCTCTATCAATTCTAATTTGATCCATCTATTGGTTAAGAACTATCATGAATTGCTTACGTTACGCAATCCTAACCATTCCATCCATAGCTTAGAGAGACACCTATAGAAGAAAGGACAAAGTCAAGATGGATTGGATCATCCAATTAGTGTGATTTTTAAACAGACAGCTCATACCTATTGATTGGATTGTCCAAGTGAACCAATGCAACTAGGAGCAACTCATAGTGATACAAGAAGACTGAAGCATTTCTTATCACATGCTTTTCTCCAAATCCCTTTTTCTCCCTTCTCTTTCATTCGACATTTATATTGATTACAGTAATTAGCATTGCAATTAGTGGTACATTTTGTTAATATTTCTCTAAATATAAATAAATTGAGAAACAATCTGGGTCCACCCTTATTTGGGTTGCTGCTTCTCACCGCGGTACATGCATGTGGTTTTGAGATGATAGATGTGGGTGCATCTTCCGAATCACTACATAATGAACAGTTCACAGGTCTTAATGTGATTAATGAAAATAAAACATCCACTATATGAAGAACCAAATCTACCTTCTAAATCATTCAATGATGTGAGATGATGGGCCACATGGTAAATGCATCTAACCATGGACTCAATCAAGAAAATTCTAACCTACCGCGCCGAGGCATGTGAATCTCCAAGCATTATTATTATTATTATTTAAAACTTAAAGACTCTGTCCTGAGTTCCGTTACAATTCGGTTGAGTCAGGCAGGTTGTGACTGGTCCGGGCTGATCGAATCACCGTCTACACTGAATATTGATTCATGCGATATAACCAGATTAGAATTGAATGAGTCGCGTCCAAAATGGACGATTCCTCTCAATCCATGTCCACAAGAGAAGAATGATATGCTAAGGAACTTGATTTTTCACTTGGTGGGGCTCACATTCATTTAATCATTGTTACAATTAATGTTAAACCATGATTAGCTGTCAATTACTCACTTGGTGGGGCCCACATTGTGCATGATCATAGGGCTTAGAACGGAGGATAAGTGACATGTTTGGAATATGGTCTTATACTTAAAATTAAGTGATCTTATATTTCTGATCATTGTTTGAAAACTAAGGAATTGAGACTTGGACGACTAGGATAACTCTTGTCAATTTTGACTCGGTTTAATGTCGAATCTATCTTTAGCTTTCACGTATATTGGCACCTGTTCGAGCTTTTATTATCATGTTATATGAAAGAATCCAGATCCTCTGATTGCCACAGGTAGAAAAATCCTGCTTTCCTGCATTGTGATTAATCCATGTCATTATTGACATTGTTAGCACAGCTGCATTAAATGCAGCGTGTGATGATGTGGTTCAATTAGTTTGCAACAAGCAAGATTTTCAGCAGAGGATCTGGATTCTATATGAAATTATTAAGCGAACCAGTTAAAATGAGATGAAGATTGGCCACCTAAGAAAAGGAATAGACCATTAGAACAATGGAGTGGGCCCCAAATGTGCAACATAAGGGTGAATGTGCCTTCAAAGAGAGTCAATGTAGTAAAATGGCCCACGTGACATCTCTCCGAGTATAAATAGTACATGTGGCATATATGCATTACATTAGAACTATCTATGAAGTGGGCCCTACAATGAAGTAGGCATAAATCAAAAGTCACTAATTAGAGAATACCATCTAAGAAAATGTACCAATTAACACTGAAAGGGGAAAAATAAAAATAAAATTGCATCGGCATATATAAGACGGCCAAAATTGTCACCTAAATGTCTGGAGAAATTAAAAAAAGTGTCACCTAAATGTCTGGAGAAATAAAAAAAAAGTGTCATCTGGGACGTGGGCCATATATAGAACGGTCGAGATGATTGAATACATAGCAGTAGAAACATTGGAAGAAACCCTAACTAATATCGATTGGCATTGTGATCTTTCAAGCTTTCAAACGTTTTAAAAGGGAATTCTTTAGAAGAAAAATCAATCCATGATGGACCCCAAGAAATCAAGGGCTCAAGTTGTTGACTGGACCCGTTTTCCATAATGGGCGGTGGCCCATGAAAAAAAGAAAAGAAAATAAGTGCAGATAATTAAAAAATAAAAAAGCGTGGACGGCAGGATTCGAACCTGCGCGGGCAAAGCCCACATGATTTCTAGTCATGCCCGATAACCACTCCGGCACGTCCACCGCGATGTATAGAATGCCATTTTATATAATATATTTAAGATCTTGACCGTCCTATCTCTAGGAAATTATGAGGTGCGTCCTGATCATGAGACATTTGGGCGTTGCATATCCACACCGTCCACCCGGTTTTCCAGTGAATTTTTTGGAATGAGAACGAAAAATAAAGCAGATCTAAATCTCAGTTGTACCTTACCATAGGAAACAATGGTGATTTAATGCCACCATTAAAAATATCTTACGGCCCACCGTAATTTTTATTTTCCATCCAACCTGTTGATTAGGTCATATAAACTTGGAAGAATGAAAAAAAATAAATAAAAACGAATATCAGCTTGATCCAAAACTTTTGTGAACCACAAGAAGTTTTTAATGGTCAATCAGCACGGTTTCCTGTGGCGTAGTCCACCTGAGATTTGGATTCGCCTCGTTTTTGGGTTCATGCCCTGAAATTAGCTGAAAAAACAGATGGACGGCATGGATATACAATCATCAAGGTGGGACCAATGGTCAGGGCCGAACCTAATCTGGTTCCCTGTCTTTCACCAAGAAGATTATCGTCCACAAAAATCAAGCCGATCCACTCGTCAGCTGGACCACACTTCCACGTCAAATGATGGCCAGTGGCTGACTCAGCATACAGGTGTGACCCACACAGCTAGGATTCAACGTACACAAGGTAGAGAGGGCTGTCAACGGCCTTGATTTGCTCTGGTCCAAGGTTCGTCCATGCCAAGCCCACAAAGTAAAACCTTACCTGATCCGAGCCATTACGAGCCAAAACATACAGGCTCGAGCCTGGGTCGACCCCAGTCTTTGCGCGGCGCTTATGTGCAAGATCTTTCTGCCACAGGCCCAGGCCCAGCCCAGCTCAGTCATTAACGGGTTTCAATTGTTCTAAGGGCAGGCCCGGCCCATAGACAACCCTAAATGCAGCCGAGCTGTAATAATAGTGACCGTTGCTAATGATGGGCCACAAAAAAGAAATCAACGGATGAGAATGATGGGACTCACTGATGCTCAGTAAGAGATCTGAGTATTGGATGGGTCCCACTGTATCGTGTTTGGCCAACTGAGTCTGATGGTAGTTACACTGATTGGATGGTGGCCATGTACCGAGAAATGCACTGATTGGATGATCTTAACCGTTCCAACAATAAATTTTAGTCTTTGGATATAGACCGTTTGACCACTTATTCAACGTATTTGATTGTAGGCTACCGATCACTTCCAATTCATCGGACGAACGGCTCAGATTTTCTGTCCCGCAAGGTTGGCGGGCCCCACATTAATAGCGTGGCTGTCAACGGACGTGGATTTCCTGCCAAAGCCTTCCGCAGGAAGTTCCTGCCTGGGATGCTAGATGGGCCCCACCGTGATGTTTGTGAGAAATCCATACCGTCCATCCGTTTTGAAAGATCATTTTATATCATTGGACTTGAAATGAGATTGATCCAAAACACAAGTGATCAGCATGAGAGGAAACAGTGAGGATTCAGTGACCACCGTTTGAAACATTCTTATGGCCACGAAGTTTCATATCAAGCTAAGTTTTTGGTGTTTTCATTTTATCCCAGTGGGAATGACCTTATAAACGGTTTGGATGGCATATAGACATATCCCAAGAACATTTCAACTTTAGTAAACCCTCTCGTATGGTCACCTTGAGTATGGATCCACCTGATTTTCAGACAGAAGTGTACACGAGTTGAAGTAAATGGAGCTTGGCACAACTCAATTCGGCTCGCCCAGTAGCTGACCCAAGTTAGAACTTGGCTCGAGCCGATCCTCGAGCCTAAGTAGCCAGCTCGGCTCAGTTCAATAAGTAGCTCGAGCCAATTCGAGTTGAGTACAAACTGAGCTTACCTATGCAACATTTTCACAAAACCAAGGATGCACTTTCAAATTCTCATTGTATGTAAAACAGCAGCGGTTTTACAAGTATTTCATCAAATACCTTGTAGGCAATATAAGAAAATGAAGGTATTTGTTTCATATACATACCTTCCTTGCCACTAGTTAATCGTCCATTTAGTCATTTCATCAAACACTTTAGGAAAAAAAAAAAAAAAACTAGTTCAATTCGAGTTCGATTCAAGTTGGGGTTTGATCCGAGTCGAGTCGAGCTCGGGCAAGCTCGAACTTGGTTCGAAATTTTTTTGAGCTAAAAAAATCAACTCGATTCTCGGCTCAAACTCAGTTTCGAACCGAGTCAAATTGAGCTTTTTCGAGTCGAGTCAAGCAAGCTAACTAAGGGTTCAAGTACAACCCTAATTTCAGGTCCCATTTCCTAAAATGATATGAAAAAACGGATGGACGGTGTGGATTTCTCACAAACTTCACAGTGGGCCCCACCTAACATCCTTGCTTAGGAAGCCACACATGTAAGTTGCACCTTTTGAGAGATCATTTTATATCATTGGACTAGAAATGAGATTGATCCAAAACACAAGTGGTCAGCATGAGAGGAAACAGTGAGGATTCAGTGACCATCGTTCGAAACATTCTTATGGCCACAAAGTTTCGTATCAAGCTAAGTTTTCGGTGTATTCACTTTATCCTAGTGGGAATGACCTTTTAAACGGTTTGGATGGCATATAGACATATCCTAAGAACATTTCAACGGTAGTAAACTCTTTCCTTGGTTTTCCCTCTCGTATGGTCGCCTTGAGTATAGATCCACCTTATTTTCAGGTAGAAGTGTACACGAGTTGAACTGAATGGAGCTTGACACAACTCAACTCGGCTCGCTCACTAGCTAACCGAGTTAGAACTTGGCTTGGGCCGATCCTCGAGCCTTAGTGGCCAGCTCAGCTCAGTTCGATAAGTAGCTCGAGCCAGTTTGAGCCAAGAACAAGCTGAGCTTACCTATGCAACGTTTTCACAAAACACATAGACTGCACTTTCAAATTCTCATTGTATGTAAAATTGTAACAGTTTTACAAGTATTTCATCAAATACCTCATAGGCAACAAAAAGAAAAAGAAGGTATTTCATCAGCTCGAACTCAGTTTCGAACCGAGCCGAATCGAGCTTTTTAGAGTCAAGTCAAGCAAGCTAACCGACGGTTTGAGTACAGCCCTAATTTCAGGTCCCATTTCTTAAAATGATCTGAAAAACGGATGGACGGTGTGGATTTCTCACAAACTTCACTGTGGGCCCCACCCAACATCCTGGCTCAAGAAGCCACACGTGTAAATTGCGTGTAGACCGTCCATGATTGTTTCCTCACAGGGTGGCTCGCCCGATGAGTGAAACGGTCTGTTTTTTTTTTCGCAACAAAGCATCTTAAAGATGGGGTCCACCTTATGCACGCAGCAGATGTTCCCCACATGCGTGATTATAAATTTTGTCACGTGTGAAGGCACGGATGTAGCCACTAAACTTCGCCGACACGAACACAAGTGACGGCGATTCCTTTGTAACAGAAAGGTTTAGCTAGGGCTGTACACGAATCAAGCGAGCTCGACTTGGCTCGACTCAGCTCGGATTGACTCGGCTTGAAGGTCGATTCAAGGCGAGTTAAGCTTGTTTACTAAAGCTCGAGTTAAGTTCAAGCCAAGTTCGACCATAGTGTATTTTAAGTTGACTCGACTAGAACTCGACTCGAAGCTCGAACTCGACTCGAGTAATATATTTTAATATAATATTATATATATATATATATATATATATATATATATATATATTAGTTTTTACTACCTATTCGACCCTACCCGTCCCATTCCCTCTTTTTCTTTCCCTTACCCTACCCAGGTAAACTCAACTCGACTCAACTCGATTGGAAAGCTTTGGTAAACAAGCCAAGCTTAGCTCAAACTCGAACTCGAGTATAGTATAGACGAGTCAAGCATGTAAAGCCCTAGGTTTAGCCCTTTGCCCTTCAAGCAGTTGTTTTTTGTATTTTACACTTGGCCTATGTAGACCGTTCATTAGGTCCAATCCATACTTATTCCGCTACCATACAAACATCGGAGGGGTCAGATGGTCTTAAACTGTCACTAACTTGGCCCATCTTTTATAAATGATCTTGTCCATATATTTTTGCATACCACTGAAAGGACAATTCGAGTCATCCATTCAGCATGATTTTTCCAAGGCAGCCTGTGAATAGGATACTGGAGATAATGGACAGCCGAGATAGCTGATGTTGATGCCAACAGTCCAAATACCCATGAGTCCATGGCCACCAGATCATTACTCAAAACGTAAAGAGAAATTGACCACCGTAGATGCTACCTTTTAGCCGGCGTCTTTTCAAAGCGCGCCAAAACTTTACTTTTCCAAAGTAAACCATTCTGTCGGACACACTATTGCAGACGAAAATGCCCTTACATTCACTTTGGCTAAAAAACCTATGGCTACGGTTATAATTCGTAGCTATAGTTGCTGATGGTAAGGGTGTTTTCGTCTGCAATTGTGTGTCCGTACATAATGGTTTACTTTGGGAAAGTAAAGTTTGGGAGCGCTGTGAAAAGACGCTGGGTAAAAGATGGCATATACAGTGGTCAATTCTCAAACTTAAAAGGAAGGTAATCCTTGGTATACCGAAAATCGTAGTCTGCCAGCAGGTTCATGTGGATCTTCAGGATGTAGGGTCCACCATGGACAGGCTATGGACGGTCCTTCTTTTTTCTTTTGTAATGCTGTTCTGCACCATTTGAAAATTGGACTTGAATGCAAACCTTTGAGCATTCTATGATTTTATCTGTCCATAGATTATATATTGAAGGTTTAAGATTGTCCAAACAGTTTGATATTTGGATTATCATAAACTCACTATTTTACCTATGAAATGAACCGTTCAGATCTACTCCATCTATGCCATCTCTGCAACAATGACACAGAGGCACGAAGCCTCTCATGCTTCTAAAAGCACTGGATCTAGTCACATGCATGGGCTATGGGTAAGATGAGATGTCATTTGGGGTGGTGACGCGGGCCAGCTAAAGCTGTCCAAATATAAAGTAATGCACAAGTGGATTCAAGCGAGAAGCAGGAAGTGAAGGAATTGTATCACGAAGAAGACAGGATTCAAAGGTAAAAGCTCCACCAATCTATCTGCATATCAGTCGTTTGAAAGAATTCCTCAAAGAAAATTTTCATATCTTTGGACTGATTGCCACATCCTGTTATCTGCACATCAATTGTTCGATTGAATTGATTAAAGAGATTTCTACTAGCCCTTGAATTGCGTGTAAGCTAGTTACGATTTTCAAAGCTCGTACTGGTTGAATTGCATAGCTTCTAGATTCCCTTTTACCGTGCGGATAGCATTCATCCAATACAATAGTTGACTCTGATATATTCATTGCGGCGGTTGAGTGGCTTGATTGGACCCTAGATGGGTAGGTAATGAAATTTCTACTTTATGACCATAAAGTATTTGATGGTAGGAATCTCACGGTTGAAGCACAGACACTGTGTGATTGATCCGCAGGCTTAATCTTATATGAATATTTCTTGAAACGTTGGTGTCGCATAACTGTTTTTTTTTTTTTTTTGAAGGGTTTTGCTGACATCCCCAGAGCTTTTAAATGCACATGGGGTGACCTATCATTGGTATGAACCGTTCATTCATTCATACAATTTGGGGCAATAGATGGTGTAGAAATCACGCCAATTCGATGATCCTAAGTTTCCGATCAATAGCATGGAAAATGTACTGCCAAGAGCAAGAGGAGACATAGCTCCAATAATTGCCTTGAAACATCTTCGAGATAGATCCCACTTTGCATTGCTTATGACTCCAAAGTAGCACTATGGTTTGATGATTCTAACCGGTTAATCCATGGCTCATAAACAACAGAAGGTTGTAACAAATTGGCCTCATTCAATGGGTTAGGATCATCTGATCAGCGTGATTTTTGTACCATGGTTTGCTTGCATTGGTACTACTGAATGAACTGTCCCGATCGATGATCGGGCATCCCATGTGTCATACACAAGGTATTCCAAAACGGTAATGGTGGCCGTAACGGCCACCACCCTTACCATTATGATACGGGCCATAATGGCCATTTTTTATTTTTTTAAAAAACCGTTACAAGACCATTACGGGGCCATTACGGGCCGTTATGGCCTGTTTTTCTATAACGGCCGTTATGGCCGTTTCGACCTTGTAACGCATAACGGTTATGATCGTTATTACGTAACCGATTTTGAATACCTTGGTCATACAAGAATAGGGTATGTTGCTAATGTCCCCATGAATATGGGGATGTTAGGAAAACCCCTCTTTAAATTACTATAATTGATCATTTTATTGGTGAAAAAGGGAAATGATTATAACTAATCAAGTGGCAGAGAACGAGCGTATGGATCTCTTGGGCCATATGATGTGATACATCGACCAAAGCTATGGTTACATTCTGTACCTTTTCTCAATACATTTGTTTGTTATTTATGATTTCAACAAAACTTGGAAAAGTACAAATTATGAAAAAGTAGGGTAACTAAAACTTGACTTAATGTGTATAAGATAAAATTGTTTTCCTTGATAAAAGAATAGCATTTAATGCACGATATGATTTGAGGGTCGTAAAATGGTAATAAAATGGGAGTTATTTGATCTTATGTTAGAGTGTGAATGTGTGATAGAGAAAATTCTAGAATCTTCGAAAATAAGGTCTCATCATTTGAAACTACTAAATTAGGGATTTTCCATTTGATTGTCGGTTGGGCATTGTCAAAACAAGAATATTTTGAGGTTGTTCTAAGGGGACTGGGATTTGGAAGTGACCCCTAGTATCAAGGTCGGTACTAGTCGGTGCTTTTGTGTGCTCTGTGGGCCCCACCATGATGCATGTGTTTTATCCACTCTGCCCATCCATTTTGGCAGCTCATTTTAGGGCATGAGCCCAAAAATGAGGCAGATCCAAATCTCATGTGCACCACACCACAGGAAATAGTGGTGCTTGAACGCCCACCATTAAAAACTTCTCTGTGGCATAGAAATTTTGGATCAAGCTGATATTTGTGTTTCTCCTTCATCCAGGTTTGTATGCCCCGATCAACAGGTTGGATGGCAAATAAATATTACAGTGGGCCCTATGACGTTTTTAATGGAAGGAGTTCAATCACCACTATTTGCTGTGGTGTGGTCCACTTGAGATTTGGATCTGCTTAATTTTTGGTCTCATAAAATAAAATGATCTTTCAAAATGGATGGACGGCATGGATAAAACACATGCATCATGGTGGGTCCCACAGAGCACCAACCAGTACCTACACTGGTACTGGAGGGGTCACTACCGAATCCGAGTCTGTTCTAAGGAAGATCTTCTAGGCAATTGGGAGAGTTTGTAATCATAAACTGGCAGCTTCAAATATCTGTTTTTGGCAGGGTTTTTATTTATTTATTTTATTTTTTTTATTTTTTTTTATTTTTTTTTATGGTACTGTATTCAATTGGGCATATCTGAGTGAGGAGAGTGTCACATGTTAGGCTTAGTTTATTATGCTGTCCTGATGATTTTTGTTTGAATGAATTAGATAATTCTTAGAAAGAAAGAGCGTGAATGTGTGATTGTTCATGTGCAGGCTCTCTGCTATCATAAATTTTACATGACATACATTGCGGGCAACATATAGACAGGTTATCATCCTACAACCTGATCTGTTCAACAATTCTAACCTCTGATTGGTGGGCATTTATTTGTTAAATTTGGAAAGTTGATCATTTTTTGTTTCTGCTGTCCATTAAATTTCCATTAATCAGCCCGTTGTAAGTCATTTTACTTTATGACCAATCTAATTGGGCCCCACTATTTGAATGGTTTAATTTGAGTTACGTGCAACATTGTGATTTCTCAGTTCGTGGGTGCATCACATTCTGCCATAGTTTGAAGATTTTTCTCATTGATAAAATGGTGAATATTGAAATTCTACATACTGTAGTTATATTTTATGCTTTGATCTTATCATGTGGATGCTGTATCAAGAAACATTTTGGATTCTTTATGTTGCGTCTTGATATTTGAACATTTTGCCCGATTCATGAATATGCTCTACATATTCCTTATTTTCCAAGATTATAACCTATTGGCCTCATGATAAGCACGCTTCTTACTTCTATTTATTTTGTGTTTGTCACTAACTAGTTGTTGGAGGAAGATGGGGGTGAGCTAAGAAGGTTTTTATTTTTATTTTAATTTTTTATGAGAGGTAATGACAATTTTTTTGTTAAAACCAGATGAAGAAAATACAACTTACAACAATGACTCTCAATACATGGGGGGATGATTACAACTATCAAAGGATTCTATACAAGAAGCCCAACCCATGACATCAACCTTTGGTCCTCCTAACCACATCTGCAGTGGACCCAAGAAGGATGGTGGGTTATGGTTATTGGGAATCTGAAGCACAACTGGGAAAGTGGCTTTCTAGGATAGTGGTGGACAGAACGACAAAAAGTTTGGAGGGAGATTGGGAAATTGGGGTTGTGATTACTAGTTGGAGGTATTGTATGCTGCTCGGCCTGAGTTTTTTCTACAGTACTGTTCGGGTTTTCAGTATGTACAAGTGGGGCCCATCGTTCAATCATCCAAATAGTTGATATTATGGTTCCCCTATGGATTGACAATGTAACAAAAATCTTCCAGATGGAAAAGTCCTAACCCATCAATAGGCATCCCAAATTAATTGACGATTAAGAAACAAAACATGGTGATAGTTCATTCAACAGAGAAAAGTCCGAACAGCCTACAGCTAGGATTTTCCAATCTGGGAAACTTCGGTGATGGGCCGTCCACCGTGAGGCACATCATATCAACTGTTTGGATTGCCAAGCTATTGGCGACAATCAGACAAACTGAAAACCTTAATGTACTATACAACCTCTCTGCCCAAGGAGCGTACATTCCCTCTACAAGCAGAGGATACATGTTTTAGGTAGGTTGTTGGAATGGTTAATACCAATTTCAGGGAAGGCTTGGATTTAGGTGGGGAAGGCTGGTTATGGTAAATGATGTGGGGACATTCGTATTGATGAAACATTTTTTGAGTTGAGGTGGGTCTCAGCTGATTGTGAGGCAAAAGTTATGTGCTTGCTTTGAGCAAATGGGAGCTAAAGCTGCATGAGGTCCATCATCTTCATTGTATGATAGAAGAGGAAGAGATTGATTAAGTTGTAGGCTGATCTTCTGGGCTGTTTTCCAGAGGCTTGCATTCTCGGGACTAGTGTCAATAGGTGGGCGTGAAAATACGAGAAGGGAGTGGTCCTAAATGACCCAAACTTGATGACTGTGTCCATGGAAACCCGTTCTCATCAAATCTCTAGAGAGGCCAGTTGTGTTGCATATTCTGTTGCAAAAGAATCAGTTATTTCTTCTTTGTATAGGGGACTCTTCTCCATTCATTGATGGAATATGTAACTACTATATTTTGATCTCGACACACACAAAAGTATTAAAAAAAAAAAAGGAAACAAAAGAAATGGAGTTCCTCAATTTTTATTTTTATTTTCTATAGGTTGTGTGAGTGGAGTGCATAACAGCTCTTGGGTGTTCATACTCCCAGCTCCTAGAATGGTGGCTTTTATCTAGATTATCACCAAGGCTCAGAATAATTGTATCAGACCATGTATTGTCTTGCTCCAAAACAGATACATATCAGTATTTATTGGCCAGTACACACCACATATTTGTTTCATTCGTTTGTATCTTGACCAATTCTAGTCACTTACCAGTGATACATGCATCATAGTGATTTTGAAGAAATATAGGTATGTATCAGCTGATATTTTGAACCAGATTGCGACTTTGGACAAGATTCTTTCAGTCACCCATCTCTGACACTGCACATTTCATTTTTCTGTTATATGCGTTGCAGTGTAGTTCAGAGGAGTTTGTGGACCATCTTTACAGTATATTGGCCTCAACTTGAACCATCTTTTATGATAATTAGTCACCTTAATCATGTAGCACATCTCCACAGATCACACAGGTAGGATATGGTCTTGGCATGTTACGTACAGTTCCATTACATCATCATTTTCTTTTTTTCCACACCCACCCACCCACCCTACATAGGTACTTGAACCCATGACTTCAATGTTGAAATGCAGTGTGTCTACCACTGAGCCATGCATTCCTTCAATCAACAACACAACCAAAATAAACACCATCAACAATCATTGAAACCTTGTGCCAGTCCGTTGTGAGGAATTTCTATAATTCATATACAAAATTTTCCCGTTAGGATTCCAGTTGAATACTGAATTTTTTTCTTTCTTCCGGATTCTAATCAAACAGTAGAGTTTGAATAAATCTTTAAGAAATCAAAAACATTGTATTGGACAGTCCTAAAACAAAAGGTACAGTTCTGATGTGTCCCAAATCACAAATGAAATGGAGTTTTGATGTGTCCCAAACCTTGTGCCAGTCCGTTGTGAGGAATTTCTATAATTAATATACAAAATTTTCCCATTAGGAATGCAGTTGAATACTGATTTTTTTTTTCTTCTGGATTCTAATCAAACGGTAGAGTTTGAATAAATCTTTAAGAAATCAAAAACATTGTATTGGACAGTCCTAAAACAAAAGGTACAGTTTTGATGTGTCCCAAATCACAAATGAAATGGAGATTGACAGAAAATCGATTCCTCATCGCCATTTGGGGTGTTGCAGAAAGTAAAGGGCACTATGTAGCCTTCTGTTTTTCTGCCTGGTCCACCCCAAAAATGACAGAATGCACTTCAGGCAGGACCTGAAATGCATCGAGTGTTAATTTGGATGGAAAAGCATCCGTCTACCTACCTACCCAGAGAACGTCTCAACCTACAATGTAAATGACAATGGAAATTTTCATTTCTCATGATAAAATATTCATTCGTGTATTTTTGTATTTCATTTAAAATCACACACTTAGCGGTGGCTTATGTTGATGTTGGTAACAGGTGTGTCTGCTATTATGGCTGATGGCAGCGGAGCAGTTGAAACCCAAGAACCGAATAGTACTGAAAAAACTGAGAATTCATCTGTCGAGATAAAAGTTCTGTTCTTTGCTAGAGCTCGAGATCTTACTGGCGCATCAGATATGTCTCTAGAAGTGCCATCTGGTAGCACAACCCATGATTGTATGAGTAAGCTCTTGACTAAGTTTCCGAGCTTGGAAGAGATCCGTGGGTGCATGGTTTTGGCACTGAATGAGGAATATGCATCTGAGTCTGCAGTAGTGAGGAACAGAGATGAGTTGGCCATCATTCCACCGATAAGCGGAGGTTAATCTCCACAGCAGTTGCTAGAAATTTTACTCGTGGACTGTGTCAGATTTTCACAATAAAAAGGTAAGAAATGGTGGCAATTGAACTTGGGAACTGCTATTTCTACACCCTAAAATCAATATTTTTGCCCCATGGGTGAAACCTTTTCACCCTTTTTTTCTGTGAATGCTTTTTCACTATGTTGTAATGAGTCTAATGACCAAATTACTCTTTTGGGGGTGGAACTAACAATACGTTGGGAGTCGTAATATTGAATTTCCTAAACTTACCGTGACGTACCATGAAAATTCTGTTTACAGATTTTTTATTTGTTGAGGTTGGTTTTCTGCGTACATCTCAATGAAACCTTGGATCATCAAACCAAGGTCTATTAAATGGGAAAGAAGCTCAAAATGGGCGCACTTTGCTTGGTATTTTGAAAATTTGCTGATGCAAGAGTCTTTTGTAGGTCATGCAACCTATTTGACAGATTGTCTTTCCCATATATATATATATATAAACAGTTAAGCCCTATGAAGTGGGCCGCATGAAGAAAAGTCTGTATTCACTGAACAAGCATGGTGGGCAATGCTCACTGTGGTCTGTATTTTATTTTTCTGAGGTTCCTGGATCGGAAAACTTGCCAGTGTCTTATGAAGCCAAACAAGAACCAGAAAATGATTTCCCTCCTCCATACATATGGGTACTTGCAGACAATGTTGTCATAGTCATTATCGTATCACAAATTGTAGGAGGGTCTGAATTGAATTGTGTCACAAATAGTATCGTAAATCATAAGATTTTTTCCAATTTTCCTAAAAAATCAGAAAAAAAGAAAAAAATCTATTTAAAACACATCAATTATCCATTTTTCATCAATATGCATCAAGAAAAGTAACATATAATGGCATTATCAATGGAGAACCCATAAAACAAGTGTATGTGTCATAGTTAGTCACTAATAAAGTTTAACTCATTCTGCTCATCTATAGGTTTTTTTAGTATAAATATATAATTTCAAATACAAAATGACCAAAAAGTTATCCCCTCCTCTCTTCAATCTTCATGCATCCTCCCATTCCCTTTGGTCATCGGAGCAACATTATCATCGTGAAGAATAATTGTCTTCTTTCTTCTCTTCAAAATTGGATAAAAGAAATTCTTCCTCTTCAACCTCTTCTCCTTAACTTTTTTTATTTTCTTTTCTTTACTTATGGGAACTTTTGTAGGACCTACAATACAATATAATTGTGTATCTTAGGCTTAGTGATTAGCATGTGGGCATGTGCCTATGTTATTGATTATTGAGCATTAAGTTAACTGGTTGAAAAGAAAAGGATCTAAATTATATGTTTTGAGCTTATAGTATACCATGTTGCTTGTCTTGTGATCATAAAGACCCAACCCCTTCATTGTCTTCTATGGGCTCCACAAAACATTCACCCATATCCATCCATGAGTTCTCTTATGGTAGAATAGGGTTCTCTTTCTCTACAATCCATTCATCATCGGACTCCATATCCGATAAACAAATGGGATCAAGCCCTTGTTTTAATTGTCTCCTTACATGCGCACTTAAGAGTTGCAGATTGTACATTACAAAGATGAGTATTTAATCTTTCTTGCGCAAGTCTATTTCTCTTCTTTGAATGAATCTATTATAGAAATTGAATTGACACATCAACATAATTAACATAAATAGACATACTATAATTATATATAAACAAATAAATATTATTAAATACATATTCACCTGCCCAAATGTGCTCCAGTTGTGCTCACAACCTGTTCCATTGCAAATGAGACTTAATATACAAATTGCCAATCTTTGCAATTCCGGAAAAATAATCTCCATAGCTTTCCCATCATAAGCCTATTATTATATAGGGGAAATATCAATAAAAGGAAACGAACAAATTAATAAACTTGGGAAATTTTAATGGATAAGTAATGAAATGAAGCAAAATAAGTTACCTGGTCGTTTAGTCTTCCTAATTGCTTTGGTTGTCTCTCTCCTAAACATTTCAACTGCTTTCTTGAACATCCCTATTTGTTCATCTCTCTTGATTCTTGACACACCCTCTTGAAGTTGGCACCATTCTGTTTATGCAGTCATGCAACCCAGTCTTATTTCTAAATCCGCTTGAAAGATATCATCATATTGAAATTGCAGATTTACAAAGCATCCAGCCGGATGCAATGGACTATGAAGATGTACATTGCATTGCGCATCAATGATGATCCAAATGGGTGAATATCTCTTCTTCCTATTCTTTGATGTTTCTTGGCTTAATCCATTGCTTCGTAAATGTATCCTATAGGAGGCATTTCATCGAGTCTATTAATCTCAAGACCTTCACCAAGGGTATAATAGACTTCAAACAATATTAATAGATGGCCAAAATTCAGGATTGGTGAACACTAAATCATGGATTCACTTTCCCTTAGGACTCTTTACAAATGTGCTCTCTTGCCACTACTTTGATGCAAACATCCCTCTTAACCCGAGTTTTGCTCTGGGATGCTCCTGAAAGTGAGGTAACATGGCAAAGTGTGTCATGGTGAGTATCTTTGGCTCACCATCTATATATTTTTTTTCTCATTAGATTTAATACTCACACATGCTTATAAATGTACATTGTGATCTCCCTTTCTTTTTCCCTAGTGCTTGCATTGACTGATAGCTTTCCTATGTCAACAAGCATGACATTAATGCAATGTGCCACACACGAATGTCCAAAATAGCTTCTTACTTTTATCCATAAGCAGCTTTCACGTAGGCTGATGCATTGTCTATGAAGTTGAAGTTGAAGTAGGTTGTTCACATTCTTAGAGATGTTTGACATATAACGAACCTTATAAAAACTGCACCACTAGGACTATTTACCAAAAGTTTGGTAAGACCTGTATACTCCATCGGTCCATCCATCAGACATAATGGAAACATCCCGTTTCACCTACTCTTTCTTATAAAATTTCAAGTTCTTCTCAATATTTTGAACTTCCATCTTTAGTTATTTGTTTCCAACTTCATGATAACTTGAGAGTTTCAAGCTTGGCTCGAAGATGCTACTACATCCATTGTCACACCCCACAATTCGGATACAGAGTGTGCACCCTCCAAACCGAGCTATGGTCCATAACTTGT
>JAJHSJ010000006.1:20238384-20292826 GCA_021015155.1 Magnolia officinalis
AAAGAGAGAGAAGGAAGAAGTGTGGGTTGAGCCGAGTCAACTGTTTTGGGACCGTGTTAGATGGGCTGAGTTGAGCATAGGCCCTCACTTTTATACTCAAGGGAATAGAGGAAACAACATGCTCATTTAGTGAGAAACTTGCTCGGGCAAGGAGGAAAATCAACCCACTTGACTCTAACTGAGTCGACTCGCTGTTGAGTCAACTTACATAGTCAGCTTTCTCTCCTAGCCTAAATGGTTTAATTCCACTAATTATCATTGGTGCTATTATAACTATTGTGATTACTAAATGCGATTAGCTACTAGGAGGTTATTTGTGCTAGTTGCTACAAAACTACAACGGTTAGATGTTAGATATTAGTATTTATTCCTAAATATTTCCATTGATAATAGTCACACAATGTATTACCATTTTACCCCTATCTATGAGGATTGATAACCTTAGGTACGATTAGCCATTGGTAAGTATTTATGCTCGCCTAGTTATCATAAACAAGCTTTAGTTTTTATAGTAGAACTTCATGTAACCCTCTTAAACATCATTATTAACGGTGGATCATAATACCTACTACCATGACTAAATCCATTATGGATAGCTATTATTATTAATATTATCATTAGAAAATATTTATCATTCTCCTTGTGGGATTAGTATAATATTTGTTGATATGATTATAAGTATAAATCCTTATTATATCATGTTGGTAAGGGAATCTTATTATTATTACTTGCCCTATAATCAATCATGGATAATATCGGTATGTTTATATATGAATTAGTGCACCTTCATCATAAATGGATGAATTGATACTCCTACTACGATATTAATTGACCCTTTGTACAATAACAATAATAAGTTAGGATTCAAATCCTAAAATCTAAGTATGGGGCTAGACCCTAGGATAAAACTCTAAAACCCTAAAAGATAACCCTAAGCTATGATCTTAAACCCTAGGTGGTGTGTAGAACTTAGATCTAATTGTACATCCTGATTTATGGTAGGATTTGATTTTAGGGAACGTGCATTCCTTAGCGATGCTGGTAGGTGAAGCAAACTATGAGGTGATGATTCTTCCCATTAAGCTTTCCATCTTCTCATTAGCTTAAGTTATAGTCTTATTTAAATTCATAATTGATATCTCCCTTTATAATCACATGTGTTAACTGGTGGAAATTGAATTGTTGTATTACATGCTTTATGATTATTCTGTATAATTGTTCATGCTTGTGGATTTCTTTTTGTGGATTGCTTGTGGAACTTAAACTGGTGCATTAGTGAGAAAATTCCCACATATGATGTACACCATACTTGGATATAACTTGACTAATTGTGATCGTAATGGACCTTTGACTTGGTGGTTATTGAGTAGTGGTATAGATGATCATTGATGTGGGCCTACATCCAGGGTTATTGTGCCCAATGATTTTTAGGATGGTCTTTTATCGCATGATTTTGATACTCGCCCTACGTGACCTATTTTGATAATTGCCCTATGTGGCTTGTTTGATATCGCCCTATGTGGCTTTGTTCTAGTATTTTTCCTATATGATTTGATGTTTTATACCGTGCAATCATGCGATGGTAAGCCCTATATACTGTATTTGTGATTGGCCACTAGTCGATGGATTTCCATTAAACATCTTAAGGTGGTAGCCTCATGGGCCGGGGATGGTACTCATGGGATACTATGCCCGAGCTGTCGGCCTACGCTGGCCCATGTGCTCCTCGTAGTGACATTTGAGCTTATTTAAAATGATTGGTTGTAATTGGACTAATAATGACTTGGCTAATCATGCATACATAGCACAGACCAACATCTATTGTTATCGTACGTGGGATACGTATTGTTTTCAACTGAATGATGTTTTCCCAGGTTTTCGATGATTGCATGGGCAGCGGCCCACTGTCCGCACGGATGAGCATCCCGAGGCGTGAACGCATTCCATACATCCATGCACTTACTAAGACTGCATTTACTCTATTTTGGTTGTCTGAATGTTTTATATTATTTCTTACCTAATGCGGCGATGTGTAATCTTGAGGGGAGTTCAACTGAGTTGGCCACTCATCCATCAAATATATAACCGTACAGGTAGCACAAGTGGCTTAAGTGACTTTTAGGTTCAGGCTGATGTGGAGCCGAGTACAAGTGCCAGGGTTCCATGGTTGTATCTACCTTGAGGAGCTGCGCGATCTTTGACTTATGTTTACATTCTTATGTTATTTTTCATGTACTAAATCATGTGGATTATTGTATTTGTTATATTATATCGGACATTGGTTTGTATAGTCATTATGAGCATCTTCTTGTATATCCTAAATGTAAATGAAGACTTTCCTTTTATGTTTGATTTGTCCATACTACGCTCGTCTGCTTACTCTGATGAAAGAAAAAAATATTACATATCAAATTTGACCATCCTTTAAGGTTACAACTCGGGTTTTTGGGAAACGAGTCATGTACTCGGGTCCTGAAGATTCGGGGCATTACAATAGTATGATTCCTGCATCTCGCATTTGTGTGATATGATTTTTGTACGCCTTAGCTATATCAGGGTCATAGCTTCCACAAGCATATCGTAGATGACAGGATTGGACACTGACAATGTCGTTGCTAGCATTAGGGCGCCATAAATGTCCCTGGGTGAAAAATTCATAACCCGATGGTACCAAAGGATGACTCCAATGTCGAACTGAGTGGATCATGAGCGCACGAGGACCGTATACCAGTAGGCTGCGTCTCTCATTGTGTCGTGGTCGGTGGAATGGGGGTGGCCTTATTCGCCCGAGGGTAGAGGGCATAACTAGGCTGAGTTTTACCAGCTCATAAATGACTTCGTTATCGACGTGCCGGGACCGATATTGGTAGGAGGATAATGAGGGTCTCTTCCACTTGCATGGTTGCACGTCCAGTGAACGGCGATCTGGTGTATAGTATACTAGACCCCGGTGATATATATTCCAAAATAAATTGTATTGATATGAGGATTCATATGAGATTTGGTATGCTTGAGTTGCACCTCGCATATGACATTGGCTTTGTAGACCTTGCATCGCATGACCTTGGTATGGTCGATAACATTCATGCCTTGCATTGCATAGCCTTGGTACGACTGATGATATTCATGGATTTATCAACATTTTCGCATTACTCTGATATTGCATACTTGCATTTCTACCGTGCACACACTTTTACAACTCTCTAAGCTTTTTATAAGCTTATGCACGACCGTTGCGTGCAGGTGACGCTAGGCCGTAGCTGAGCCGGAGCAAGAGCGTGCCGCAGAGCTTATGCAGTTTTGTCAGTATTATCATTGTATTTTCCTTTTTGCGTGATTGTACTCAAGTTTTGATCATAGTAGATTTTTTGATGATGTTCTCGTTATTGTTCGTGTGTTATGCTTATAATTATGCTGTTACGAATTAATTCCGTTTGATGTGTGAAAATCCTCTCACAGGATCCTAGGATCGGAACCTGATATATGGGTGCCGGGAGCCGAGAAGGGTACTACGAAGGCTGTCGGCGCCGGATTTGGCGATCAAGAATTCGTGAGCCCGGTTTTCGAGTTTGGGCCGGTGACAAGGTACCTGACATAAGGAATTTAAAAGTTTTCCGCTAATGCACAAGCATGTGAGATATACACACGTGTGATAGTGCAAAAAGTGAGTTATATCAAGCTATCCATAAGTGAAATACATTGTTTTTACATCTTTAGGAATAAAAAAAGGCCATCTCACTCATCAGCCAGGCCATAACATATCAGAACAAATGAATATCTATAAAAAAAATAAAAAATTAACGGTCGATATGCTTTGAACTTTGTGGCCTATCTAAAGAGCGTGTCCAAGGGTTTATTTAACATCTCTACTCTAATTTGATAAGAGATTTTCAAATAAAAGCTACTCTAATAGACTTTTAAAAAAAAAAATAAAAAAATCCTAATTTTAAATAAGTTCATTTGGTAACTCACTTTTTTAAAATCGAAGAAAGCTTCTATTTCCGAAAATGATCAAATAACTATTTTTTCAAAATGGATAGTTAATGTCACACACACACACACATATATATATATATATATATATATATATATATATATATATATATATATATATATATACTATATATATTTATATAATAGATATATAATATGATAATACAACTCATCAGAGTAAATCCAGACCTCTGTTGCTCTAGTGGATATCACCATAAATGAATCATGCCCCCATAAGGCGAATTACCAATGTACATGCCTTGAAAGAATGGATGGTTGTATCTTCACATTTTAAGATATTTAGGCTGCCCATTATGTCAAATTGAAATTGAATGTGGATCATCCATCATATGGAGCCCACCTTTGATGTGGACTGTCCATAAATGTGAACCAAATCATGTGGAACGTATAATGTTCAGAGTGGGAGTTAGTCATAACGAGGCCCATCTTAGATGGGGACCATTCATCATTAGGGGCTGACCTTTGACGTGGACCGTCCACACGTGGGGCCCCACCTTGATGTAGTAGGTTCATCCATCATGTGGGGCCCACCCCATCAATGCTAATGTCCTTTATTATGGGGCCATTCAATGTCCGCTACCCATCATTTGGAGTCCACATTTGACGTGCCCCATATATGGGCCTCATATTTTAAGTGGATGTCCATCATGTGGGCCACCCACTTTTGATGTCCACCATCCATCATGTAGGAGCATCTTGTATGTGGATCATCCATCATGTTGGGCTATTTTAGATATGGTCGTCCATCATGCGAGACCTTGATGTGGACTGTCCATTAGGTGGGGCCCACTTGATGTGAATTGAACATCACGAGAGCTGCACTTTGATGTGGGCATCCATAATGTGAGGCCCATTCCGTCCATCATGTGGACCCACTTTGATGTGGATATTCAATATGAATTGTTCATCACGTGGGTCTGGCCTTTGATGTCAACCATCCATCATGTAGGCCCACTTTCAATGTCCATCATCCATCATGTGAGTCCCACCTTTGATGTGGACCATCCATCAAGGGGGCCTACTTGATGTGGATGGTCCATTAGATGGGCCACACTTTAATGTGGGTCATTCATCATGCCAGCGCCACCTTTGGTTGAACTGTGTATTGTATTACGTAGGCCCACCTTGATGTGGACCATTCATAAAAGGGGGGCCCCACCTTCAATATGGATTGTTCATCATGCAGGCTCCCTTTGGTGTCCATCAACCATCACGTGGGTTCCACCTTTGCTATGGACTGTCCATCATGTGAGGCCCACTTGATGCGGATAATACATCATGTAGGGCCACATTTGATGCGCGGCCATCCATCACACGGGACCCACCTCTAATGTTCATCATCTATCATGTGGGTCCCACCTTTGTTGTGGACATCCATCATGTGGGGACCAACCTCAATATGGGTTCTTCATCATATGGGCCCACCTTTGATGTCAACATTTCATCATGTGTGGCCACACTTTGATGTGGGCCATCTATCGTGTGGGGTACCTTTGATGTGACGTATATTAGGTATGACCACCTTGATGCGAATAGTCCATCACGTGGGGGCCATCTATGGTTATGACTGTATTATGTATGCCCACCTTGATATGGACCATTCATCATGTGGGGCCCAACTTCAATATAAGTTGTTCATTATGTATAGAGCCCACCTTAAAGGAGATTATTGTAAAGAAAAGAGAAAAGG
Source organism: Magnolia officinalis (assembly GCA_021015155.1). NCBI lineage: Eukaryota > Viridiplantae > Streptophyta > Magnoliopsida > Magnoliales > Magnoliaceae > Magnolia > Magnolia officinalis. Next base: position 20,244,089 of record JAJHSJ010000006.1, read on the forward strand.
ATATTTATTGGAATTGCTTAAATATTTAAGTACCAACCTGTTAAAAAAATTAGTAAAAAAAGTATACATGCTTAAGTCAAATCTGCTCTTGAGAAAGAGAAAACCTCCACGCCACTTAATTTTTTAAAATCTTTTGTTGGTTTTTAAAAATTAAGGGAAAAAAATTAAACATTTACCAAACAATTTATTTTTAAATAAAAATTTCTTATTAATAGAGATGCCAAACGGTTCCTAATTTCTCATGCAAAGATCTATGCATTATTTCAAAGCCTATGGAAAGCTCGTATCTTACGCACGTATTCTTATTTCCATGTGTGCCCATGTGTGGATGTCCACAGCTCTGTTTGCGAGTTGGATTAGAAAACCTCACGAGGTTTGCTAGAATACACTCGGTGGTATTGCAATAAAATGCATCAAGATAGTAACAGTTAGAAGTGATACAAGCCGTTTATACGTCTCCTCATCTATGAATATTTGGCATTTTTCAGTTGAGGACGATTTCCTTAATCCATGATTCATGGCCGTTCATTTGAAGATATCTTTAACTCCCACCGGTCACCAGTGGACCAGTAGACTGCATATGCATCAAGAATAGTCTTTATATATATATATATATATATATATATATATATATATATATATAATATATATATATATATATATATATATATATATGTATATATGTATGGGAAAGGTTCTGTGCCGTCGAGATAATGGGAACTTCCCAGGTGGTCGAGCTGTGTGGGCCTGCCATGATGTATGTCAAACATCAACACCGTGCATTTGATGGGTCCCCTTAAATTATGGGATATCCCAAAAATCAGCCGGAAACAGGTAGGCCATACCATCTAAAATCATGTGAAGAAATACCTAAAACATATAAAAGCACTTGGTGGGCCCCACCTGAAATTTGGATCCGTCCCCTCGACAAGTGGGACACACATAATGGATGGGCTGGATTTGTGAACCACATCTCGGTGGGCCAAACAAATGATTATGAATATTTTAATGGGAGGATAACCCCTCTCAACTTTTGTAGTGGTGTGGCCCACACAAGTCATGGATTGACTTGATGTTTAAGCACGAGGCCCACCATGGAACGTGTATCTGACTGATGGGGTAGATGTGCTGGGCCTAAACAACCTACACCCCAGGAAAAAAAAGAAAGAAAGAATAACATCCGAGAAAGATGCGTGTTGGGTTGTACTGGCTTGGCTTAGCTGGATTTAGCTAAAAATCCTTAGCCTAAGTTTGGCCTCAAAATTGATTAGGCCATACACGCCATGTCGAGGCCGGGTCCACAGGAGAAACTAAGAGCTTGTTTGGCATGTAGAATTATGTGGTATTGAAATGCATTTAGTGGGTTATAAATTCCATCCCACCTTTAAAAAGCCCGGGGAAAGATTGGATTAATCTAAGTATCATATCATCATGACGGGACTTTTGGTGGATTTGGAAATCCGCTATTTCTATGGCTCAAGTGATGCATGTACATACAGGTGATTGACATTAGTTGTGAAATCTGTTCTAGTAATTACAATTCCATGGTCCATCAAATGCAGGTTTCCTTAATGCAATGATTCTCTCATAAGGAGAATTTGATCCCAAACCAGGTGGATTGGACAGTCAATTACCATGATATTTCTAGAGATATAATCATTGTGAAATAATGATGTGAATTCCACCTAATGCAATTCAATATCACGTGAATCGATGTTTCACCTATTTTGCTGTCCATCCAGGTAACTCCCCTGATAAGTTTTTAAGGGAGTGTTCGGACCGTGGAATTGAATGGTATTGGCTTGTATTAGATGAGATTAACATCATTATTGCACAATGACTACATGTCGGGAAATACCATGGTATTGTAGCCATCCAATTCCATGTTTGGGATAAAATTTTTGCCACCAGAAAATACGGGATTAAGCAAAATCATGTTTGGTGGACCATGGAATTGTAATCAACGGGCCAAATTCACAACGGATGTCATTCACCTGTACACATATAACACCAGAATGTCACATGTAAACAGTGTATATGGATGGACGGCATGGATAAACGCATTCATCAATATGGGACCACATGTGTAGTGGATTTCAAAATCCACGGAAATCCTGCAGCATGGGACCAAATGCAATTCCATGAGACTAAATGTAATTACATCCAACCTAATCCCAACCTTTCCTATCCTCTCCAAATGTTGGATGGAATTGCACTTTACCAAATGCAATTCTTCCCATCGAATACCCTGCGCCAAACGCCCTCTAACAGTGAGCATTCAATGTCACAATTTTTTATTGTGTGGTCCACCTTAGATTTGGATCTGTGTCTCATTTTTTTTTTAGTTCATGCACTTAAAATGAGTTAGAAAATATATAAATGTGTGGATAAACAAAGACATCATGGTAGGGCCACGGAGCTTTTCCAGCACCACTACACAGGCAATCCGAGTTCGGATTATTGTGGATCTTCAATCATTTCCCACCACATTAGGAACAATTAGATGGACGGTCAACTCACTGGCCACGTGTACAGTGCAAAGATGGCTGTACCATAACCCCTGACCTTCATTATGCAATGTAGCATACATACCCCACAATTCACGTTTGGCAGAATCCTGACTCTCTGATTGGTTGTCCACAGATGAACTGTCAGAAATAGAACGGTTAACAAAAACAGACCCAAGTCAATGGGTGAAATTGGAAGATGAGATCATCCGATCCTTGTATTTTTGGGCAAAGGTCCATCTATTGTGGGGCGATTATTTGGAAAGTCTATATCAATCAACATGCACTACACCTGTGCTGTACAGTTGGGACCACCTTTTCATGATCCAAACCGTTCATCCAGAGGGCTTCCAAACGCCACCCTCGGCCAAACAAAAAAAGAAAGTATACATAGCTTGATTTCTCTTCCTTACCATAATCAAAGCAAGAACACTCCCCATCCTTGAAATGGTGAAACCTGCTCCCATCCCTCACAACAATCTCCCTCCCAACAACTTTGAAATCATCTTACTCACCTCATGACAATCCCCACACACCCTCAGATTCTTTCACTACCCTTATCAAACCTCCCACCCCAGTCACCATCAGCCCAAATGCAATAGCCAATCTCTCACTATGCTCCCTAACAGCATTCTCCTTCTCCTCCTCCCCTATGTCATGCAGACCCCAGAAACATCTGGCGAGTATCCAGCCCCACCAACCGCCTCCCGATCTCTTCAAGCATCTCGTAGATCTCCCTAGACCGTTCGTGAGTTCTGTCCCCCACGACGAACCGGTGGACCCTTCCCTGAGCTTCAATCAGGCTCCAGCCTGCAACTTTATTAGCGCCACGATCAACCATTAATCTCCTGACCTCAATCACATCTTCCCATTTCCTTGATCTAGCATAAATACTAGCTAGTGAAACATAGTGGCCATCATGGGTGGGGTCCATTTCGATTAGTTTTCTCCCTATGGTTTCACCCAAGTCTACTAGCCCATGCACCTTGCATGACCCAAGCAGTGTTCCCCATATGACGGGGTCTGGCGGGACCGTCATCTTCTCAATCAATCAAGGGCTTCTGATACAAAACCTGCACGGCCCAAGAGATCAACCATGCACCCATAGTGCTCCATCTCAGGTTCAATCCTATAATCCTCCATCATGGACTTGAATAACGCCGGCCTTCGCTGACCAACCCAGCATGGCTACATGCACTCAAGACCCCAACGAAAGTAACATTCACGGGACGGAGTCCTTCGTGGGTGACCTCTGGAAGAGCTTGACTGCCTCTGCACCTAGACCATGTATGGCCAACCCACAGATCATAGCATTCCAGACGAAAACATCTTTGGGGCATTTCGTCGAATAATTGTCTAGACAGCTCAATGCACCCGCACTTTGCATACATGTCAATGAGCGCTGTTCTAGAGGGACGGTCATAGGAAAATTCAGAGCCTTTATTGTGGAATGAATCGATCTGCCATTTTCAAGCAAACCCAACTGAGCCGAGGCCGAAGGAGCCGTGACCAATGTCGCCTCATTCGGTGCTGTTTCCTTTCTCTATCATCTCTCTAAACAATTCCAACCCCTTCTCTAATTTTCCCCAACCACATAACCCAAAGTCATGGTACTCCAAGAAACCGCATCTCTTTCAGGCATTTCATCGAACAGTTCCTCACAAACGTCCATCTTTCCATCCCTTGCGTACCCAGCCAGAATTGCATTCCACGACACAACATCCGCTGCTTGGGGCTCTCATTGAAGACCCTTCTCGAGTCATCCAATTCGCGAAACGCGCAGTAGAAATGAATCAACGCGTTCCGGACATAGACATCTTCCACGAACCCAAGCTTCATAACATGAGCGTGAATTTGCACACCGTCAGCGATCGTCGAGACCTTGCTACATGCTTGCAAGACGAAAGGGAATGTGTGCTTGTTTGGGTACACGTTATTCCGGCGCATGTCTGCGTATAAGGCTAGCGATTGGCTAGGCGTGCCGCCCTTGGCGTAGCATCTAATCATGTTATTCCTACTGAAAACATTTGGGTGTTCGATGCAGTTGAAGATCGCGTAAGCGTATTCGGGGGACGGGGATGGTGAGATCGCGCACGCAACGAGGAGGTGGCCCACGATCGAGCGGTGGCGGGAGAGGCCGAGGGCGATGATGTGGGCATGGGCTTGCTTGATTTGGGGAATGGAAGGGGATGATGGGAGGATAGAGAGAGGGGGATGGAGGACTGTTGTTGCGGAGTGGCGAGGATTTGAATTTGTATGTTGAAGAGAAAAGGAGGGAGTTGGGAGAGAGGGAGGTTTTGAATCTTTTGATGGAGGGAAGATGGTGAAGGCATGGGGTGGTGGGCCATTAAAAAGAACGGTGGAGATAAGGTCGCATTGGGCAGAGGGGTTCATGTGATGCGTGTGGTATAAGGGATTTTTATATGATCCGTGGAACTCAAGCTTTCCACGGTATACTATACCGACTTCTCAATTCTAGCGAGTGGGGCCCACCGTATACTCGAGTTCTTAACAGTCCATTTGGAGAACGGATTGGCTACTCCCCCCTGCCACCAGCCCGGTGGCTGGTGGTCGGTGCTCTGTGGGCCTCACCATTATGTATGTGTTTCATTCATTTTCATTGATCATTTTAGGGCTTGGCTCCATTCATTCCATTCATTCATTTTTACGGATCATTTTAGGGCTTGATCCCAAAATGAGAGGGATATAAATATCAGGTTGACCACACCACAGGAAAACAATAGTGATTGGACATCCACCATTAAAATCCTCTTAAGGTCACTGTACTGTTATTTGACATCCAATCTGTTGATTAGGTCACACAGACCCACATGAAGGGAAAAAACAAATAAGCTCGATCACATGAAGGGAAAAAACAAATATCACATCTCGATCCAAACTTTTATGCCCCAAAAAGGTTTTAATAGTCGACGTTCATTCAACACTGTTTCTTGTAATGTGGTCCACTTGAGATTGGGATATACCGCATTTTGGTCTCGTACATAAAATGATCTAGAAAAATAAATGGACGGCATTAGAGCTGGGCATAATCCGACCCAATTCGACGGATCCGACCCGATCCGATCTGATTCGAACCGAAGGCCAGGATCGGGTAGGTTCGAGTAGGCCCACTCAGATCCGAACGTACATCGAATCGAGTTCAGATCAATGGCCAATCCGGACCGATCCGATCCGAATGGATCCGATCTGATCTGATTCAGTTGGGTACTATATAAGTAATATTTAATTTTTATTTTCACTTTTTTACTACCCGCCTCACTCGAATGAAGCCTTAATCCCTCCCTTCTTTCTCTCTACCCCGAATGACGTCGCCCCACCCATCTCTCCTCCTTTCCTCCCTCTTTCTCTCCCGATTTCCCTCCTCTCCTTCTTTCTCTCTCGATTTCCCGCCTCTCCTTCTTTGTCTCCTCCTTTCTCTCCCTCTCTCTCCCAATCTTGATTCAGCCCAGTCTGAATCGATTGGGACAGACTCAACTCGATATGACTCCTTTTGGTTTCCTTGACCGAGTCGGACTTGGTTCGGGTCAGGCCAGCAATGATTCAGATCGGATTGAGTCAGCCCTGTTGGACTCGGTCTTGGATCAGATCGAGTTCGGGTCAAGTTTTTGGAAAAATCGGATCGAGTCGAGTTAGACCCAATTCAGGCCGACTTAACTCGATGCCCACCTCTAGACGGCATGGATGAAACACATACATCATGGTGGGGCCATTGAGTATCGACCACCAGCCTTCGACTGGTGGCAGGGGAGTAGCCAATCTGTTTCCATCCATTTGTAGGTCACGTACTCACAAATAGAGAAAATTGTCTCAACAAAGAAGAGTTTGGAGACTTACAACGAGAGATGTGGGTGGTACCCTGACGTGGTGCCCACCTCCATGTATGCGTGGTATATCTACACCATCCATCCGCTTTGCCAACTAATTTTATGAAATTATAATTAGCCAAAAACTAATAAGCATATACAAATATCAGGTGGAAATAGTGGTGAATGACTATTAAAATCTTTTTTTTTTTTTTTTTTTTTTTTTTCAGTGGGCCCACAAAAGTTTTGGATTAAACTGATATTTGTGTTTTTCCTTTATTCAGGCCCATGTGACCTCATCAACTGATTGGATGGCAATTACAGTATGCCTTTGTGAGTTTTTAATGGTGGGCGTTCAATGATCACTCTTTCCTATAGTGTGGTCTACCTAAGATTTGTAGCTGCTTCTTTTTTGGGCTGTATGCCATTCAACACAAACATACAATGCATATATCAAAGTGGGCACCACGGTCAAGATAAGCCCACCATACATCGTGGCTAAGTTGGTTCCATACATCAGCACCATGAAAATGATAGGCCCCACCATTCAGATAACCTTTCTCAAAAATAAAACTAATTAGCTGTGTAAGGTGAGTAGAGCTTGCATGTTGAGCTGCTTGTCTAATAATTCCAATAGTGTGGCCTACCTGATGAGGACCAGCCTGATACATTGCTTGTTAGTGGGAAAGATGGTACAATACCACAAGCTGTGGAGAAGCCGATTGCGTGGCAATCCATCAGACTTGGTGGGGTCCCCACCAACCTGATATGTGCTTTATCCATGGTCCATGTATTTTGCCAACTGATCATTTTAGGACCTAAGCTTATGATAAAATTAAAATATATCATAAGCTTAAGTAGACCACACCCTAAGAAACAATGGGAATTGAGAGCTTGCCGTTGGTAACTTCGCAAAGGCTCACAAAAGTTTTGAATCAAGTTGATATTTGTGTTTTCTCTGTCCATGTTATTGTGACTTCATAAACATCTTAAATGCCAAATAAACATCACCATGTACCCTGAAAACGTTTCAATGGTGAACGTTATTATCCTCATCCTCGCCATTTCTTGTGGTGTGGTTCACTTAAGCTCTCGACATGCTTCAATTTTGGGTTCATGCACTAGCTAAGAGCTGACAAACGGATGGCTGGGACAGATAGTAGTACTCGTACAACACAGTGGGCTCCACAGAGTCTAGTCACAAGGATATTGGTGGTGCTCGAGTCTGCGGCAATCCACTTCCAAGTTGAGGTGCATTGCTCACAAGTGATTAGTGCTCATGTTGCGCGTTCTTACCTCTTGTTGGTTGTAGAAATATCCTCGTGTAAGAATCAAACAAGTAATAGAAAAGAAAATCTAATAAAAATCAAGCAAGCAATAGAGAAATAAAAATCCAAGAAAACACCAGAACATACACAGAGTTTACATGAAAAGCCTTTACAGGAAAAACCATGACATAAAGCGAGGATCAATCTAGGAGAAGATTACAAGAGATGGAACAACTTATAGTACAAACCATAGCTTTCTCATGAAAACCTTTGAGTATTCTCGCTAGGTTCCAAAATCCTCATCTTTGTAGACAAACTCTGTCTACAACTCTACCAACGCATTCTAACCCTAATTGCAATCAACATTGTTAAGCCCTGAAATTCGGTATCCGAGTTGGCTAGGCCCGAATCCGTATTCCTGGACTGTGAGTTGACTTTAAACAAAATATACACCGCAACCTACATTATTTCCATGATTTTCAAGGCAATTAGAGTAAATCAAATGGTAAAAATAATTGTCATTAAATAATATCTACAAATCACTCATTGAATATTTAATTACATTGATATTCACTAATAACAAAATACATTAAATTTTAATTAATTTCTAAATAAACAAGAGAAAAAGTCTTCAATATTGTCCAACTGATTCTTCATATAAAAACCCTGCAAAACAGTCTATACGGGTGTGAGCGTGACGGATCGTAAGGTTACATCATTCCCAAAATTGAAAATTCTACGATAACACTAATATAACTCAATAAAATAAATAAGATCAATTATAAGAATTGAATCGACATTTTACATAACAACAATAACAATTTGTTATTTATAATAACAAAATTGGATAATACAGTCATCTAAAATCATTTTTGGTTCAATACAGGCCAGAGCACCCGTGTATGCTGATCGTTTTAGGGAATGACCCTCTGCAGAGCACCGGTGTTGATCATTTTAGGGAATGACCCTCGGCAGAGCACCTGGTGAATAAACTTTTAGGATAAATACCCAAGACAGAGCACCCATGTGTACATATATTTTAGGGAATCACCCAAGGTAGAGCACCCGTGCCGATCCTTTCAGGAATGACCCTGGGCAGAGCACCTATATCGTGACGATCCTTTCGGGAATGACCATGGGCAGATCACCCATATCGTGCTAGTCTTTTCGGGAATAACCCTGGGCAGAGCATCCATAATATAATTAAAAGCAGTTAACAATAATCAAATGAATTTATTCTACATATTAGGAATCAAATAAATACATTCTACATCACGTAAAACCAAAATCAAATAACTTCAATCAGCAATACGAAATAAATAATTAATGAAATCAAAGTATATACTAATGCAGTCTTTTTAATCGGAACAATCACCTACGTGATATTAGAGTGATAGGTTTGATGTGATGATGCTGGGTTGAATGATTGATCTTGATTGACGGTTTAGATTTGTAGTGGGATACAGACCTCTGTTGCATGGCTTTTTGCAACTGAAATCCTGATAGTAATTTTCTCGGCTACGTGGTTGTTGGTTTTGGATCGATAATCTTGGCAATGGATAATGGGTTTCGATTGGAGCGTCTGATTGATGGTTTAGATCAGCGGATTGAAGATTCCTGATACATCACAATGTAAGTTAGAGAAGAAATTAGAAAAAAAAAAAATGAGAATGAAAGAGAGGGGAGGATGCCGCGAATGGTATGCTTGCAGAAGCTTTCTTAGGATCTTTCTGCAACGGGAAAATTAGGTGGGGTTCACCATTACAGACGGTTTGTATTAGAGGTGGGCTTCATTGAAATGGTTGATGGTGGGTTTCGAGACCCACGCCACTACAACGTATCGAAGAAGAAGGAAAGAACGTGGAGTGGTGGTTTCTTCCACTCAGCCATGCATGCTATTAGAGATAGTAACGTGCATTGCTCAAAGTCTTTTCTTTTTGTTCAGATCAGTGGGCCACACTAAGATGTCTGTGAGAAATCTACTCCGTTCATCCAGTTTTCCAGATCATAATAGAACATGGGTCCAAAAAGACATATATCCAATACTTAGGTGGGTCGTTGACTGAAATGAAAAGGGTAGTGGAATGCCCAGTGTTAAACTTCAATGGCACGTGTGGAGTGTGAGAAATTTGGATGGTCTAGGGTGGATGATTAGATGGTGCAGTTAATTGATGATTTAAATTAATGCAAGGTGAGTAGATTTGAAACTCAATTGGGCTGTGTACCAACGACGGATCATTAGTAGGCTAATCTTGGTTGAACTGTCATCACGTTGGCTAGATGGTCTAAATTAATGATTTGAACAATGATATAAGTGGACAACTAAGATGTTGAGTTTGATAGATAGTTTGGATTTTGGGTTTGAATACCAGATGGTCAAAGCTTGGGCCGTTTGATTTTGAGTGTGGCTGATCTCAAAATTTTGGTTGAGATTTGTATAATTTGAGTGGTTAGATTTTACCATGGGATAGGTAATTAGAATTTGGACTGTTTATATCATGAGCTAGAGTTGTGGCCCCACATCCCCTTGCACTTATTTATTTATTTTTTCATGGTTATCGATAGTTATTATTTTATTTTATTTTTAAGTTTGTCAAGATGATAACGTCAGTTAAAACAATCCAAGGATGTTGGGTTTCCTTCTCTATTCCTCTAACATACAAATTTAAATCATGCGTAGTTCAAGACTGGACCGTATAATTGGGGTAAAACTTGACGCCCCACCTCAGCTTGTCCTACTCTATCCAATGAGCACAATTTTGATCTATGATCCTCGATAGTGGTCGGAAATAATTTTAATGGTTTCCTCTTCTTTATAGTCCCATGTGACGTGCACATGTATCTCATATGAAAACTAACCGTTGGATTAAAATTTCACCTATGAGCAATGAAATTGATGGTTTACTTCGATATTTAGATGATCTAGTTGGAGTATATATGTAACGCCCAGGAAAATCGGGGGTCGTGCATAGACTCGACTCTCGAGTTCCCGAGTGTCACTTATCATACATTTTATGGTTTTATGGTTAATCAAGCTTAAATGCACAATTTGGAATATCCTGGAGCATGAAACATAATCATAACTGATTTACTGAAATGAAAGAAGTTCAAATACATATACAAGTCCAAAGAATATAAAAAGGGTCGCATAAGGCGTTGCCCAACAAACAACAAAAGAAGGCTATGTCTAAAAAAAGAGTAAAACTGAGCCCGCGGCTCAGTAAATCAAAATTCAGCCCGATCAAGCCGATGGAGAGCCGACCATCAGCTGTAAGTAGGAGAGCCTGTCCTCCTCATCCAAGCTCGCCTCGCCAGGCTCCTCATGCCCTGAGTCACCTGCATCTATGAATGAGTCTGGTTGGTGTTTTAAAACACCATCCCAGAGTGGGAGTGAGTGATCAACTCAGTGTGAACTATTAATCTTAAGTTTTAACAGGCAGCAGTTATAGCATGAATTTAATGAAAGGCAACATTCGTAGATACTAAGCTAATCTTGATAATGCGTATGCATGGTGAATGGTATGATGCATGCCCTCGCCACAACTCTCCCTCAAGCAACTCCATCTTACGATCGCATATGACAACACTCCCTCAGAGCGACCTCGATTGCCGAGTCGCCACCCTAGCTAATGCGATGCAATGACATGTTAGCCAAGTTCTTAGTTAAGTCCATTCATCCAGCAGGTTGGGGATTCTGATACACCCCACGTATCAATGCCCTAAACTAGTTGCGAGGCCAAGACCCCATCAATGCGTGAGGCCAAGACCCCACGGTCCGTGATCCCGTCGGGTTCCCCATCCCCGACTTCAAGCACATGAGGAGTGCCGAGAGAAAGGGATCGCTCGCGGTCACTACGGGGAGGCGCGACACCCCAGCGTAGGCCGACAGCTCGGACACAGTGTCCCATTCCACCATGCCCGGCTCACGAGGCTGTGGACCAATTTCAGGTAGGTTATTAATGGGCTACAACGGTTGTAGGGTGGTTCAGGTTCCATATATATGTGAGCAAACAGGGTTAACAAACAGGGTTGATCAGACAGTGGGCTAAACCGCATGAATCAGGCAAGCACGTGGCGGAACGACATCGGGTACCAGCGACCCATGTAGTCTAACTACTGTCGCCCACACGCACTCGTCCAATCCATAGGTTTAGCTTCAAGACGATCCTACCAACGGGACCGCCTTCGCCTTCCTCGCATTCCTGACCAACCCAAGGACTAGGTGGTGATTCATAACATGTTAAGTATACAAGTTATCAACTAACATATCAACACCATGTTCACATGCATCTCAACTATAAAAACGAGTACTCCTACCAAGTGAGCAAACATTATCAAGAACTAAGGTGCGTGTGAGTGTGTGGGTTTGTGAGGAAGTTAAGCTCTTCCAACACCTCAAGGAATTAAACACACAAGAGTCAAGATTCATAAACACTATGGAGCAATGCATATGAGCGAAATCAATCCAAACAAACATGAGCATGTAATCATTCCTATGCTAAATCATGTGAGAGACAAGATCAACATCAAATGTAAACTAATCATGCCAAATCATGCAATTCCAACAACACACCATTCCTAGGTTTTCCTTAAATTCTTCAATACCACAACTCAACAAACAAAATCATTACATTCCTACTATAATTGGTGCTAGGCTACCTAAGATCAATAGTCCGCACCTAGGATCGTTGGAGGTTTGGGAAAACGTCCTAGGAAAGAGGGCTTTGCGGTAGATCGGCCGGAATCCCTAAAACAACTTCACATGTTAGATTTACAAGCAAAACCCCTCCCTTACAAGGGTTTTCAAAGAAAAAGAGGGTTGGATCTTACCTAAACGATCCACGAGATGAAGAGGGCGATTTTCGGATGGGTTTCCCCTTGGAGAAGGTGTAGGGAGAGAAGAGATTAATTCCCTTGGGCCCCACCTTGATTGAGAGTCCACCTTGCTCTTCTTCCCTCACTCTTTCTTCTCATTTCACCTCTTTCTCTTCTCCCTTTTCTCTCCTAGGGCAAATTCGTATGGGAGAGGGGTGCCCAAAAGAAACCCCTTTATATAGTGCCAGTTTTGGTACAATTGGCCCCAAGTGTTGGGTCTTTACTATACTAACCCTATGGGAGGGTTTTTCTAGCATATGGGGTGTACTAGTCGATATACACCGTAGGATAGTTAGTCCTAATGATGATCTACGTATGGACACAATCGGCTCGCCATTCCGACGCGCCGATCGACCAATATGATTAGAAGTCTGTTCAACGGTCACCGATGTCGATCGGGGCCGCGGCTATACGGATGTGAGCGGAGAAATATCCTTAATCCACGGGTAAAGTTTGGTAATAAACCGACGGTCCGAAATCCTCAACTTGGCATAAGAGTGGACGACTCAAATCACTTAAGTTCCCACAATTTCCCAAACTAGCCTTCTAGGGCTCCCTATTGAAGTTGGGATGGTCCTAACGCCCCCTAAGCCACCAAATTCGGTGGGTAGGTGTCTTATGGCCCAATTAGGGCCCATGTAAAAATTTATTGCGAACGGATGAGCGGATATATGATCTGAGCAAGCGTTTCCGACCTTTAAGTGGCCCTTTGGGGGCCATTCTGATTGATGAGGCATTTCTGGTGGCCGTCTGGCCATGAAATTTATAGGGTAGGTGATCCATGGCCCGATGAAGGGTCATGCAAAATTTAGGAGCGATCGGATATGGGGTTTGATCGCACGGGTCTGATTTACGATCAACGGTCATCGTGCCACGATCGGGGCCCAGATTTGGTGGGCAGGCGTTGAAAAATACATTAAACCTTTACCATAAATTTGGAAGAAATCCGACGGCTGGAAGGCCCGGAGTCTCAGTTTCTTTTGTTAGTGCCAGATTTTAATCTGGCATTGGTGGGGCGCATTGGGTAAGCGCCAGATGGTACTTCTGGGTGTCCATTGGGTCCGCAGTCCGCGATGGACTACAAGCCCAGTGAGATTTATGATTTTCTAAGGTTTTAGATTTTTCTGACCCTCCTCGGTTGCTGGGTGGCCCACACGGGCCGTCTTTAAGTGTAAACAGTCATCTGGCTTAGCGGCCTGCACCAGGCCTTATCACGGCCTGTTTGGTCTATTAAATTGGGCTAATCTTGGATTAATTAACTCGTGTATAAGCTAGCATTGAGTGCTAATGGTCAGTACGTGACAGTATAAGTTAATTAAAAAAAAAATCAAAGATTTTTGGAAATCCAAAACAGTGAAAATTCGGGATGTTACAATCTACCCCCCTTAAAAATAATTTCGTCCCCGAAATTGCTTAAGGGTAGTAAGTAAAGGTTTCATTATTTCATTTGCCTAGGTTTTGTTGAATTCAAGTTCATATGCATGGTAAGGTGTTTACTATCAATACTAGTTTGGCTCATTCTAGTCTACCCCCCTTAAAAGTTTTCGCCTTTGAGGTTTGAAAACAAATGTCAAAATCATTATTATCGTATTAAGAGGTTGTTGGTAAAGTTTACCTAATGATGGTATATTCTACTCCTTTAGGATTGGGCTAATACAGAAAGACAGTTGTGGTAGGCTCAAATCCGATACGCAGATTGTCAGCCTGACCAGGGCAAACAACTCGTTGTATCCCTTCAAAATCCTGATAGATCCTGGTCTTCTGCTCGGTCAAAGCAGTGAGTCCGTTTGTGTTCACCCAGGATTGAGAATTGGGTCAAGCCGCGAATACATCGCAAGTGTATGGTCCCGTGATTCCGTAGTCCGATCAATCTTAACATTTGGAAGACATCAAAATTCATTAACAGTTCAAGCTTCACATTCATAATATTTTAGTAGGTGGTGAGTTTCCCGCGATGCCTATGATTGAACGACTGTCCTAGAAAGGTTTTCAGGAAGTTAAGGTTCTTCTCAACAATACCATTTTGATCCTATGGTTAGTGAGTTATGGGCAACTCACGCTTTGGTTTCATAAATTTTGACAGGGAAGGAAGAATCGAAAGTTTTAAGGTATTCTGGTGGTTTAAAGTGCTAATAACGTTAAGATAGACGCAGTAAGACAATCATACATATAAGCATTTATAAGGCGACAAGAAAATTCAAAAACAATCCATACATTCACATTAAATTCAAAGTGCCATTAGTATGGCTAGTTACATCATACAACATGGATTTCATAGTTTTCTAGACATTCCAAACATAAGGGAAAAATAACTTAGTCAAGCAAACGTCCTAACTATCCTTCAACACAAGCAGGTAGACCTAATCGACTTAAAGCAAATTACTAATTATCAGAAAGGTTATGTTGCTACTTTCCGGATCGGGCAAAGATGGGGGTACTTCTTCCCCTTGAGGAAAAGAATCACCGGAATGGAGAAGAAAAGGCAATGTTGTTAGGAATGGCATTCCCCTCGGCAAGGAAATGGATAGTTGTTGAGAAGGTGCAAATAGGAAAATGAGTTTGAAATGGATTTGTTGAAGGGGGTTTGGAGAAATGAGGATGGAATTGGTTTTAGAAATTTGAAGTTGAGTATGGTTTTAGAATGGGGAGGAATGAATTTGAATGTGGATGGTTGTTGTTTGGTTTTGTGATGTGGGATTTTTGGAAATGAGAGGGTGGAGATGGGTTAGGGAGATGGAAGTGAAATGGGAGGATGATGGTTTCTTAAGGAAGATGGACCTTAAGGACGTGGTTTGGGGGAAAATGAGTTGAGTGTGGGTTGAAGAAATGAACTTGAAGATGAGTTGAAGATAGGGGATCCGGGAAGGGATTGAGATTGGTTTATGAGAAATGAGGTTGGGAATGGGTTTGGAGTTTGTCTTATGAATGGGTTTTGAAGGCAATGGGTTTGTTGAAGGGAAAGGTGTTGAGAATGGGTTTGATGTAAAAGGGTTTGGGAATGAAGTTTAGAGTGATATTGAGAATGGGTTTTGAGTAATGAGAAATGAATGGGTTTGATGGATTGTGGAAATGAAGTTGGAGGGGGTTTAAAGAATGTTGAAAGGGTGTGAATGTTGGTGAGAGTTGGTTGGAAGGGAGGGATTTGAATAATGGGTTTAGGATTTAAAGAATGGATGATTGAAGTGTGATATGTGGTTGGAAGAAAGAGAAGGTGGGTTTGAGGATTTGTTTAAGAATGGGAGATGGGAAGGTGGGTTGGAAGTGGGTTTGATGTTGGCTTTGTGAATGAGATTCTGTGGATGGACTTGAGAACGGGGTTGAGAAAAAGAAAATGGTTAAGAAAGGATTTGGGAAGGTGGTTTGAAGGTGAGGAAGAGGAGATGGGGAGTTTGTAGGAGGAGAAGATAAATTTTGAAGAGATGAGTTTGAGTATGGAAGAGTGAAGATGATGGAGTGGGAGTAGTGGGAAATGGGCTCTATTTCTTGTAAGGTTTCTTGTACTTTCTGTCACTGAATTATTTTTAAAATTTTTATAATATTTTATCATTGAGTTTAAAGACATCACACAAAATTTCATCTCATTTGGAGTTGTAAATAAATTATTAAAATTTTAGGAGCAACAGCTGTCTGAAATCAAAAAAAGTTTGGACAGTTGTTAGAACAGCTTAAATTTAGCTATATTATAATTTTTATTTTATTTTTTAATTATTTTTATATAAAACTAGACTCATTCATCTTTAATCTGGTTTTTGAATCACCTAATTTGGAGTTGTAACGAAGGAGATATGAATTTTTGAAGTTGACCTAAAATTTACAGAAATTCTGGCGGGGCAACACAGGTCGGCGGGGTGGAAACGCGGGTCGGCGGGGTGGCCACGCGGGCGGCGGGGCGAAAACGCGGTAGCGGCGGGGGCCACGCGGCTCGCTGGAGTGTCGGCGGGGCGGCAACGCCGCTGGCGGGGCGAAAACGCGGGCGCGGCGGGGCGAGAACGGGCTTGGCGGGGTGAGCGGCGGGGTGACCCCGTGGGCGGCGGGGTGAAAACGCGGGTCGGCGGAGTGACCCCCCCGATTTTTGACCCGGAGTTCCGTCGGCATTCCCGGGCGTCGGAAAAGCTCTCTGAGAAGTGCCATATATGATTTTGGGGTAGAACGAGCTGATCTACGCAATGGGCCTATCCATTTCATGAGATTCCTCCCGGTTAGAGGTCAAAATCTGATTTTTCTACATTTTCACTATTTTCATTGAAATTTTGTTCTCCCTTAAGTCCTCATCCCAGAATGGGTCTGAACTATCAAATTTGGCCTAAGACTATGGTTTCGACCGTCTAATCCCTTAGTTTCGGTTCTACATTTTCTCTATTTTCGATAAAATTTCATTCGCCCCCACTTAATTGTTCCCGAATGGGTCAGGATTAATATGCTTGGTCCGGTATTGGCTCATTGGGCTCGGACAAGGGCTTCTACCATCCAATCATCCAGTATCCGGCTCGTTCCTACCAATGTCCCGAAAAAAACTAAATGACAGAGGGACTTAAACCTAATCCTGCTTGACTAGTAGCATTAAGCTACACGAAATGAGATTACAATGCTAATCCCAACTCACGATTGGGAATGGCAAGTCCGGAATGAGTGTGTGGGGTGAGATTCAAAATTGACTCCATAGGCTTTGCTGGATGAGCCTTGGATTGAGAGGTATGTCGCAGGATTTCCAAATCCCTTGACAATGAACTTTCCAAGTATATTTGGAAGGAAATCCAGAATTTACCTTTAATTGGATACGTTTTGACAGGGCATCATGGAACATGGGATGCGCTCATCCCCGGGACACTCCTTCACACCTACATCCATCGTTACTCTAAAATCCATTTCACCCAATTCTCACCTAATTCAGTTGGCCCCACGGGCCCTAGGAACTTGGCGGACTAAACTAACTAGACCTCCTAATCAATCAAATCGAATTTTGTCGTTAAGTCAAGACCCTCGGATTCCCCTCTCTCGCTACCCATTCCTAACCCCTTGCAAATTCTTCCTTCCGTCTAAAGTTGTTGGTTCAGGTTCTGGGATGGTTCTGTTGCGTTTTCCAATACGTATCCTCTCAAGTCAGCGGACGCGTTAGTGAGTTCATGACCCATGGCCCAAGGGATTCCAAACTATTGCTCTGATACCATCTGTAACGCCCCGAAAAATTGGGGGTCATGCATAGACTCGACTCCCGAGTTCCCGAGTGTCACTTATCATACATTTTATGGTTTTATGGTTAATCAAGCTTAAATGCACAATTCGGAATATCCTGGAGCATGAAGCATAATCATAACTGATTTACTAAAATGAAAGAAGTTCAAATACATATACAAGTCCAAAGAATATAAAAAGGGTCGCATAAGGCGTTGCCCAACAAACAACAAAAGAAGGCTATGTCTAAAAAAAGAGTAAAACTGAGCCCGCGGCTCAGTAAATCAAAATCCAGCCCGATCAAGCCGATGGAGAGCCGACCATCAGCTGTAAGTAGGAGAGCCTGTCCTCCTCATCCAAGCTCGCCTCGCCAGGCTCCTCATGCCCTGAGTCACCTGCATCTATGAATGAGTCTGGTTGGTGTTTTAAAACACCGTCCCAGAGTGGGAGTGAGTGATCAACTCAGTGTGAACTATTAATCTTAAGTTTTAACAGGCAGCAGTTATAGCATGAATTTAATGAAAGACAACATTCGTAGATACTAAGCCAATCTTGATAATGCGTATGCATGGTGAATGGTATGATGCATGCCCTCGCCACAACTCTCCCTCAAGCGACTCCATCTTACGATCGCATATGACAACACTCCCTCAGAACGACCTCGACTGCCGAGTCGCCACCCTAGCTAATGCGATGCAATGACATGTTATCCAAGTTCGTAGTTAAGTCCATTCATTCAGCAGGTTGGGGATTCTGATACACCCCACGTATCAATGCCCTAAACTAGTTGCGAGGCCAAGACCCCATCAATGCGTGAAGCCAAGACCCCACGGTCCGTGATCCCGTCGGGTTCCCCATCCCCGACTTCAAGCACATGAGGAGTGCCGAGAGAAAGGGATCGCTCACGGTCACTACGGGGAGGCGCGGCACCCCAGCGCAGGCCGACAGCTCGGACACAGTGTCTCATTCCACCATGCCCGGCTCACGAGGCTGTGGACCAATTTCAGGTGGGTTATTGATGGGCTACAACGGTTGTAGGGTGGTTCATGTTCCATATATATGTGAGCAAACAGGGTTAACAAACAGGGTTGATCAGACAGTGGGCTAAACAGCATGAATCAGACAAGCACGTGGCGGAACGACATCGGGTACCAGCGACCCATGTAGTCTAACTACTGTCGCCCACACGCACTCGTCCAATCCATAGGTTTAGCTTCAAGACGATCCTACCAACGGGACCGCCTTCGCCTTCCTCGCATTCCTGACCAACCCAAGGACTAGGTGGTGATTCATAACATGTTAAGTATACAAGTTATCAACTAACATATCAACACCATGTTCACATGCATCTCAACTATAAAAACGAGTACTCCTACCAAGTGAGCAAACATTATCAAGAACTAAGGTGCGTGTGAGTGTGTGGGTTTGTGAGGAAGTTAAGCTCTTCCAACACCTCAAGGAATTAAACACACAAGAGTCAAGATTCATAAACACTATGGAGCAATGCATATGAGCGAAATCAATCCAAACAAACATGAGCATGTAATCATTCCTATGCTAAATCATGTGAGAGACAAGATCAACATCAAATGTAAACTAATCATGCCAAATCATGCAATTCCAACAACACACCATTCCTAGGTTTTCCTTAAATTCTTCAATACCACAACTCAACAAACAAAATCATTACATTCCTACTATAATTGGTGCTTGGCCACCTAAGATCAATAGTCCGCACCTAGGATCGTTGGAGGTTTGACAAAAACGTCCTAGGAAAGAGGGCTTTGCGGTAGATCGGCCGGAATCCCTAAAACAACTTCACATGTTAGATTTACAAGCAAAACCCCTCTCCTTACAAGGGTTTTCAAAGAAAAAGAGGGTTGGATCTTACCTAAACGATCCACGAGATGAAGAGGGCGATTTTCGGATGGGTTTCCCCTTGGAGGTGTAGGGAGAGGAGAGATTAATTCCCTTGGGCCCCACCTTGATTGAGAGTCCACCTTGCTCTTCTTCCCTCACTCTTTCTTCTCATTTCACCTCTTTCTCTTCTCCCTTTTCTCTCCTAGGGCAAATTCGTATGGGAGAGGGGTGCCCAAAAGAAACCCCTTTATATAGTGCCAGTTTTGGTACAATTGGCCCCAAGTGTTGGGTCTTTACTATACTAACCCTATGGGAGGGTTTTTCTAGCCTATGGGGTGTACTAGTCGATATACACCATAGGATAGTTAGTCCTAATGATGATCTGCGTATGGACACAATCGGCTCGTCATTCCGACGCGCCGATCGACCAATATGATTAGAAGTCTGTTCAACGGTCACCGATGGTCGATCGGGGCCGCGGCTATACGGATGTGAGCGGAGAAATATCCTTAATCCACGGGTAAAGTTTGGTAATAAACCGACGGTCCGAAATCCTCAACTTGGCATAAGAGTGGACGACTCAAATCACTTAAGTTCCCACAATTTCCCAAACTAGCCTTCTAGGGCTCCCTATTGAAGTTGGGATGGTCCTAACGCCCCCTAAGCCACCAAATTCGGTGGGTAGGTGTCTTATGACCCAATTAGGGCCCATGTAAAAATTTAGGGCGAACGGATGAGCGGATATATGATCTGAGCAAGCGTTTTCGACCTTTAAGTGGCCCTTTGGGGGCTATTCTGATTGATGGAGCATTTCTGGTGGCCCTCTGGCCATGAAATTTATAGGGTAGGTGATCCATGGCCCGATGAAGGGCCATGCAAAATTTGGGAGCGATCGGATATGGGGTTTGATCGCATGGGTCTGATTTACGATCAACGGTCATCGTGCCACGATCGGGGCCCAGATTTGGTGGGCAGGCGTTGAAAAATACATTAAACCTTCACCGTAAATTTGGAAGAAATCCGACGGCTGGAAGGCCCGGAGTCTCAGTTTCTTTTGTTAGTGCCAGATTTTAACCTGGCATTGGTGGGGCGCATTGGAAGCGCCAGATGGTACTTCTGGGTGTCCATTGGGTCCGCAGTCCGCGATGGACTACAAGCCCAGTGAGATCTATAATTTTTTAAAGTTTTAGATTTTTCTAACCCTCCTCGGTTGTTGGATGGCTCACACGGGCCGTCTTTAAGTGTAAACAGTCATCTGGCTTAGCGGCCTACACCAGGCCTTATCACGGCCTGTCTGGTCTATTAAATTGGGCTAATCTTGGATTAATTAACTCGTGTATAAGCTAGCATTGAGTGCTAATGGTCAGTACGTGACAGTATAAGTTAATTAAAAAAAAATCAAAGATTTTTGGAAATCCAAAACAGTGAAAATTCGGCATGTTACAATATAAGTGTTATGTACAGTCAGATGATTAAATGCATGTAAAATAGTACAATTAGAAACCTAATCATGTCGATGGGTTAATGAACAATAATTTTTACCAATGGATAAATACGAAGTAGGTTGAGATGGATTCGTCTCATAATTCACTAAATGAATGGCTTATATTATTGATTATGTGATTAAACATATGATTATAGGAATGGATAGACAAGCAGCTAGTCACATATGTCGATCACATGAAGGTGGATGATTGAGTGAGTTTAAGGTATGCTTAACGGTTAGAATTGGGTGATTTTACAAATGAACAGTCAATTTTGCATGAATTATAGGCAAAAGTGAACATATACATACATATATTTATTTATATATACATATAGTCATATATTAATTAATTATAACAATTAATGACTAAAAGTAAGCAGATCTACCACACATATCAATGGTCACCTTGCAAAATTTTATGGAAGCGCATATATATGATTGCATGGATGAATGGACAGATTTATGCATGTATGATTAGATAAATGCAGTGTGCACCCATGCACGTGTATGCACGCACACTAAAATCTTGGGTCATTACAAACATAGTATTTATATATTCTCATATAGAATCATGAAATAAAACTCATACTTACACATACTATCAATTGAGTTGATTAGACCTTCGGTCGGACCAAACCAAACCGACTCACAAACCTCGGTCGAACCGAAAATGTGCAAAAGTGGATAGCCTGTAACTCGAGAATCTATTCATAATTCGGTGGAACAGAAATGAACACCGGTTGAACCGAGATTGAACTTCTCTGCATTAGATTAAAGTCACTCAATCAACAACTCACTCTATCCAAAGTGGGGACACAATAGACCAACCTGAACACTGAAACACCAGCTCAAAACTTGGTGATCAAGATATTCACCTCGTGGACTGCACATGAATGTTGGATTGGTGGGTCATTAGAGTGATTGCGGTAGAGCTAGAAGATCTTTAACATAGTATAGTATACCCATTTCTCTCCATTACACTTGCTCTGGGTTATCATGAGCTTGAACTTTCTAATTAGCATATTTTATTGTTTATCATTACTTTATAATATTTAATGTATACCATTAACTGTTTTTCTTCCCCACCCTCTGTAATGCCCACAATTTTTGTTAATAAAATTTAAATTTAAAATTTTTAATTTTAAATTTGAGTGGGAAAGAGATCCACCGATCTCATCATCCTTTCTCTTATATCTCTTTATTCAAAACTTTCCTCATATCTTAAAAAGGGAATGTAAGAGAGCGGAAGTCTTATTAAAACTAAAAAAAATTAAAGAAAAACTCGTAGAAAAAAAATACGAAAGGGAAATGGGATAGAGGAGTTTTGGAATTCGCTTATTCAGGTTAGTATTTTATTTTATTTTATTTTATTTATGCAATAGTTAATTTGGTATGATCTACACATTGGATGACTTCGATCAATCAAACATCTATTGTATAGGTTTAATTTATTCATGTGAAAAGGTATGCGCATGACTTTAAGACTAATGTGTAGAATGTGAGATTTTAAGGTATGCGCATGGCTTTAGGGTTAATGCGTAGAATGTGAGATTTTTTTTTTTTTTTTTAATGATGGACAACGATTAATATGATTTGTACTGTTCATGGGTATTATAAAACTTAATTATGTAATATTTTTAAGAATCAGAACAATTCCACACCTTAATGGACTGTATTGATCATATATTTACCAATTTTCTTCTTCAATCTAATGAAATTGAATAAATATCGAAAGAGTAATTCTCTACGCAAGATATAACTTGGCACGAAGAATTATATGACATAATCTGAAATGTGTTATTAAATCATCACCATTGATTAGTTCCTTAAAATTAAAATAAATTAAAATCTTAAATTCTAGACCGATCGGACTATTGGATGGGTAACATCGATCTGAAGAAATGATAGATAATGAATCATACGTTTTATTTATTATGTGTAGTCGTAAGATTAAAGAAAATTCTTATTTATGTGATTTTAGGAAGTCCTAATTCAATTCAAATCGTTGGTTCAGGGAATCATTTCCACCGCATCAAGGTGAGTGATCCCGATGTGTTCCCATCCATCAAGTTAAAATGATGGATTGTTTGATATGTTGTATGCTCACCTTGATATAATTGACATATATTCTTAATTGATTTAGTTGAATGTGTGATTTCTGTATTAATAACGATATGATTCGATTAATGTGTTAGACTATGTTGATTCGAATATGATAATCGAAATAATCTATGCAATACATGATTCATGATTACTTGGTGCATCTATCAATTGCATGCATAACACGTGCTAAATTTCTTGGAGACTTCCCTGGATGGTATCCTGATAGAATCGTTATTAGAAGCCCACTATACTAATTGAAGCCTACTTAATGAGTAGATGCGGGCCTTACCTATGCCTACCAAATGGTAGAATCCTGCCAACGGAGAGATACGGGTTGACAGGTTTCCAACTCAAGTAAGTGGACGGATTCCCACTTGATGCATCGATGCATTACATTTGCATTAAAATTTTTTTTTTAATATTGTGTACGATTATTGACATTCTATTATAACTTAATGTAAATAACCATGTCAGGAATTCTCACTAGCCCTGGCCAACTTATCCTTTATTGATATAAAGCTGTACAAATGAACAATTAATTGATGAGTTGGCGCAACAAGAAGTTGTGGTTGAACTGGCGCACGATACACGTGAGACGTAGCCGTACCTATCAGAAGAGGAACTGGCCGCATTTAGACCATTCCTAATTATTTTATTAGAATTTTATATGTTAGGATAATTTAATTAGCTATAAGATTTTAAACATTTGATTAATTTTATTTAATTGAATTGTTCTAGGTATGTAGCAAGTATTCATTGGTAAGTTGTATTGACTGATGGGCAAATTTATGCTGATTGAATATTTATCAATATTGAGAATGAACAAATGTTGATGATTGAATCATTGTGTGAATGATTGTGAATAGACCTAGTTGGAATCTAGAAATGAATATTAATTTTACCTCTGAATAATTGTATCATGGAATGAAATTAGTACACTTTGTGTACGAGTTACGACTCGAAACTCGAGTTTGAGGGTGCACACTCTGTACTCGAATTTCGGGGTGTGACACCCTCCCTTTGAAGGCTACCGTTTGGACGTCCAAAATCGATATCCATCCATATAAAGGGTCCCACTAAATGTACCATTCTAATTGAAAGATAACCCTTTCACATGTAGTCATGTAGTAATATAGCTTTACCATTTCCAGTTCTCCTGGCTCTACAGGATAAGTTCCGATCGTCCAATCATTATGAGCCTTGCTATCTGAAAAGGAGACCATTTCTCTTTGCAGAGCCACTAATTGGATGAATACCACCGTTCGTTTTTGAGGTATGACTATCAACGAGTGGGGCACCAGATCAACGGTCTTGATCACCACACATGTCACGTGTACCGTACGAGGGAGAGGGCTGCATATAGGGTTTTGGCTAATGGTAGGTTAGATGGAAAATTTTGATGTTTTAGCCTGGTTTGAAGATTGTCTGTACATGACTCAAATTAAACTGTTCAAATTGTGGTCTACGAATCAGATGGATTGCGAATAAACCTTACACTGATGTGGACCCCAAATTAGCCAATTAGTGGCCATTTAGTGGATGGCTGAAGTGAAAAATAGCTAATCAGTAATGGTTCAGAGAACGGACAATCCTGATTATTTATTGGACTTGAAAAATTCAGACCTTTCCCAGCAGCTCTAAGACATCACCAAATTAAGTGGGCCTATTCAAGACAAATGGATCTCGTCAATAAACCATAGATGTTGGCCACATGTAGGAGGTTTGAACCGTTCATCTGGCGGGCCAGAGAGTGGATGGGTCATACTTCATAGCCCATGAAATGTTCCAATGACATGATCCAAAGGATCTCTTCGGCGGTTATAGAATTTGGTGTTATGGCCCATCCATCATACGAAATGAATGGCCCCAATCTCACAAGTATGCCATGTTTATGTGATTGCTCTAACAGAGAGTTGTGTGAGAGGAACATAAATCAGATCCACCCCGTTCACCAGGTGCACCATCACATTTTGACCATCGATCCTAAAAGTTGTCCAATCCAAGTGTTACTGCTTGAATCTAGTCAAATCCGCAACTCCACCTATAGACTACTGAGTACCTGTACTAGTGGAGAACAAAGGATAATGGAGGAGCATATGGCGGTCGAGAATCTTTCGATGCATAAGTTAGATGGATGAATCTAAAATAGTTGCTGGATTAAGGATTTTTGTGCATAACTTTTATCCGTGACTATTTATAGTTTATTTAGACGGTCTGCATATCTCAATAAATCTGTTAAATACGTTGAATGAGCCTTTGTTAGAGTACAAATCTAGTTACAAGAGTATCTCCGATTCCTTCTCTATTGATGAGATTTTTGGCTAGAATCTCCTCGAATCCATCCCATCCTGTTACCTTGTGAGATTCTCTCCCAACGTATTAAAGGACATGCAGGGTCAACTCTTATTCCATCCGTTGAATGCCAAGGATTTAATTACAAAAATAAGCCTAAATCCTCTAAATTCGGACGCGGAGTGGATGCCGAGTAAATTAGTATGGTGAAGCAAACTCTGTGGGGCCCACTGTGATTTATGTATCTTATCCATGCCATCCATCTGTTTTATCAGCTCATTTGTGGCCATGAGCCCAAAATTGAAGCATATCCAAAGCTCAAGCAGACCACATCATAAGAAACAACAATGATAATGACATCCAATGATGAACCCTTCCTAAGGCCCACGGTGATGTTTATTTTCCATCCAACCTGTTCATAAGGTCACACAGACATGGATGAAGGGAATATACAAATATCATCTTGATCCAAAACTTCTGTGGCCCCTCAGAAGTTTTCAACAGCGGGCATTCAATTCCCACTGTTTTCTGCGGTGTGGTCCACATGAACTTTGGATATATTTCAATTTTGAGTTCATGCCCTAAAATGAGCTAATAAAATAGACGGATGGCGTGGATAAGACACATACATCATGATGCCCCCCACAGAGTTTACTTAGAGCTAATCGTTCACAATCCGCGTCCTCTAAACTCACATGGTGTGGCATATATGTCTTGGAATGTCCTGATTGTTGGGGCATCATGTCATCCTAGTGTGGTGTATCAAATGAACGGATTAGATAGCATGTGCATACCACGGTGTGCTCCACGCGTAATTTGAAAGATTTTAATGGAGGGACTCTCCATCTAAACCGTTCCCCGTGTGTAACTCACGGGTGTTTTGAGTCGGGCTGATTTTGTGCTCCGGTCCAAGACTACAGAAATTACCCCCATTTCTGTATTTTTTTCCCATGGATGATTGGGCCCATCTGATGGATGGTCCAGATTATCTGGTCATGCAGCCACCTAAGTTTCATCATGGCCGATGCGACTCAACCAAGATGGAACCTTCCCTTCTAATAGACACCCTACATGCTCTGGCTCCATGTGAGCGCAGTTGTGAGTGAAGTTCTCATATTGTTTTCGATTCTACTATTTTTTAAAATTATTATTTTATTTTTTTGTGACCTGGCAATGTCACCGGTGGGGCTGTCGTATTTTGTTTCAAAATAAATATTAAAATTTGATTTTTAAAATTTTCGATTTCCCTCCACATTTGAAATTTTGGTGCTTTTTGATTGTAGGTTTTGTCCCACATCGATTTTTCCAAAGAAAATCTTCTTGTATATTAGATAGACCTTTTGCTTTGGGGCTTGTGTGAATTTTTTTTTTTTTTTGGGGGGGGGGGGGGATGCCAATAGCTCTAATCTATGCAATTGACCACACGCGCGCGCACCGAGCCGAGTCCGTGTGCGCACGCGCGACGGGACGGGCTGGGCATGGGTGCGGGTGCGGTGCGCGTGTACTCGCGTGAGTATGTCTGTATGGGTACTCGCGGGACTTATTTGTGAGAGTGTACTCGTACTTGCACATTTTCGTTTTAAACCAGAGAGATGTATCCATTCAGGTTGGTCGATTTACATTTGAAAATATGAAAATCATTTTCGTCTCTTATAAAACTCTCTCTGATATTCTATTTTACGAATTTTGATTGCTGAGTCAACTCAGTACAATATGAAAATCATTTTCCTCTCTTATAAAACTCTCTCGGATATTCTGTTTTACGAATTTTGATTGCTGAGTTCGTCGTTGAGTCAACTCAGTACTTTCGGGTTAACTGCAAGTGGTTCGAGCCCGCGTATAGTGGGTGCACCGCTAGGACTGGGTCATAGTCATTGTATCCTGGAGGTCGATTGCTCTGGAAACCTATTACACTTGGGACACTGTCCAAGGGGAGCAAATTCGATTTCAAGCCGAGTGACGCAGGTTACACCTCGACTCAATTCAATAAGTCCTCTTTCTCAGATTTTATTTTCTTTTTTGGTTCTAGATTTTTAATAGTCTATTTAATTCAACCAAATATACCAACATATGATGGACAGGACTACGTCCTATATTGGACGATCCTAGTAATATCTGATGGAAACAGAAAAATAAGATCAACGGCCCATGTTTAATGGGCCCTAGTTGGATGTTTAAAATATAGCTAGCTCCTGCGCAACTACTTGTAGAATAAGTAGGGGTCTACACAAACCGAGTTAGCTCGCTCGACTCGACTCAAAAAAGCTCGATTCAACTCGGTTCGAAGTTGAGTTCGAGCCGAGTTTATATTTTGAGCTTGAAAAAATTTCAAACTGAGTTTGAGCTTGCTTGAGCTCGACTCGACTTGGATCGAGCCCTAACTCGAATCGAACTAGTTCGATGACTCGGTTACTTTGATATTGATGTTGCTCACCAAGTGTTTGATGAAATGACACAACGAAGTGTCAGCTAGTGGCAAGGAAAGTATGTATATGAAACAAATACCATTTTTCCTTAATTTTGAAGTTGCATATAAGGTGTTTGATGAAATACTTGTTGTTTTACATAAAATAGCTATTATTGTTTTACATATAGTGAGAAATTGAAAGTGCATTGCATGTGTTTGCAAAAATGCCACGGAAGCTCGATTTTGGCTAGAACTCGGCTCAAATTAGCCTGAGCTGTTGACCAAACCGAGCCAAACTGGCCAATCAGGCTTGAGGATCGAGCCGAGCTGAGTTCGAGCTGGGTTCAGCTAGTGGCCGAGTCGAGTCGAACTGAGGCCAGCTCGACTCAGTGTACACCCCTAAGAATAAGTCAATTCTGTGATCTATTCACCTAATTATTCACCTGCTTAATCACTTGCTTGTTCATATGGTTATACACTATTGTCCGTGTGGGCCCCCATATATGTCATGTGTGCACAATCCAATCCGTCCATTGAGTGATCCTATCATGATGATGGCATTCCCCAAAAATCGGATCAATCTGGTTACTAGGTGGGCCACACGATTAGAAAAAAAATGAACGACCGCCCAAAAACTTTCAAAATCACGCGGGTGGCTCATATGATGGTTGGCTTGGTCTGATTTCTGTGGCCTCCGACTTTGACGGTGGAGCTACCCTGTTGGACAGGTGGACGCCATGCACATACCAGGTGGGCCCCACACACAACCCTCTGCGTGTAATCCGAATCTTGTAGGACTTGAACCGGCCGACTCGGCTAGAACAACAACGTATGAATCTTCTAGATCACTAAAACGTGGGCCCCACATTTTTAGAGTTTGTTATACAAAACGTGGGGCCCACACCGCACATGGACACGCTTCCATCATGCCTGCATGCTGCTTATAACCTGCATCTCAATCGTTTGCTTTTGATTGGCCAGAGAATGGCGTCTACACGAGAGCGGGCATGTACCATCACACGGAACGCACGTTCACATTTGAGGACTTGCAAAATTACTTTCATATGAAAAAAAAAAAAAAAACTGTAAGGCACTCAAAAGAGTGCCGATATGATCTCCACCTCCACCGTACACATGAAACCTGTGAAACCAGACTTTCCATGCACCAGGTGGGCCATAATTAAAAATATATGATGATCCTTGACTGTTCAAAAGCCACTAATCAGGTGGATCTTGAAAGGATTTTAGATGTAATCTAAGCTTTCCTTGTGGAATTCAAACTTCCTTTTATAGGGGAATTGAAACCCACGGTTACTTTTTGGTGCCAAACAGATAGGTGATTTTAAATCCCCTCAAATCCGTTATGCCAAACGACCCCTTAGCATTTCGGATATGTAAATTTATTTTTTTAGAAACTCAAAATAAATAAAGTATTATAAAAAGATAATTTAAAATAGAAATAGAAATTTGAGTTAGAAAGAATAGGAGAATTTATTGAAATTCAAGGCAGGACAAATATAACTTGGCTTGGAGTTGATTTGCTAATGCATGAGCATTTTCATACTATGTTTGAGTGGAGTGTCCTTTGAGATGTAGGAGCACACTTAGGGTGGGAGGCCAATATGAGGCGGAACCCATATGATGTGGGGCCTATGAGGGGGATTCAATAGAAGAACTAACCCATGTGATGTGGGGCTTGTGGTATGAGATAAAGGATTAATTTACCACATTTTATTAGTTCAAGCTTTTAGAGCAAGTGATTTGTTGTACTGCGTCAAAGTGGGCTAAACTTATACCATTTCAAAATTTCTCCTTACCTATTTAATATATGACTAAAGCTACACCATTACAAAATTTTATTTTATTTTACTACTTTATTTTTTTTACTCTGGGAAAAAACATTGGAGGGAATTTTCAATCCAAATAAAAAATATTTTGTATTTATTTTGAAACACTCAAATACAGTAAAGTTAAGGGATTGTCCATGCAAAGTCTCTAATTTGACTATTGAAAACTAATATATAAAGACATGGTTTTATAGAATCCACATTGATATCTGTGTTTTATTTACATTGTTTATTTACTTTTCCAACTAATTTTAAGACATCAACAAAAAAGGAGATTAAGCTCAAGTAAACTACACTTATAGGAAATAGAATGAATACCAATACTAACCAAGAAAACTTTTTGAATTGAGTTTATATTTTTGTTCCCTTCATTATTCTACCATGTGATCTTACAAATAGATTGGATGGCAAATAAACATAAATATCACCCTGGCCAGAAGAAAAATTTCAATGACAAGGTTATTATGGTAGCTATTTCTTGCGGCATGTTTCACTTTGAGCTTTGTATCAACTCATCTTATTATCCGTGGGAATGCCATGCTTTTTAGCTATTGTAAAATTGACGTACAACAGGGGTAAAATATATATCATGATAGTCCTCATAGTCACCAACAATCCGCGTAGCTGATTAGGCTTAATCTAACCATCCCGTCAATGGATTTATGCCCCAAATATGGTGGACCATTGGTTACCGTTTATTTATCCCTCTAAAGATAACTGATAGGAACTATGAAAGTATGCATAAGGGCCCGTTTGGCTGGGTGGATTGGAAGGGATTGAATGGTATTAGGGTGGATGGCATGGATTTCAAGGTAATGATGATGTTGTCAGTGGGTTGTCTTAAGATCCATGGGATTGTTATATCTCGGGATTGCTATATCGGCTCTGTTTGGCACGTCCGGCCAAACTCAGGATTAAACCTTCCCATCCCTTCTAATACCTCGAACCAAACCCGTCCCAAGCAAATTTGAATGGATTAGGATGAATTGTATGAGATTTAAAGGTAATGATGGTATCGTCAGTGGATTGCCTTAAGATCCATGGAATTGCTATATCCGGGATCAGGTCACCCAATCTGTTTGGCACACCCGGCCAATCTTGGGATTTATCCCTTCAAATACCATCTAATCCCTTCCAATCCGCCCGGCCAAACGGGCCCTAAAGGATCTCAAGTTTCCATTGATCCATTGGTAGGTTACTTGATGAAGGGTCGCGATCAATTGCATACAGGATGCAGTTAAGGCAAGACATGTGCGGAGCCACCAGTTGGGGTGGTCAGCAGAGGCACTGAACTGGGCGTTATATTCTAATAATAAAAAGGAAACGGTTCTTTATTCAGGAATACTACCAAGATTCGCGTGGGAAGAGAATGTCGCAGCGAATTGCAGCACACGTGATAATATCACACGTTCATGAGATCTAGACGGACCATTAGGTAGGGTAGACAAAATCAGGCTACAATTCTACAAGAGGAATAAGATGTAGTAAAGAACATAGCCAACGGTCTATATTCATCACGCATATGGGGCTTACTTGAAGATTTAGCCAATATAGGTATTGGAAAACAGCGTGTAGGAAGAGATTTTCACCTGATACATGGCCTGGATAGCTCACACGAGTGCCTTATTGGCACTTCTTCCGTGACTCGCATTTTCAATATATAATCGCGCGAGTCGCTTTAGTGTCTTTCGTTTATGTCATGCTAATCCCACTTGCGAAGGACAGTTTTGCCATGTCAGCTAATGACATAACTGTCACCTTTTATTTTCCGTCAGCCATGCGCGCAGAAACGGAAAATCCGGCGACGATTCCGACTTTAGGGCGGTTAAATAAGACAACGTATTTACATCAATGCCATTTGTTTCGAATTCAAAATTTCGTTAGTATCACGTTACCGATATTAGGAAACGGATTGGCTACTCCCCCTGACACCAGCCCCGGAGCTGGTGGTCGGTGCTCTGTGGGCCCCACCATGATGTATGTGTTTCATCCATTTCGTCCATCCATTTGTAAATATCATTTTATGTCTTTACTCAAAAAATGGGAGGGATATAAATCTCAAGTGGATCACACTACAGGAAAAAAATACTGATTGGATATCCATCATTTAAATCCTCCTAAGGCCCGATGTACTGTTTATTTGACATCCAATCCGTTGATTAGGTCATAAAAACCCAGATGAAGGGATAAAACAAAGATCAACTTGATCCAATACTTTTATGGCCCCCAAAAAGTTTTTAACGGTCAAACTTCATTAAACACTTTTTCCTGTAATGTGGTCCACTTGAGACTGATATATATCTCATTTTTTTTTGCATTATCATAAATTGATCTACAAAAAGAGATGGACGGAATGGATGAAACACATACATCATGGTGGGCCCACAAAGCACCGACCACCAGCTCTGGGGCTGGTGTCAGGGGGAGTAGCCAATCCGTTTCCCCGATATTAATAGAAATTTCTCACGACTTTATTTCTGTATGTTAGAATAAAGGGAAACGGATTGGCTAGTCCCCCTGACATCAGCCAATGGCTGATGGTGGGTGCTCTGTGGGCCCCGCCATGATGTATTTGTTTCATCCATTCCGTCCATCTATTTTTAAGATCATTTTACGCTGTGAGGCCAGAAATAAGATATAACCCAATCTCAAGTAGACCACATTACAGGAAACAGTGTTGAATGAGCATCGACCATTAAAAATATTTTGGGGCCATAAAAGTTTTGATCAAGCTGATATTTGGTTTTTCACTTCATCTGGGCCTGTATGACCCAATAAACATATTGGATGTCAAATAAACAGTACAGTGGGCCTTAGGAGGATTTTAATGGTGGATATCCAATCAATATTGTTTTCATATGGTGTGGTCCATTTGAAATTTATATCCCTCTCATTTTTTGTCTAATGCCATAAAAGGATCTGTAAAAATGGATGAACGGAATGGATGAAACACATACATCATGGTAGGGCCCACAGAGCACCGACCATCAGCCACGGGGCTGGTGGCAGGGGGAGTAGCCAATCCGTTTCCAGAGAAGTGGATTAGGTACTGCCCACGCGTGGACGGAAATCGGTCCTGGCAGAGGCTATGTGGGGGCCAATCGTGATGTGTGGGTTTTATCTAGGCCGTTCATCTACTTTTCAAGATCATTTTAGGGCATTAGACCAAAAATTAGAGAGATCCAAAGCTGAAGTGGACCACACCACATGAAGTAACAGTGATAATGGCAACCACCATTGAAACATTCTTTATGCCGGCCGTCCATCCAATTCATTCAACGTCACATAGATTGGGATGAACGGAAAACACAAATTTTTGCTTGATCAAAAACTTCTGTAGCCCTCCCTAAGTTTTAATGATGGGCATTCAATTTCCAATGTGTGGTTTGGATGGCCTTATATTTGTCAGGTTCATACTCTAAAATGAAATGAAAAAATTGGATGAATGTCATTGATAAAACCCATGCATCATGGTGGCTCCACAAAGTCATGTTTGGATATATTAATGACTAGGCGGGGCAATATGGAATCCACTTCAAAGGGGAGCTATTTGATACTGGTATGACATTTGATACATAGGCACTTTAAAATTATAGAAATTGTATTTATTAATTGCAATTGAGTCAAATAAATTGTGGAGATCAACGTCGCTATGTCAGTCACCGACTAAAAAACTAGTGTTTGGAGAATCTTAATTTTTAATTGTTTTTTGAAATACGACCACTAGATAAATTTTTTCTACTTTAATTGTCTAATAAAATCAAGCAATTCAATGGTCAAATAACCATATCAACACAATTTCTTGTTCATAGTATATTCAAAATAGGATGCCACAATTTGAATAATTTAATTTTAATTACTCATATAAATTGTCACGCACGCCCCAAACTCGGGGACCGAGCTCACAAAATTCTCGATCGCCGAATCCGGCGCCGACAGCCTCCGTAGAACCCCATTCTCGGCTCCCGGTGCCCATTCGCCAGGTTCCGATCCTGAGATGCTACGAGGAGGATTTATATATCAGTTTGAATCGTAATCAGCATAACCAAAGGCATAACCCACAAACAACAACCAAAACTCCATCACATTTCCACTATGATCAAAAACTTTACAAGTACAATGAGCATAAAGGGAAATACAATGAGAATAGACAAGAAGCTCCAAAAGATCAACTCCGCGCTCTCACCTCAGTGCTGCTGCGTCCTCGCGTCACCTGCATGCAACGGTCGTGCATAAGCTTTATGGAAAGCTTAGAGAGTGGTGAAAGTGTGTGCTCAAGGTAGTAATGCAGGTACACAGTATCAGAGTAAAGCGGAACATGCTGATGAATCCATGAATACCACTAGCCGTACCAAGGCTATGCGATGCAAGGCATGAATGATGTCGGCCATACCAAGGCCATGCGATGCGAAATGCAACTCAAGCATACAAATCCTCATCTAAGTCACATATCAGTACAGCTCAAAATCTGGGATATCACCGGGGGTCTAGTACACTCTAAACCAGATTGCCGCCCCATCGCGCGCAATAAGGTAAGTGGAAGAGACCTCATTATCCGCCTGCCAATATCGGGCGCGGCTCGTCGATAGCGGACCCATTCCTCGAGCTGGTCAAACTCAACCTAGCATTGCCCCCTCCTCTAGGGCAGGTAACGCCGCACCCCCTTCCAACCGACCACGACACAGTGGAAAGCGCAGCCTCTTGGAATCGGCCATCGGCGCTCATGCACCCACTCAGTCTAGACGTTGGAGCAACCTCTTGGTACCATAAGGGGTTAGGGACTTTCACCCAGGGATATCTATAGCACCCCATGTAGAACAAGATTTCCGGTATCCAATCCTGCCAACCACGATACGCCTGTGGAGGCTATGACCCTGATGTCGCTAGGGCGTACAGTAACTACATCACACAATGCGGATGCATGAAACACACTATCCAATCATGCAACAATCCTGCGCGTCTCGTGCGCTCATGTGGGGCAACACCGCCTAACCGGGAGCCCCTAAATAACCTGCCCGAAGGCACATGCTATGATCAGTCACTTCTCATGCCAAGCATACATATGATGCGTGATCATGAATCATGAATCACGAACTATACTAACATGTTATAAAGTAATGAGCTACTCTTGCAACACAAATGGGCCTAGACATGGACGGCCTATACACAACCAGTACGGGTCTATCGATGGCCCTAGGGAGAGTCATAATGTGGACATTTAACCAACACTATACCCGCAATGTGGACGTCAAACCAACATCGCTCCCAAGGCATTATCTGTCGTAAACATCATTACATAAACCATGAAGGGATCACACATTGCAATGGACCTTAGGTACATCCCATTGGGCTTTAAATACATCGAATGGGCCGTGTCACATGGGCCTTATATTCATCAAGAGGGCCACATCTGGGCCGCACCAATGGGCCTTAAGTGCATTGCAATGGGCCTAACCTCATGGATCATAAGTACATCAAATGGCAACATCGAATGGGCCTCATATGTACATCGAATGGGCCCTAACCATAGGCCCTAAACCTCTCGATGGGCCTTAACCCCTGGGCCTTTAAGTATATCAGGTGGGCCTAATCATATGGGCCTCTTCCATATCAAGGTAGGCCTCAATAACGGCCACAAATGCATCAATATGAGCCTAATCACATGGGCCTCTATAAATACAAGGGTGGGCCTCACTTAGACATCAAAGTGGGCCCACAGAAGGTTAGATCTGCCCCATTCTTAACTCACGCCAAAAATGATATTTCAAAATGGATAGTCGAATCGGACGCCACATGTACATCAAGGTGGGGTTCTCATGCGGGCCTACCAAAATGTATATTTATATACGTATATATATCCAATATAATATAGATATATAGTATATATATATATATATATATATAATATGTAAAAATAACTATATATATATATATAAGTATATATATATACTCACACGCACAGCACACGCACAACGCACACACGCACGCACACACGCACGCACACACACCTCACATGCACACACGCACGCACACACCCCACACCCACCGTCCACTGAACGGTGGGGGAAACACAAACATTACAGGGGCTCACCGTCCAGCGGACGGTGGAGTACAACACATACATCACCGTGGGCTCCCACGTGGGGCCCACCGTAATGTTTACATGCCATCCAACCCGTTCATAAGGTCACAAGGACCTGGACGAAGGGGAAAAACAAATATCAGGTTGATCCAAAACGTCTATGGCCTCAAAATTTCAATGGTAGGATTCAATTCACACTGTTTCTTGTGGGTGGGCCACCAGGACGCTGGATGGGCCTGATCTTTGGAAGGGGCCCACTCTAGGGGGTGGCCCACCTAGTGGACAGGTCGGATGACAAATAGACATCATGGTGGGGTCCACGGCTAGACCCGTGGGTGACCCTGCTCCGCTCGCCGCCCGCGAGTAGCAGCGCAGCGCCGCTGCCCTCCTGACACACAGAGGCTATGCCTGCCTCTCCTCTTCTTCTTTCCTTTCTTTATTTTCTCGTTTTCTTGCAGAAATCCCCATGTGGGGCCCGTTACCGGAGAATCTGCTCCGCCCATTGCATTCTTGGGTCCGGAATACATCAAATGAGTCAAAAGATCGAATTTTTTTGATATACGGTTAAGGCATGGTGGGTCCTAGAAGTTTTGAACGGTAGGGGATACCGTTTCCTATGGTACGGCCCGCCTGAGTATTGGATCGGCCTCATCTTTCGGCTCAACGCCTAAAATGTTGTTGTGGAGGAGATGGACGGCGTGGATTGAACACATACAACAAGGGGGGCCTGCATGAGCGGTCCACACCAAAGCTTAAACCAAGCTTGTATTCGTGTTTTCCAAATGACGTCCAGCGTCCAGGGACGCTGGACGGTATGACATTCCAATAGCAAGGAATGTGTGGGCCTGCTCAAGTGGGCCACCAGATGATGGATGGTGTCGATACAACACATATAAGGTGGGTCAAGTGGGAAAGATGATCAGATTGATGACGTAGAAGAGAAGGATGAGAGCAGAGAGATCAAATAGAGAGAGAGAGAAGAATAGAAGAGAGAGAGCATGAGACCCGAGAGAGACGAGAAGAAGATAGAGATGAGAGAGAGAGAGATGAGAGAGAGAGAGAGAGAGAGAGAGAGAGAGAGAGAGGAGAGAGAGAGAGAGAGAGAGAGAGAGATCGGTGAGAATGGAGGGACCCCGCCACTATGGGTCCCTCATACAAATATACATCAAGGTAGATCCCACATAAATGGACTTTAATCAACAAAATGAAGGAAAAAAACAATGATCTAAATCACCACCGCTTCTTCTTGCTCCCTCGGCTTGCCGGTCTCCTTGTGCTCCTCTTCGATGGTGGAGATGAGAAATGGAAGGCTAGGATGAGAGATGAGAGGGTGGAAGGTGGGTCACACTTGTGGCTTGGAAGGAAAGGGGGAGAGACTCATACGTATGGAGTTTTTTTTGCTTGGGGAATGGATTTGCAAATGAAGAGAGAGAGGGGTGTTGTAAAGGGAGAGAGAGATGGGTGATGTTTGATGTGGTGGTGATGGGTGTGTAAGGCAACTTTTTGACTTTTGTGGCCAAATGTGTAAGAAAGGCATGGTGGTGTAATAACTTTTAAACTTTGGACTTTGGGGTGTTTGGGGAAGAGTGTGAGTGATGTGTACTTGACCCTTGAGATTGATGGTTGATGGATTGATGGATTGATGTGACACATCATAGAGATTCTCTTGGGTTTCGTAACGCGCGGCGTTTTCCTCGCACCGAACGCTAGCCCACATCTCCTGGCCAGGGTATCGCCTCAGCGCGCTAGTCGCGCCATCGGAACCGCGGCGACGGTGCGGTCGCAATGGTACAAGTCTTAGGTTGAGTTGACTCGGGTTAACGGCGTATGAATCAAGGTCGTGCGCAGATACCGGTAAGGGTCGAAGGTTGCCGGAATTCGACCGGGAAGACCGCAAGAGTCTACGGAACGGTACGGTCTAGGATACGGGTCTTACATAAATTAGTTTCTATGTATCAACCATCACAAATTGCTAGAGTATCAAAGTCTCTCTCAAATAAAATAGAAATAAAAAGATTTCTAGTTCTCCCAAATATATAACTATTCTCTCTAAATATTTGTGCATGAAAAAAAATAAAGGTGGGTTGCCAATCACTAGGCCTGATGATTTGAATAATGCTTCATGTTCTCTTTACTATTATTAATAACCTATTATCCCATAATAACACTCCAGCCATGATCCAAACCTTGGAATTTTAGAGTCCATTGCAAGCCATTGAAAATCTTCAGTATGACCATTACTACCATCTGTTCATCATTCTTACAGTGGACCATACATCATAAAGTCATAATATGAACGGTTATTATCATTGAAGCACTTAGCATGTGGACCCAAATAAACGGCCACATGGTCTGAATGGAGAGTTGCAAGGGAGGGAAAACAAACTACAAAGATTGAGAGGAGGCTCATATTTCATTGGCCACATTAGGCATTGGGTTGGATCGTTACTCGTGCTCTGGTGGTAGACTATCAGGGGTTTCAAACCCCCGTCAAGGGTCCAAGTATCCATAGGTGGTGAAATCCCACTATGGCGTGAGTGTTCGTAGGGTGTTTGCGTGTGTAAAAAATAAAAAGAAAAAAGAAAAAAAAAAAAAAGCCCTCCAGTTGGGTTGCACCTTGGAAGGGTCGTTAGGGCCAGTCGTGGTGTTGGACCAGGTCAGACGAGGTCGTAGTTGATTTTGACGAGTTGAACGACTCTTAAAATTCGGATGTAAAAATGGGATTTTTACCGCAAAATTCATGGAAGCGGATTGTCTTGGGTGTGTTGATGTCACCAGATTCTGGCCCCCCACCATAATATGTGTTATATCAACACTGTTCATCCATTTTGTCAGATTATTTTAGGATATGGTTTAAAAAATGAGGTAGATTGGAAACTCAAGTGGACTACACTTACATAAAGTAGTGGGGGACAATCATTCCCACTATCGAAACCTTCTTAGGGTCCACCATGATGCTTATTTACCATCCAACCTGTTAATAATGTCACACATATCTAGATGAAGGGAAAACCCAAATATCAGGTTGATTCAAAACTTCTTTGGCACCAATAAACTTTCAATGATAAGCATTCAATTCTCATTACTTTCTTTGTGTGTGGTGGACTTGAGCTTTGCATTCATCTCATTTTTGAGCCATTATTAAGGAATGATCTCAAAAAGTGGATGGACGGTTTAGATATAAAGTGTACATCATTGTGAAGCCCACATAGCCTGGTGACATCAACACAGCACTGAGGCCGGTGGTGTGTCTGCACCACGCAATCTTCTTCACATTAGTTTCGGACTTCATATTTCAGATTTAACAAACCGGCCCTAAGTTAACATTTTACCAAATAATGCCTAAACGGGCCGGTGTTTTTGAGAGAAAAATTACAAAAATACCCTCATATATGTTTTTCTTTAAAAATTATTGAAAGTTGAGATTTGTGGGTCCACATGGTGTATGTATAACATCCAAGCCATCCAACATATTCGAACCACCAAGATGATCACTTGAACAAAATATAAGGTTGATCAATTAATCAGATGACTACTCTTGAAAATTTTGAAGCTTTGAGAGGTATATATTATTTATAGATTGGCTCACCTTATGAATAAATTCACCAATATTTTTTGTCCTCCTTATAATCACATTGGTGTGCTTATGGTGTACAAGTTGGATGTCAAACATAGATCATGTGGCCCCACAAATCTCCATTTTCCACTTTGTAAAAATAAATAAATGAGGATAATAGTGTAATTTCTCCTCTAAGAAATCCCTGTCTTGGAATACCGGCTCCTGAAGTTGTTGTTTGTAAAATCCTAATCGCGAGGGCATTTTCCGGTAAAAATCCGAATAAAAATTTCCTGTTCTTTTTCTCACGAGATGAAAGATTAGCTGATTCGTGTATCCTCATGAGATGAGAAATATCCGAGAAATTGATGGCATGCAGATTCTCGTGAGTACAGAGCATGGAGGCAGTTTCATGTTTTTACAGCCCAACCGTCTGCTAACGGTCGCATTCCCCGCCAACAAAGCCTCATGTTAGGGCCATGTTATTGGCCAATGCTATTTTTAGCGGCTGCTCTAACTGACCGACAATGTGAACTGATATCACGGACCACCTCTACCATATTTCTTTGATCAGGACCGTCCATCTAGTTGTTTTTTACTTAGATGGCCAATTGCTAAAAATTGACATCAATTGGACTATCCTAACCATCCATCTCTCTCATTTTCTATGTGAATCGCTACCGTTTAACCATCCCTTTGAAGGCCCATTGATCAAATGTTTTAGAATAACCATACTAACATGGGCCATCCATGGTAAGGTGCACAAAGATGTACGGTCCCGATCCATAATTCCACCCGCCACGTGGACAGTGTAAGGAGGGAAACGGATTGGCTACTTCCCCTGCCCCAGCCAATGGCTGGTGGTCGGTGCTCTGTGGGCTCCACCATGATGTATGTGTTTCATCCATGCCGTCCATCTATTTTTGTAGATCATTTTACAGTATAAAACCAAAAATAAGGTATATCCCAATCTCAAGTGGACCACATTACAGGAAACATTGATGAATGAACATCGACCATTAAAAACTTTTTAAGGGCCATAAAAGTTTTGGATCAAGCTGATATTTGTTTTTTCCATTCATCTTGGTCTGTATGACCTAATCAACAGATTGGATATCAAATAAACAGTACAGTGAGCCTTAGGAGGATTTTAATGGTGGATGTCCAATCACTATTGTTTTCCTGTGGTGTGGTCCACTGGAGATTTATATCCCTATCATTTTTGGATTCAAGCCCTAAAATGATCTGTAAAAATGGATGAACGGAATGGATGAAACACATACATCATGGTGGGCCCACGGAGCACCGACCATCAGCCACCGGGCTGGTGGCAGGGGGAGTAGCCAATCCGTTTCCGTGTAAGGATGGCTCTACCACACCATTTCCCACAACATCTATTTTTGGGCCAATCTAATTCCACCAATCCCATATTCCCTCTAACCAACCATTCATTTCTGCCTTAGCTAAAAACCTCTACTAAATTTAGCTACCATCCA
Source organism: Magnolia officinalis (assembly GCA_021015155.1). Classification (NCBI taxonomy): domain Eukaryota; kingdom Viridiplantae; phylum Streptophyta; class Magnoliopsida; order Magnoliales; family Magnoliaceae; genus Magnolia; species Magnolia officinalis. The sequence goes on from JAJHSJ010000006.1 coordinate 20,284,864, forward strand.
TCTCTGGCCCACCTGACCACCGAAAGCCCTCTTAAATCCTGCAAATAGCTATTTCTAGCAACACTCTCTATCCGTAATCCCCCTATAAATCAACCACACCCTCATCACCCCATTCCTCACAACCCCACCTCAATCCATCCTATCTTCTCAGAAATCAATGGCCAGATTTAATGGACCCATCAGCTACATTTGTGTGGTCTTCACCCTTTTGGGCCTAGCTTGTGGAGATAGGGTCCCACAACTGAGAGGATTTGTTAGTACCCGAAATACCCAATTCGTCCTAAATGGGTCCCCTTTCCTTTTCAATGGTTTCAATTCCTATTGGATGATGAATGTTGCAACTGACCCTACTGAGAGGCACAAGGTCTTGATGTGCTCGGGAGGCTGCCGCAGCCGGCCTCACCGTATGTCGGACGTGGGCCTTTAGTGACGGAGGCGATCGGGCTCTGCAGATGTCACCTGGTGTATATGACGAACGAGTTTTTCAGGTCAGAATTTTTTCTTGCTTTCTTTCGATCTTTTTCGGCTATGGGATTCAGTCATTTTCACTAATATAGACAATTAAGGATTGAGATTTAAATAATGTGGTTTTGGTGGATATTAGGCTCTTGATTTTGTGATTTCGGAGGCACGACGATATAAGGTCCGCCTTATTTTGAGCTTGGCGAACAATTTCAAAGATTTCGGTGGACGACCGCAGTATGTTCAATGGGCGAGAAATGCAGGTGCACAAGTTAGCAGCGACGATGATTTCTATACAAATCCGGTCGTGAAGGATTATTACAAGAATCATGTCAAGGTAAATTAAGAAAACTTATTAATTATTATCATGCATGGGGCACGAAGAAGTGGACGACGCATCAATGTTGCATGCATGCATGTGGGCATTTAGTATTTCGGCACATGAAATACACATACCAACATCTGCATGGCCACATTGTATGCTACAAGTTCACGTGCACACATGTGTGCCATTCATGCACATGCATTATCGCCCGAAAACCCGCGTTTGTTTCTAACCATGGATCCAATGTGGTGCAGAAAGTGTTAACCAGGTTCAACACCATCACCCGAACGGTGTATAAAGATGACCCGACGATCATGGCATGGGAGCTCATCAACGAACCGCGTTGCCAAGCCGACTATTCAGGAAATACAGTACACGTGAGTGTCGGCCACCTTTTCTTACGATGCACATATGCATTTGTTCCGGCGCGTCGGATTACTTAAAACAAGGTCATGTTGGGTAATTGAAATTGACTAATATGGGTTCATGATACAGGGCTGGGCTCAAGAGATGGCAACATACACAAAGTCTATAGACAGAAATCACATGTTGGAGATAGGGATGGAGGGTTTTTATGGGGATTCAATGGCAACAAAGAAGCAAAATAACCCCGGTTACCAAGTTGGGACTGATTTTATAAAGAGTAATCTCATTAAGGAGATTGATTTTGCTACAATACATGCATATCCTGATATATGGTGAGATGTTTTTCCTTTCCTTTTTGGGGGGGTTTATGAAAAAAAAACCTCAAAAATTGTGAATTTATGAAAAAATACCTTTGGTTATTTTGATTTTTCAAAAGGATACTAGAGGGAAATTGATAAAAATGGCCCTGGTTTATCTTTCTTGTAAGAAAAGCAGAGCTGTAGAGCGGTGACTGTTTTTGACATCATGACATCCAATTTGACATACACATATATACTATGTCCGCTTTACAATGCTCACCATGCCACTTATTATTATTTTCCTATAAAAAAATAACCAAGGGTATTTTGGTCATTGTGCTAATCATCCTTAAAACTAGAGGATTCTTTTGAAAATTCAAAATAATCAAGGACCTTTTTCAGACAATACGGTTTTAGGATTTTTGATAAAATCCTTATATATATATATATGTTTTTTTGTGTTTTACTTGAAAGATTCTCTACATTAGGACTTTCAAAAAGACCTCACAAATGTATATTTTCCCAATCAGAACTCTGACTCATTCACCAGTCATTTTTTCTTGATTGCTTCAAGTAATTTTTTTTTTTTTTTGAAAGATAAATAAAATTTTAATACTTTAAAAAAATTAATAACCAAAAAATTACAAAAGAGAAAAGAAAAGTCCACTCTGAGAAAAGCAAAAGAAAAAATGAGTTAGATTAGAAATCAGGAAAATGGCATTTTCAACCCATTCCATGCATGGATTGATGACTTGTCTAATCTAGACGCAACCTGTTTGAGTGGTAAGGAAATAAATAATAATAATCAGCTGTCCACATTCAATGCATATGGGTGGGCCTGCATGATGAACGTCTCGAGCCTCACCATGTTGGCATGTCGGATTTGTGGGTCCCTTGGTGTCATTAGCATTTCTATTTATATTTTTCATTCAAGTTACTATAGTATTTATTAGCAATATTAACAGAATTAATACTTAGATTACAAAGAAATATTAATTTTATCATTTTTATTAATCTATAGATTACAAAGAAAATCACTATAGACATATTGATTTTTATAATTTTTATTAATCTACAGGTTATCTGGACAAAACGATGGCGCGCAGCTTGAGTTCATGCAGAGATGGATGGTGAGTCACTCGGTCGACTCGAGACAGATACTGAAGAAGCCGCTAGTTCTCGCCGAATTCGGAAAATCTAAGAAAGACCCAGGTTACAGCATAGGCGTCCGAGATTCATACCTGACCGCTGTTTATCGGAACATTTACAACTTTGCGCGAGGCAGTGGCGGAGGAGCGATGTGCGGCGGCCTGGTATGGCAGCTCATGGCAGAGGGGATGGACTCATACTATGATGGCTATGAGATTATCCTACCCCAGAATCCCTCCACAAGTGCAGTCATCACCACACAATCTCACAAAATGTCAGCCCTTGGTCACATGTTAGGTGGGCCACATGATCATAAATTGACAAAGGCGCAGGTTGTGAAAAATGATCATTCGTTGAGCGCGCAGCACGGGCACGCATTAAGCAAGCCGCATGGACGTAAGTTAGGCAGACGGCGTGGTAATACACCAAGCAGGCCAGATAACCGGATACATGATCACATGTTTTCTAGGACACATGGTCGGAAAAGCCCTCATGTGCTAACTGGGCCAAAGAAATGGAGGAAGACATGGCCTTAGGGAGATTCAAAAATGATTTTATTTCAATTTTTTCTCTATTTAGAACTCGTTGCGTTGTTATTCAGGGTTAGGGTTTGGGATTTTAGGAAGGAGAGATGGATTGGAATGTGTTTGTCATCCTCCTGTTAGCTATACTGTTATGTGGAAATGATCATTAAACTTTGTTAGAATATATGTGTTCTTTACTTTGGTACTTCCAAGATACAATTTCACTTGTATTTTTAGGCAATTAATAAAATAGGTCAGAGAGATGATTTTTCTCCCTGGCCAATAATTTTTCTAAGTGCTTGTTTGGATTTGAGATTTCCATAGCAATGCAATTGATAAAAACAATGATTATAAATTTCTTTACCTGTATTGTATTATGAAAACATTGTAATTGACTGACGATTGTGGTATTTGGTATCGCGGAAAAATTGACAGTTAGTAACCCTGGTGATGTAATTACATCAATTGCATTGTGTATGAAAAGCAGGGTTTAGTGCTTAAAAAAAATAGGATGGTCTACGTTCCTAGCTATGGTAATGTACTTATAGTGTTTGGATTTCCTATGGAATCGTCGACGTGCTAAGAACAAATAGTGGACGACTCCACTATCTAAATAGGCCAATAGTAAATGGAATTGAGCATGCTATAACTGGTTATGGTTACAATTTACAAATAAATAAAATCCTTTGCATGTGCACACCTTAAACAGATTCACGTCGATAAAATAAGTGTCTATGCATATTATATTCTTAAATCAAGGACATTCTACATACCTGTCATCTTAACTTGTTCAAATCCATGGTGCACATATTAAGAATGAAGACGTTAACATCAAGTATACAGACACCATACTCAAATGCAGAGCATAGCATTGCAATTGATGTGAAAAAATTAAATTGGTTATAGAAATTTACAGCAAAAACAAATATCAACCACCCATCTAAGCATTGTAAAAAACAAATGTTCTTAGGAGGTAGTAAGTTTCCCCATCTACATGTAGAAAAGTCTCTAATAAGAAAGATCATTAGGGCCATAGTCAATGTCTTGCAGAGGTTTCTATAATCATTGGACTACGAGGCTTTTATATATATATATATATATATATATATATATATATATATATATATATAAACAAAGCATCCATTAAGTCATTGAAAAACATATAAACAATCAACTTGTAGATGTTATTATTGTAGGAGGGAATTTTTGCTGACACCTTATATGCAGTATGATATTATTGTGAAAATGAGAACCTCATATCATTAACCTATTAAGATGTGGAGCCACATCTGGGACGCCTTCGACCGATCGTGAGCCATGCTCGACCGGCCGTAGGGTCCGGCTCGACTGGTTGTGCACCGATTCGACTCAAAGTCCAGCGAGCATCGTTTGATCCCGAGGTGCTCGACCGGTCTTGACCCATTCACGGCTGATCGTAGGGGTCACTCGACCAGTCGTGCAGTCTGCTCGACCGGTTGTAGTTATGCAGATTCGTTTTGCGATTTGCGCAGATTTCGTGTCGCAAGTCCTTTCACAACTAGGATGCGGAAATGGGAGTTGCCTAAACTATATATAGGTGTTCCTAGGGTTTCTAAGTGTATTAGAATATTGGAAAAATAATTCTAAGGTGTGGGCAAAGGGTTTTCTATGTTCTTCAAGGGAGAGGTTAATATATTGCTTTCTAATCTTTGCTCTTCATAGTGGAAGTTTGCATCCGTGATTTTTACCCTAGATTGGGGTTTTTCCACGTATATCTTGTCCTGTGGTTTGTTTGGATTGCTTTGATCTGTTCTAGTTTATATTTCTTTCCGTTTATCGTTGTGGGTGAGGCCTGAGATTAGATCTAGGCTCGCTGCATTGTTGGCGTGCTGCGCAAAACTGGTATCAGAGCTATTGGTTTAGTTCTATTGGAGCGATGGCGGAAGATGAGAAAACTAGAATTGAGAAGTTTGATGGTTCAAACTTTGCCTTCTGGAAGATGCAGATGGAGGATTATCTGTATCAGAATGACTTCTATATTCCTCTATGAGGAAAAGAGAAGAAACTAGAAAAGATGACAGATGATGAATGGTTTTTACTGGATGGAAGGAAGGCTTTAGGAACGATCCGACTCTCTTTGTCTAAGGGCGTCGCCTTTAACATATCCAAGATGAAAATTACAAAAGAATTAATGGAAGCCCTAACCACCATGTATGAAAGCCCTCAGCATCCAACAAGGTTCATCTTATGAAACAACTATTCAACATGAAGATGTCAGATGGTGGGAGCGTGACTGAACATCTAAACGAGTTCAATACAGTCACGAGCCAGTTGGAATTCGTTGACATTGTTTTTGAGGATGAGATCAGGGTGCTATTGATCTTATCCAGTCTGTCAAACAGTTGAAATGTTTGGCGATTGCTGTGAGCAATTCTTCAGGGTCGACAAAGTTGAAATTTGATGATGTAGCCAGTTTAATTCTCAGTGAAGAATCTAGAAGAAAAGCATCAGGAGTTTCAGGAGATTCAGGGAATGCTCTAAACGTTGAAGGAAGAGGAAGATCGCTGAACAAAGGAGACAATAAACACGGGCGTTCTAAGTCGAGGAAGAAGTCCAAGGGACCGAAAGACAAAGACGGATGTTGGCATTGCGGCAAGAAGGGGCACATGAAACGTGATTGCAGGGCGCTCAAGAAACAAAAAGTAAGCACTCAAGGCGGGAAGGATTCAGTGAATCTGTCTGAGGAGAGCGACACAGAGGCGTTGATCTTGTCTCTTGATGTGAGGAATGAGTCTTGGGTTATAGACTCGGGTGCTTCGTTCATGCCACCTCATGTAAGAAAGTTCTGCGTGATTATGTATCAGGTGACTTTGGGAGAGTCTATCTGGGTGATGATGAGCCGTGCAGTATTGTTGGAAAGGGAGACGTTCATGTAAATCAGAAAGACGGAACGGTCTTGAAATTGAAGGATGTCAGACCATACTGAGTTTAAAATGTAACTTGATCTCAGTGGGACAGTTGGCCGATACCGATTATGTGACGACATTCACCAGTGATTCCTGGAAGATCACAAAAGGTGTCTTGGTGATATCTCGAGACAAGAAGGAAGGTACTTTGTACGTGACTTCAGGATCGTATTGTTCACTCGCAGTCGCATCAACTGGAGTGAATGAGCAGTTATGGCATCAAAGGCTGGGCTGGGACATATGAGTGAGAATGTGTGATGAAAGTGCTATTGTCAAAAGGGAAGCTACTAGGGCTGGAGTCTATTGACTTGGAATTCTGCGAGGACTGCGTGTATGACAAGTAAAAGAGGGTAAGCTTCAAGAAGACGAGACGCACTCTAAAGACGCATCTGTCGGAGCTTGTACACACTGATGTGTGAGGACCGGCACAAGTATTATCTCTTGGTGGCTCACGTTATTTTGGTACTTTTATTGATGATGCTAGTAGAAAACTGTGGGTCTATTTCTTAAAGCATAAATTTGATGTATTTAAGAAGTGAAAAGTCATGGTAGAAAACGAGATAGGTAAAATAGTAAATGTCTCAGATCTGATAATGGGGGAGGGGGAGAGTACTGTGATAAGAGGTTTGAGGAGTATTGTGCAGCAAATGGAATCAAACATCAGAAAATAATTCTAGGGACACCGTAACAGAATGGTGGACTGAGCGCATTAACAGGACCATCCTTAAGCGCGTCAGGAGCATGAGGTTACATGCAGGGTTGCCCAATACTTTTGGGCAGATGCTGTGAATACTGTCACATATCTCATCAATAACAGTCCCTCAGCACCATTGGATGGTGGGTTACCAGAAGAAATGTGGACTGGAAAAGAAGTGAACCTTGCACATCTCAGAGTGTTTGGTTGCACTTCATATGTTCACATTGATGATGTGCAGAGTACAGAAACAGCTGGATGCGAAGTCCAGGAGGTGCACGTTTATAGGCTACGGGTAGCATGATTTTGGCTACAGATTTTGAGATGCAGAAAACAGAAAAATCATCAGAAGCAAGGACATAGTCTTCAATGAAAAATTGATGCATAAGGATAGAGTGCAGGAAAATAAGGTCGAGGAAAAAGAATTTGTAGAGTTGGAAGAGTTACCGAACACGGGTGTTACAGCGCCACAGGATGATCATGCACAAGAGCATTATGAGGCAGAACCGCATACACCAGTTGTGAGGAGGTCTACTCGGGAGAGGAGACCCACGGTTCGATACTCCCTCCTTACATTATCTACTGCTGACAGATAATGTGAACTAGAAATTTTGAAGAGGCATTACAGTCAGATACACGGGTTAAGTGGGAGCAGGTCATGGATGATGAGATGGACTCTCTTGAGTCTAATCGTTCATGGGAGCTAGTCACTCTACCTAAGGGTAAGAAGAAAACTCTTCATAATAAGGGGTTTACAGATTGAAGGAGGAGCACGATGGTTCGAAACGATACAAGGCCAGATTGGTTGTGAAAGGGTTTCTACAAAAGGCAGGTATCGATTTCACTGAAATATTTTCACCTGTAGTGAAAATGTCTACGATTCGTATGGTCTTGAGTATAGTGGCTACAGAGGACTTACATCTAGAGCAGCTAGATGTTAAGACAACCTTTCTTCATGAGGACCTGAAGAAGAGATATATATGCACCAGCCGACATGATACGTGGCATCAAGAAAAAAGAACAAGGTGTGTAGACTGAAGAAGAGTCTATATGGCCTGAAGCAAGCCCCGAGGCAGTGGTACAAGGATTTCAATAATTTCATGTCAGAAAACGGTTATAGGAGATGTTATGCTGACCACTGTTGCTATTTGAAGAAGTTTGATACGTCGTACATTATCCTTCTTCTGTACGTTGATGAT